>JASDDO010000008.1:145551570-145915105 GCA_030015575.1 Agapanthus africanus | reverse complement strand
AAACATGTACAATCCAAAATTTGGAACAAACCCCATACAAATAAAAAGTGCCCAAAATCACAAGATCCCTACATTATCACGATTTCGGTATGCAACTAGTGATATGATTATATCCTTATAAGACAACCTATTCCTTTTGAGAGAGTCAATGGACATGCCGACCATCATAGACTAGTGCAATAGCAAATGGATTTTAGATTAATATATAGTTGAGTATACAACTTTATTTTAGCCATCACTAAAGGTCCTTGTTTGGTATAGAAAAAAGTTGCGCTACATGATGCCTCTAGTGTCTTTATTCTGTGCAAGGATTAAAAAACTAGATATTTTCTTAGTGACTAATTGATGGAGCTCATTTTCGGGCCTCCGTCAGATGTTGTCTTCCGTTGATCTCGCGGTCGACATAGTTGATTATCTTCTTTCGCGTGCGGGTCTCAATGGGTTTTTGGAGGAAGAGGTGAGGTGAGAGAGTTGTGGCCGAGTACCTGCAAAGAAGTCCCGGGATGGTTTGGTACCACCAAGGACCCTCCGACGCTCAAGTTAGTGATGAGATCCGAGCAGAGTAATGGCGTAAAAGTGTAAAAAAAAATGCTTACTTGACCCCTCTGTGATAGAGGTTTATATAGCTGTGGAGCACGCAGCAGCGGGCACGAGAATCTCGCCGGCAGTTACGCTCCCGACATTACGCCCGCGTAGAAAGCGGATCGCCCATTAATGGGGATCGTGATGGCGTGGAATGTGGGACGTTGCTGGCATAAAATCCGTGCATGGTGAGATTCACGGAGCGACGGTTACACCTGGGAGTAGGTCGGAGGGCCGAGGAAGACGTCCTCGGCGGGAGCTCGAGGACGAGCAAGGAGGCCGAGGAGTCTTGGTCCTGTGGTAGCTCGGGGGTGAGCTGAGAGGCCGAGGATGCCAATTTGTAGGGGCTCCGAGGGGGGCCAGCTTGTGCTTGCAGGTCGGGCACGGGGTGGCCTGATCGGCCCCTGCGAGCCCTTTCTTCTGAGTTCTGGGACACGTCACCTGCCACGTGTCATGATCTTGGGGATCGCCAATATCAAGCACTATCATTAGCCCCCCACTCTTGTCTCGACCAGCTAGTGGTTGGGTCAGGAGTGGACTGCCTGGCCTCCCGAGGTGAGATTCCTTCTATGGTTTCGTCGGGGCGAGTCCTCGGGCCGTCGGTTGTCTTTTCTGCTAGCGAATCAAGGCGAGATCTTTGCATTTAAAGAAGGTGCGCTGGTTCGTGCACTCTGCAGTTGAAGCGAGGGTCCACATGTCGAGCGTCGATTAGCCGATGTAACGTGCGCAGGTCTGCGGTGTCTGATAGGACACGGTCCAGCGCTGGGCTACCACGTGGAATGATCGGAGCCGCTGGGCGCGTGGAACCGTTTCGGCGGGAGACGATGGGCGCCGTTGGATGAGGCCGTATGCGGCAATAAATATGGGTGGGGTCCGCCCTAGGGCCTACTCTTTCATATTTTCCTCTTTCAAGCTTCATCTGCTCGACGCTCGTCTCCCCTCTTTTGTTTACAACCATTGAAGGATTTCTTTCCCAGGTTAGATGTCTTCCTCTGTAGAATCAGTAGACGTTGTAGGAGTAGATGCTAGGGTTCCTTTAGATGTGTCTGAGTCTCCTCGTGGAGCAGGGGCTGGGCCCTCTTCCCGGGGCCGTGAGGCGGGGCCGCCTCCAAGGAGGAGACGGAAGATATGGCCCCCAGCACCTCGTGCTGGGTAAGGCATGAGGACAAGCTCGCTAACGCTCGGGCTCGCTTCCATTATCCCCCGCGCTACATGCTCCATCTGGCCGAGGAGGGAGAGAGGGCAGACCAGGTACGGGGCAAGGAGATTGCCCTGTATTTGGAAGCTTTTTGGAGAGGAATACGCCTGCCCTTCTCTCTTGAGGTCATCGCCGCTCTGAATTTCTTCGGTTTGGCCCCCGGCCAATTAGTGCCGAACGCGTGGAGGATTCTCCTTGGGTTCTTAATCCACCTGAGGCTGCAGGCGGTTCCTTTCAGTCTTTCCTTTCTCGATTCCTCCCTCGTTTTCAAGAGTCACCCCGGCGGTCGAGCTGGCGACCCGAGATGGGTTTACTTTACTTTTAGGAAGCGGCTCGGGGTCGCTGCCGGGACCCGGGGTTGTGGCCTTCCCCTCCTCCATTCACGATTGGAAAAAGAATTTTTTCTTCGTTTCCCTTCCCGAGGGAGAGGACTGGCCAGTGCCCACCAAATGGTCGAGGGAGAAGTGTCTGCCGGGGAACCTGTCCGATGACCCCGCCGCGGTGAGAGTGGTGTCATAGGAGCTCGTCCCTCGACATGACGTGTTGCTGTCCGAGAGGGTTTTGAGCTGGGCCGGGCTTAGCCCCGTCGAGTTCGTCGGTAAGTTAGGCTTTCTTTTTGGGTTTACATTTTACTCGTGTTGCCGATTTGTTGGGTGTTCGGTTCATGCAGGATCCATGGACTTCGGCTTTCTCCGAGATGCTATGCGCCAGCCGAGGCAGCCTATTAGGCCCGGGGGCGCTAGCTTTTCTCGGGCGCAGCCCGCTTCGGCCCCTGCTGCCCCGGAGGCGGCGCCTCGAGGACGCTCGATGGCGGATCCCGCCCCGGACCCAGCAGAGCATCGGGTCAGAAGCGGACCCTGATTCTGGAGGACACGGCTTAGGAAGAGGAGATCAGCTCTCCCTCGGAACCGCTCAAGAAGAGTTCCCGGAGACCCTCCTGGGGCCGGTCCTCGCCAACCGTAATGGAGGAAGAGGGGCTCCGGTTCGTGGTGCCGTCGGTCGCGGACAACCTCCTGCACGAATTATAGACCTCGGCCGGGGGTCGAGTTCCTGGAGGGACCCTCAGAGCCCAGCTGGCATCGATCGCCTAAGAGTCCGTGCAGGTAAGCCCCCAGTTCATCGTGAGATTTGGTGCCCTTTTCTGTTTTCTGATCCTTTTGTGTCTTCCCAGGTTCTCCAGCACGTGGCCCTCGCCCTCTGGGTGGAGACTGAGGTGGTAGCCCCGGCATTGGAGGCCGCGGGTCAGCTCTCCTCGTTGCAAGAGAGCTCCTGGCGAGAGCAGGAGGCGATGTCGGCAAGGATCACCGCCCTGGAGGGCGAGGTGGTCGCCGGGAAAAGGGAGGTCGCCTGGCATCGCGAGGCTGCCGTGATCGCCGAGGGCAAGCTCGAGGATTCCCAGGTGCTTGCCGGCAACCTGAAGAGGACGGTGAAGGACCTCCAAAAGGATCTTGGGGCGGAGGCCGAGGCGTTTAAATCGGCTGAATCGAGGGCTGTGGCGAGCTATAAGGGGTCGAAGGATTTTTATAACGACCTGGCCATGGCCACGACCCGCATTTAGCACGACGCCTTCGATGCCGTTAAGTCCCGGATGCCGGGGTTCGACGACGCGGATCTCCAGGCTGAGTTCCCCCTCGTGGGCGTCCACGAGCAAGGGGATGAAGTTCCCAGTGAGGAGGCGGCCGAGGACCCAGTGCATCAAGTGGTGGAGGTCGAGGACCCCGAGGAGGCGGCCGAGGACCCAGTGCATCAAGTGGCGGAGGTCGAGGACCCCGGGTCGCGCCCGGCCCCGAGGTGTAGAGCTCCCGTTCTCCCATCTTCAATTTGTTTTTCTGTTGAATTTTGTAAGGTTGGGGAGCCCAAAAAATACCCTTTGTAAAAAAAACTTGTCTTTGGCAGTAGTAATAAAGTTTTTTCTCAGCTCTATAGAATTGTGTTCTGCCATCTGTTTGTGAAGAATGCTCGTGGAATATTTTTTTGCCTGT
The DNA here is from genome assembly GCA_030015575.1 of Agapanthus africanus. Classification (NCBI taxonomy): domain Eukaryota; kingdom Viridiplantae; phylum Streptophyta; class Magnoliopsida; order Asparagales; family Amaryllidaceae; genus Agapanthus; species Agapanthus africanus. The sequence goes on along the minus strand of JASDDO010000008.1, from coordinate 145,911,343 downwards.
ATCGTTGTGCTTTTACGTTAGGTTGGCCATGTCTAGCGATCGTCCGTCGAGTTGTCTGCAATCACTTGCCGACGAGCGCTTCTGAAAAGGTATCTCCCTGGGCCCCGGAGTCGAGGGAAGATCATTTAGACTTGGACAGACCTGACGCCCCTCACTGGGGTCTCGGGTCCTCCATGACCACAGAGCATCTCTGATTCCGAGCATTGGTCACCATCCGGGGTTGACTGGGCAGGGTAGCTTCCCCGTCACCTCTTGCAAAGGCTTTATGCTTCCTGGCGTGGTGGTAGGGGAGTTGCCCACCAAGGATGGCCGAGCAGGGTAGCTGCTCGGTAGTCCCTTGCGAGGGCTTGGGTCTTTAGCATTTGAGGGGCTGTACGAAGCCCACTAAGGATGTCCAGGCAGTGGAGCTGCACGGCGGCCTCTGGGCGAGGGCTTTGACCTCTGGCGTCATGGGTAAGAGACTACCATCCGGAGTTTTTTCCGAGCAGGGTAGCTGCTCGGTTGCCTCTTGCGAGGGCTTTGATCCTTCAGGACGGGGACCGAGTAGGGTTACTGCCCAGTGCCTCTTGGCGAGGGCTTTGATCCCTGTCGGTTGTGGTAGGAAGCTACCAGCCGGGGACAGCCGAGCGAGGGACCGACTGCCTCCGGGAGGACTTTGGTCCTTGGTGCGGGAAGAGCTATAGGGCTGTAAGAAGCCTACCAAGGACCCTTGGCCAGGCAGGGTTACTTTCCAGTGCCTCTTACCGAGGGCTTTTGTCCTGAAAGATAGCCGAGCGAAGGAACCTCAGGCTCGACTGCCTCTGAGAGGGCTTTTTGATCCCCGGCATTGTGGCAGGGAAGCTGCCCCGTTGGGGATAGCCGAGCGAGGGGACCTCGGGCCTGACTACCACTGGGAGGGCTTTTTGATCCCCAGCGTTGTGGCAGGGAAGCTGCCCGCCGGGGATAGCCGAGTGAGGGGACCTCGGGCTCGACTGCCTCTGGGAAGGCTTTTTGATCCCCAGCGTTGTGGCAGGGAAGCTGCCTGCTGGGGACGACCGAGCAGGGAAGCTGCTGGGCTGAATCTTGTCGTGGTGTGTCCCGACCGTTCAGCTGCAGGTATGGGGAATAGGAACGGTCGGGGCAACGGCGCGCGTAGCTAGCCTATTGAATGCGGAGGAAGGTGAAGCGCTTGGGGCGCGTCGTTTCGATTCCACCAGAGAAGTCTTGATGGTTGCCGCGTGGCAGCGACTCCCTGGGCGAAAGCGTGCGACGGTTGGGCTGCGCAGTGGGCTATATAAGGCTGAAGGAGTACTGGCCCTTTCATCCTTCATAAACAGGTCGTCGAGAATGCAGGACTTCCCGTTCACCATCCCCGACATCGTCCACTTTGAAGACGTGTACCTCTACGACCCGTACTGCATCGAGGACATGGTGCAGCTGGTCTACGGGAGCATCGAGGACCATTTTGGCCGGCTGCTCCCCCGACGCTCCTCCCTGCTGCAGCTGCTGATGTACTCCATCTGGAGGGCATTGCTGGGGCTTTACAACCCCCTGTCTGAGCTGCTCTTTGATGAAGCCGTGGGCAAGCTGCGGTCTTTGAGGCGTTTCGGCTTAATCTCCACGAACCGGCTGGCCCGGTCAGAGGTGCTCGTCCGCGAATGTTACGAGCTGAGGCTCGGGGTCGATGCCCGCTGGGGGAACTGGGGACAGAGGCTAGAACTGGCAAGGCCCCGGTTGGCGGAGATTTTTACCGAGTACCATGAGCAGTGCTCGCTGCACCCCCTTCCCCCACTATTGTAATTTTCTTTTCTTTTTGCATGTATGGCTGAGGAGCCCATAATAGCCTTTGAATAAACAAAGCTTTTCTTTCTTCCCCTTGCTCGTTGGAGCCTGGGTATCCCCGGCCCCCGCTGCGTGTGACCTATGTCTGGGAGCGGCCCCGGTTCTTCTCAATGAGGTGCCTCAGGTCCCGGGGTGAGGTAGCTCTTGAGCCGCCTGGGCGGACCTCTTCTGTCCGGCCCCACCGATGGTGGTGGGATCGACCATGCCCGTGGATAGGCGAGGTGACCGACATCTCCTCAGGGGTATAGGGGTCATGAGGAGGCTTGAGGCGAGGCGCCCTGGCGGCGGATCTCGGTGTAGAGCCCCGGGACGCCCAACGGGCCTCAGGGATGTAGGGTTGCTAGGCACACGCACAAGGGTCTACGAGGCATCAACCATGCCCGATTTAAAATTTAGCCGTGCCGAACAACCCGAATACGGAACTTTAAACTAGAGATTAGGCGAAAACAACATGCTAAACACTTTAACACTAAGTGAGAGGGATCACAACCTTTGTAGATCCGGTCCTTCACTTCATATGCTCCGTGTTGTGGTCCCTTCGCTGCGATCATCGGGTTCCGGACTCTCGAGAGGTTCCACGAAGAGAAAGACGCAACCTTTGCTTCCGATCTTCGATACTTTGATGATCTACCTTGAAGTTTCTTTAACACAAGCTAACACTCATGAAATGATGTGAACACCCTCATCTAAATGGCAAGAGAAGATGAGGATGATGTAGTAGGAATTTTGCTCTATTTATTTATCTTTTTCTCATATTTATTCATCACCTTTGAAAAATCTAGTGAGCTTTTTCATGGAAGAATGAAGGAGGAAGAAGAAGATTAATCATTTGTGATGAATAGAAAGAATAATATGATAGATTATGCAACCATGGTTCACTTAACCATTGTAGAGAATAGACTAGGGTTAGGGTTTGGGTTTGGTTAAAGCATGAGTCATGAACAAATATCTTTCACAAAACAAAATGAAAACCTTCTAGAAGCATCTAGAAAGTTTAACCCTAATCCAAACCCTAAACATGTTTAAACTCCACTAAACAAGTTGCATTATTTATCATATCATGTTACAATATTATATATCACATATATAATATTTATCGTAACAAAATAAAATAATACAATTAACATATATCGCATATATATCAATGTATTATCCGAGTGAGAAAAAGAATCTTTTAGTGAGCAAATATTAGTTAATGTAATTTAATATATCATATATATTATTATACATTAAGTTATCGAATCAACACTTGATCCGACAATCCGGCTACATCGCATATAACCGACTAATATAAATCCGTACCGATTCATCGAATCAACACTTGATCCGACGACCCGGCTGATATCAAATATCGCGAGAATATAATACGATATCACATACCGCATTATCCTCGGTCCCGCACATATCACATATGTGCTCCTACTCCGTTTTACCTGAGTCAAGAAACCTCTGTGTAGGACTCTAAAGAATCGTCAATACGCCGGCAGTAGATGATGATCATATCAAACACCCACAAGCTGCAAGCGGTCAGCTAAACATAACAGCTACCCAGGTATTGAGCGCTCAGAAGATCAACAAGCAAGCCTGTAACTTCTCCTATGAATCCAAACAGTAACACTCCCGTACAGTCCGGTCTCGTCATCTGATATGTCGCATATCTCGCCTAGGGGTGGTAAACGTCAGACCCTAGTAGCTCGATAAGTCGTGTCGATATGAGGTCTATAACAGTTCGAGAAACTACTGATAACACTTACCAGTAAATCTCAGCAACCCTGGACAGGGATTTCCGGTTATAGCCAATCGAACACAGCACAACATCAACTCCCTATACCGGGAGAGACGAATCCCCTCCTATCGTTCATTGCCTCCATGTGATTCGGGACTGTACCCAAAAGCCACCTTTTTGCACGCCCTCTTGGACGTGGTATGATGGAAATCAAAGCACAGTGGGAATCACACAAGACTCTATGACGATCTCGGGTCAACAGACTACTCTGTACCAGTGTCACCGGAGAACTGCCATCTGACGTATGGTATAATACCATCTGGGAGTTCTCGGCGAGTCCGTCCAGTGTACCCAGTCTCCACTGAGCACCCGTACACCATCCTTGATGTCAAACACCGATGGATATGGGATCATCCATCGCCCATCATATGGGTCAAGATGCGTATACGCTAGTCTACTCTGGTGCATCGATGCCCTGTCTCGATACACCCTCGACTAGGAACAGTTATAGGATGTACTCGTCGACTACCGTGGCCCCACTAGTATGATCTCATCATAGTCCCATTAGTCGAGTACATATCCTAAGGGCTTTATCAACATGTAATATAGAGACAATCAAAGTACATGTTAAGATAAAGTACAACCAGATAGCATACTATCATGTCGAGCAAGAAAGTCCTCCCTATATATGTCCTAGCATCCACTACAATATACATCGTATGTACAGTAATGACCTCTAGGGCATACATATAACTAACAATCTCCCACTTGCACTAGGGCCATCTGTTATGGTATCGCATACCCAACAATTAGCTGCGGTTGTAGTATCTCATACTCAACCATCCCGTAAGAGTCTCTACTGGGAAAAAGGCCTTTGTGAGTGGATTCGCGCTGTTGCCCTCTGTGTCTACTCTCCTATCCTCGATCTCCCTGGAGATCAACCATCTCCATGATCAGGTGATACTGCCTAAGAATTATATCTGGATTTCTGATGGGACGGTAGTTCCTTGGCTGAAGCCACAACTCCATTGTCACACAATGGTAGGAACGAAGTTCATCTTATGAACTTATATATATACATATCCAGACTTCCTCTTTGGTAGTATCCTTGGTAACGATGCATCTTGCCTTTAATCGTCTAGTATGTCACGGTATCTAGCTTGGAACTCTTCCAACATACCGTCCCTCCACTGAGGGTATAGACAATGCCTGCGGCTGACATTCAGTCGTCCTTATCAGCCTGGAACCTTTCCAGTGATTCTCCCCAGGATCGATTGATACCATCTCACTACAACTAGTGAGTATCCTAACATCCAATTAGATCTATCTCATAGATCCAAGAACCCAGGATATAGGAGGTATCACTTTGATCCTATATGGAGAATCCTTGTGATAAGCGGAGATTGACCGAGCGTAGCATAGGAAACTCCTTCCCTATCAAGAGTATGTCATCCACGTATTCTATGAGGATCACCACCATACTCTCTACTACCTTTTTGTATATACAAGGTTCATCTACCATTTTGATGAAGTCAAACTCTTTGACTACCATATCAAAACAGATGTTCCAACTCCGCGATGCCTGTTTTATCATATAAAACATCTTGCACACGTTTTCGCTGCTCCCACTGTCTACGAAGCCCTCTGGCTGTGTACTTATAGACGCTCTTTTCTAAAACATCATTTAGAATAGCAGTCATGACACCCAACCACCAGATATCGTAGTCATGGTATGTAGCCGTGGCAAGTAGGATCTGGATGGACTTAAGCATAGCTTTGAAAGTCTCAACTTTTCCATGCACACCAAGTAATCTTCTCAAGATATACTCACTCCTGATGGGGATTTAACCCTTCAGATAAAGCAACCAAAGTCCATACTTTGTTGGTATATAAGGATTCCATCTCAGATCGATAAGCATCCAGCCATTCTTACAGAGTCCCACTCCTGATGTCCAGCTCGAAACTAGTTGGGTCATCATCTCATGATGCAATCCTCGCTCCCACTGTCATAAAGAAACCGAAGTATCTCTCAGGTGGGTGAGGAACCTTGCTAGATCGGCGGAGAGGCCGAGGTTCGTTGGTTACTATTGAATCCTTTGGTTCTACCAAATCATCAGCTGCAGTTTGTATAGCTGGAACCTTTCTAGTTCTACATAACAGACCTTGCCTCGAGCTTGTCCGGATTTTGCTTTTAGACATAGGCCAGACAACCCCAAATCTTAACAAACTTAAGATATAGGCTCTTCCCCTTCCATATCACATATGAAGTGGTAGGCAACTGATTTGATTTGAACCCTATTCAATAGGTATGCAACTTCACAAGTGCATATCTCCCTAAAGAAAAATAGGATACTCAGTAGTACTCATCATAGAGCACACCATATCACATAAGGTGTTGTTGCTCCGCCCCGATATACCATCGTGCTATGGTGTATACGGAGGAGTAATGCTGAGAGAGAATCTCATTCTCCTTTAGAATAGTCCAGGAATTCCGTGCTCAAGTATTCTCCTTCTTGATCTCATCAAAGGACATAATACTTATACCCGTATTTTGGTTCTCTACTTCTAACTTATATTCTGTGAATATCTCAAAAGGTTCGGACTTGTGTTTCAGCAGGAACATATGTCTGAATCTTGAGAGATTATCAGAGAATGTAATGAAGTACAAAGAACCGATCTTGGCATTTGTAGACAGGGGACTTTCATACATCAGCATGTATCAATCCCAAAAGTTCACTAACTCTTTCTCTGTTTCCAACAAACAGAGCTGTGGTCATCTTATCTTTGTGACATGACCGGCAAGTTTCACAAGATGTAAATTCAAACTAATTTAAATATGCATCTATATGTAACTTCAGCTAGTCGGGTCGCATTGATATGACCTAGTCTACAATGCCTCAAGAAGGATTCGTTCATTTCTGAACTCTTCCTCTTGTGTGCGCTCCGTATACTAAGAACTGTAATTTGATTTAGAACGTCAATGCTTTTAGATAACGTGCCTGAACCGATCAACTCTTGATATAGGAAATGTTCAAAACATTATCCAACAATACAAAATTATATCCTTTCTTTACTAATAAAGAAACTGATATGATTTTGTATATCAGGTTCGGTATCTAATAACATTTGTTCAGAATCAATGTATTCCGGTAATACAGGGTGACAGTGACCAACAGACTTGGCTGCAACACTTGCACCGTTTTCTGCCTCATGAAACTTATCACCCGTTCTCAGTTCTCTACCTATCTGTAGCCTATGTAACAGATTACATATGCGGGATCCTGATCCGGTATCTCATACCCAGGACGTAAAGGATACTGAGAAATAGTTCTGTGTAATGAACACACCCGAAGATGATGCATCAACATGCACTTTCTTCGTTTGGGCGGCACGGGAAATCTGGTATTCCCCAATTTCCTGCTCTGTCTTATAACAATTATAAGTTGGAGCGGGACCAACGTTCCCCAGCTCAGTATAATAAGCGGGTTCGGTCAATATATCCGTTTTATTATCTTGATTAAGGCGTGATATGGTCGCTATCTGGAGAGAGAGAGAAGAAAACACTCAGCGTATGCTCTTGCAAGATTAGATTGGTTATATAATATATCTAATCAGGATGTCTCCCACTGTTTTAGTCAAATCTTCCTTCAAACCCTAAAAGGAAAGACTAGCCGGGATTAATTACATGCTACAAGTTCGTCAATCTTTCAGCCAGGCCAGTGTCGGTACTTTGAGGGAGGTCCCCCGTGCTTTCGCACGAACCTAATTACAGTAAACCTCGTTTTCCCAGAGGCGTAACCCCGTTAACACCTTTCTAGACACCTACTTGATCGGCTAATTGTAATGTGTAAAACTCTCCCAGGAGTAACTCTTACTCGCAGCGGGTATCGGGATCCAACTATCTCATAGAAGGTATGCAATCTCATTGCAAATTTCAACACTTGAAATCCCCAATAATATTTTGCCCCTAGTGACTTATGACCTTAACTATGGTCAACAAATCATAAGCACTAGTCAAGTTCTACCCGTCATTTTTTGATTAATTAGACCCACCCACATGACCCTTAACTAAGGTCAACAAAGTCATATGACTGTCCTAACTAATCGCATCATATGCTATATAGGAAGACATCACTTAGCTACCGCACACTGTGCCTTAACTATGGTCAACAAACACAGCACGAATACTAAGTACTCTACTTCCTAAAATGACGGAAGGTTACGACGGGTTTTTCAGAAAACCCTTTGCGTAATGAACTTGATATCGTTGTAGAATCGAGTGATTTTAAATGGAGTGTTTTTGAGGCTTTTCTAGTTTTGCTAAAGGGGTCACTCCCGGTGAAGGGATCGTCGGCCCTTTCCTCATCGAATAAGGTGCAGGATATATCATATATACCGCTGTGCAAAGCAAGAACTATAGAAGCAATCAAAAGACAAACCGAGTTTGTAGCATCTGCCAGTTATTGCTAAAGGAGTCACTCCCGGTGAAGGGATCTCGGTACTTTCCTTATCGAATAAGGTGCTGGATGTTCTACAAGGAACACCGCTATGCAAAGCAAGAACTGTAGCTACCGGTTTTTATAAACAAGTTTCTACAACATCTTAGGTTTATTTTATTTCATTAATCTCATTAATGAAGTCCCATTTTAATTATGCTTCACAAGCATTTCTTTTGAAACGAAATCTGCAATATAACATATATCTCATATATATAATATATAAACATTCGTCTCAGGCAGTAATATGATCTCATCACAGAACATTGCAGCAGAAGAACATATATGAAATATTGGATATACTAGGACGTCCGTGTTTTCAATACGAGCCAGTATAAAACACGGATTCCACGGTCGCGATGAATAGCCAAACCCACATCCCTAGACCCCTATGAGAGCGGCAAGTAACACTGCCAATTCTAGGGTTAGGAGACCCGGTCTCGACTCCTCGAGATGGTCTCCCACTGGACCCTAGAACCCGGTTACTTGTGCTCCCCGCCTTGGGTCTACCTAATGCGGAAAAGTAAATAATATACAACGGTGACATCTTCCGCTACCAGGAAGTGCCCCAATAAAAGAATATTACATACAAATGAATTTTACATGAATGAAAAAGAAAAAATCTCATCTCACATAAAAACCCCGGCTATTCAAACGCGACGATCCAATACAACATATCACAGCAACACATAATATCTCATATCATCAACGTAAGCAAGTATGCGTATCCCGATTGTCGTTGATGTATAGCAACGAAGCCGGCGATACACCACATACTACGCTTACGGTCACAGAAAAGAAAGTGTAAAACTACAACAGTTAGAATCCGCAACCTCCTTAGACATCGCATGCCTAACCAAATGAATTCTTTAGACATCACATGCCTAACAATTATAAACCCCGCATTTTAGTCTCCTTATCGAAAACTCTTTTCAATACCAAGTCGGCCAATTCAACAAGATTCCCGACGTCCTGATCGAATGCTCGTCGCAAACTTTAGTAGACGGCCGCACCCCCGATACCGTCGACGAAGTGCACCAAGGCGGAACACCGCTACCGGGAGCACCCGAACGGATGCTTTCGGCGACGGGGTTCTCCTACAGTCACTTGGTCGGGGCTATGGGGCGTAGCTGTCTATTAAGTTTACCCGGCGAGTATCCGCGTACCCTACGTGATTGCGACGGACTTTTGATCACATCAAAATTCCGTGGCAACCGATCATCTGAGACTAAACTGCTATGTTTATAATATTCAAATTAGTTATCACATAACTACCTGTGGATTCCAATTATTGTATCACATTCTAGATAAATAGAAAAAGTTAAACTTTCCGATCGAATCATCAAGCACCCAAGATTTCCCCAATATATTTCAACACTTGAAAACAGTTTAAAAACATCCATTACATGCCACAGTACCAATGGTCCAGCCGTAGAAGGGTCAAGCCAACGCCTCACATGTGGCACGCCGTACTGCCCCAAACCCTAAGGTTCAAAGGGCAGTTCAAGACGGTCACATAATCGAGTTAAGGTTTGTTGTCTTCTAGAGGGTCCACCGAGTTACTTGCATGACTTAGAACATTCTTAAATAGTAGAAAAAATCCAACTTTTGAAAAATTTTCCGACAGGGGAAAAAGTGAGTTATTGATATCCGTTCGAACTTTTTAACAGTTTCTAAAAATCATCCGGACAAAACTAAACAAAGTTAAAATATCCGATCAAATCTTTAAGTCCCCAATACAACCCAGATAATTCAACAGTTGAATAATAAAAAATAAAAATTTCCAGAAAATACAACATTAAACAATAGGAGTTACTGTGAAACGCACGTGCCATGAATCGACCACGTGGCCGCGGAACCGCCGCGCATGCTGGGGTGGGGCCGCGGTTCCGCGCAACTTTTGTCGAATTGTGCTCACGTGCTTCACAGTAATTCTTATAATTACCTGCTGTAATTTTTGGATATTTTTAATTTGGAAAAATCCTAGTTTTTAGAAAATTTCCAGAGAGCAATTTTGAGTTTTGGGTTTCGGGTTTTCCGGGTTCGATCGGACTTTAAACTTCGTCTAGACTTCGCCAAAAGCTCTAGCTTGGCTCTGATACCACTGTAGGGTTGCTAGGCACGCGCACAAGGGTCTACGAGGCATCAACCATGCCCGATTTAAAATTTAGCCGTGCCGAACAACCCGAATACGGAACTTTAAACTAGAGATTAGGCGAAAACAACATGCTAAACACTTTAACACTAAGTGAGAGGGATCACAACCTTTGTAGATCCGGTCCTTCACTTCATATGCTCCGTGTTGTGGTCCCTTCGCTGCGATCATCGGGTTCCGGACTCTCGAGAGGTTCCACGAAGAGAAAGACGCAACCTTTGCTTCCGATCTTCGATACTTTGATGATCTACCTTGAAGTTTCTTTAACACAAGCTAACACTCATGAAATGATGTGAACACCCTCATCTAAATGGCAAGGGAAGATGAGGATGATGAAGTAGGAATTTTGCTCTATTTATTTATCTTTTTCTCATATTTATTCATCACCTTTGAAAAATCTAGTGAGCTTTTTCATGGAAGAATGAAGGAGGAAGAAGAAGATTAATCATTTGTGATGAATAGAAAGAATAATATGATAGATTATGCAACCATGGTTCACTTAACCATTGTAGAGAATAGACTAGGGTTAGGGTTTGGGTTTGGTTAAAGCATGAGTCATGAACAAATATCTTTCACAAAACAAAATGAAAACCTTCTAGAAGCATCTAGAAAGTTTAACCCTAATCCAAACCCTAAACATGTTTAAACTCCACTAAACAAGTTGCATTATTTATCATATCATGTTACAATATTATATATCACATATATAATATTTATCGTAACAAAATAAAATAATACAATTAACATATATCGCATATATATCAATGTATTATCCGAGTGAGAAAAAGAATCTTTTAGTGAGCAAATATTAGTTAATGTAATTTAATATATCATATATATTATTATACATTAAATTATCGAATCAACACTTGATCCGACAATCCGGCTACATCGCATATAACCGACTAATATAAATCCGTACCGATTCATCGAATCAACACTTGATCCGACGACCCGGCTGATATCAAATATCGTGAGAATATAATACGATATCACATACCGCATTATCCTCGGTCCTGCACATATCACATATGTGCTCCTACTCCGTTTTGCCTGAGTCAAGAAACCTTTGTGTAGGACTCTAAAGAATCGTCAATACGCCGGCAGTAGATGATGATCATATCAAACACCCACAAGCTGCAAGCGGTCAGCTAAACATAACAGCTACCCAGGTATTGAGCGCTCAGAAGATCAACAAGCAAGCCTGTAACTTCTCCTATGAATCCAAACAGTAACACTCCCGTACAGTCCGGTCTCGTCGTCTGATATGTCGCATATCTCGCCTAAGGGTGGTAAACGTCAGACCCTAGTAGCTCGATAAGTCGTGTCGATATGAGGTCTATAACAGTTCGAGAAACTACTGATAACACTTACCAGTAAATCTCAGCAACCCTGGCCAGGGATTTCCGGTTATAGCCAATCGAACACAGCACAACATCAACTCCCTATACCGGGAGAGACGAATCCCCTCCTATCGCTCATTGCCTACATGTGATTCGGGACTGTACCCAAAAGCCACCTTTTTGCACGCCCTCTTGAATGTGGTATGATGGAAATCAAAGCACAGTGGGAATCACACAAGACTCTATGACGATCTCGGGTCAACAGACTACTCTGTACCAGTGTCACCGGAGAACTGCCATCTGACGTATGGTATAATACTATCTGGGAGTTCTCGGCGAGTCCGTCCAGTGTACCCAGTCTCCACTGAGCACCCGTACACCATCCTTGATGTCAAACACCGATGGATATGGGATCATCCATCGCCCATCATATGGGTCAAGATGCGTATACGCTAGTCTACTCTGGTGCATCGATGCCCTGTCTCGATACACCCTCGACTAGGAAAAGTTATAGGATGTACTCGTCGACTACCGTGGCCCCACTAGTATGATCTCATCATAGTCCCAGTAGTTGAGTACATATCCTAAGGGCTTTATCAACATGTAATATAGAGACAATCAAAGTACATGTTAAGATAAAGTACAACCAGATAGCATACTATCATGTCGAGCAAGAAAGTCCTCCCTATATATGTCCTAGCATCCACTACAATATACATCGTATGTACAGTAATGGCCTCTAGGGCATACATATAACTAACAAGGGAGTATCGGCTCGAGAGACTGGCGGCCAGGGGACGCGGCCTGTTGGTGGTCGGCCGTCCAGACAGGGACAGAGCCTTCTGGAGGCGGTGGAGAGGCGATCTGGGGCCCGGGCGCGGCCATTTGGACGCGGACGAGGGCCCCCACAAGGGATTGCAGGCGATCTATCCTGCCTGCGAGGGCGTTGATGACTGTCAAGGGAGGAGGTTCATCCCCGCCTTCAGTGAGTGGCGGACGGCGGCTGGTACCGGGATCCCCACGATGGTCGTCTGCCATGAGGGTGGAGATAGGAAGGCCAACTTTGTATTTTGTGGAGTTATTTTCTCACAGATGACGCCAACTAATGGAGCTCCTTTTCGGGCCTCCTTTAGATGTTGTCTTCCGTTGATCTCGCGGTACTTAATTGATTATCTTCCTTCGCGTGCGGGTCTCAATGGGTTTTTAGAGGAAGAGGTGAGGTGAGGGAGTTGTGGCCGAGTACCTGCAAAGAAGTCCCAGGGTGGTTTGGTACCACCAAGGACCCTCCGACGCTCAAGTTAGTGATGAGATCCGAGCAGAGTAACGTCGTAAAAGTGTAAAAAATATCTTACTTGACCCCTCTGTGATGGGGGTTTATATGGCGGTGGAGCACGCAGCAGCGGGCGCGAGGATCTCGCCGGCAGTTACGCTCCAGACGTCACGCCCACGTAGAGAGCGGATCGCCCATTAATGGGGATCGTGATGGCATAGAACGTAGGACATTGCTGGCGTAAAATCCGCGCATGGCGAGATTCACGGAGCGGCAGTTACGCCTGTGAATAGGTCGGAGGGTCGAGGAAGACGTCCTTGCCGGGAGTTCAGGGACGAGCAAGGAGGTCGAGGAGTCTTGGTCCTGTAGTAGCTCGGGGGCGAGCTGAGAGGCCGAGGAGGCCAATTTGCAGAGGGCCCGGGGGGGGGGCAGCTTGTGCTTGCAGGTCGGGCACGGGGTGGCCTGATCGGCCCCTGCGGGCCCTTTCTTCTGAGTTCTGGGATACGTCACCTGCCACGTGTCATGATCTTGGGGATCACCAATATCGAGCACTATCACTAATTAAGTTTAATGAATTAGGAGTCTAGGACTGTCAAATTATAGGAAGCCTGATAAAAAATTAAAGTATTTTTATATTTATAGATTATAAAAAGCTAGGCGTTCGGCACATCCGGAAATTTTTCGTTCTCTAGCGAGCCAAATTATCCTCCGCCTTCTGGAATTTAAGGATATTTTCATTCAGTCCCCGCTCGGTAGAGGCCTAATTCTACGGTGGAAAATTATCCACCCCAATCCCGTATAAATAAAGCACATATTGGTGTTTATAAGTCGAATTAACAACTTAAATTCTTCATGTGGCTGTTGCTTCTTCGTTTATAATCATATTTCATTAGTTTCATGTAAGTTGTCATCATATTATGTGATATATGTTTTTGTTTCTTGTTTTGTATTCTTCTTGTTTCGCACATAAGGTAAAACTCTGAAATTTATAAATTAATTAATAGATGGCCTTAAGATCGAAAAATAGATAACCTTTGGTGTGGTTTATATATTGTTGATAATTCGATAAGCAAATATATAAATTAGAAAATAGTTTGTGATCTGGTAAACATATCAACTATTGATTATTTCGTAAAAAAGTTATAAACCTGAAAGGCGACCGAGTTATATTTCTTTAAATTTTATCTTGCCATATTTCTTTAAATTTTATCTTGCTGTCAATGCATCATTAGTGAAAGTTTGTTATCTAGATTCAATATTTTTATATTGTTATCCTTAAATATATAATGGCATTCTTCATTCATGGAAATTGTAATTCTGATTTCATCTAATCAAATATATTTATGCATTTTCTTCTTTCATTTTTGTGATGATGCAGTTACTACTTGTACTACGGCAAAACTCGCTTTATCTCATCTTCGTGAAGATAAGACCAGTTTTGATGTCATGTTATGTGAATTCCATATGCCCGATGGTAACGGATTTGACCTTTTGGAAGCGGGCAATGAAACGGGCATCCCGGTTTTCTGTAAGTACAATCTAGTCTACCAGCCTTGCATTTTCCTATTTTTCGGATGCTTTGATTTACTTATTCATTTGCTTACGGAAATTACAGTGATGTCTTATACTTCGGAAATTGATGTCATGATGAAAGGAGTAAAACATGGAGCTTGCGACTACTTAGTTAAGCCCGTCCGCTACCAAGAGATACGGAATTTATGGCAGCATGCCTTTAGAAGCAAGGAGAGAATCGAACAACATCAAACACTTAACAACGGTGCTTCGAATTTAACTACGAATGATGCAGCCAACTTGGCATCAAACGCAGACAAATTGAAGGACATCGTCGTAGAAAACAACAAGGAAACGGATTCTAAAGCTTTGTCGAAGAAGAAACGAGTAAAACATATTGGATTTGATGAATGTTCCTGGCTTAAGTAGGGCACATGTTGCAAGTCATTTGCAGGTTTGATCCTAACTGAACATTTAAAAAAAAAATAGGTTTATTTGTATTTGCTTCATCATCTAACTCTTATAATTTTATCCAGAAACTGAGGTTATAAAGGAGGAGAGCGGTCGGACAAAACAGCAAAAGCTTGTCTGAAATTGTAAACTCCGTCGTCGACTCTCGGATGTTAGCTCAACTTAGCAACTTCGGAGCTCAAGAACCTAACTTGCAACCCTCACATATCTTTTCAAATCAACCGATGAACGCTTCTAGCTCAGCTCTAACCCCTTTACCACCGGACGGCAGTTTCCTTCAGAATAATCAAGTGAACCAATTTTTCGAGGATGGCCGTTTTCTGATGAATTTGTCCAGTCCACTTCCTACATATCAGAAAAGCTATCAGTCTGCGGGTCAATACTCCAAAGCGTTGCTTCAGTCAAGTTCCTGGGAAGGAAACAATAATGTTAATTTGATGAATCAAGTAGGGGACGACCATGCTCTATTTAACCACGGACGCAACTATATCAGGCATAATGGCACGCGGCACATACCGTCACAAAACCGAAACAGCGTTGGAGTTATGCCCAAAAACACCAGCCGAGGACTTGCTGCTCTGCCTCTATCGTCATAAGTTGGTTCATCTAATGGGATGTACCCGCTGTTGAGAAACGTTAATGATATCAAAGTAGCAAACAATTATGCCACCGCAGGATCGTTCTCTTTTTCAATGCCATATTCCGACGGATCGGTTACACGTAACTTGCAAAACATGAAAGGTTTTGGAATGACAGCGATGAACACAAAATCTGAACAACATGGGAATTATTTTCCTGGCTCTTATGCTACGGACAATAATAGGTCTTCGATGGACGATTTAAGTGAACTTGACGACCCTCTCGATTTTGATTTGACATAGCAAGGAGGAAGACAACTTTTGGCCGACTTACTCAACTTTGTGCAGGAATTGGTATAGGATTCTTTTGGAGGACTCTTCGCAAAAATTTTGCACACATTTTTGCCGATCGATATATATTTGATATTTCGGTGCATTATTGACCTTCTCCGAAGTTACTAATATATGCAATGTGTCTGTGTGTACATGGTAGGACAAGTGATAAATGTTAAGATTTTATTAACATCGTAGACTAAAATGGAACATTTTATAACAATAAAAATAATTTCTATATTTTCTTTTATGCAAGCATATGAATGAAGATTATATAGAGTGAAACTCTTGTAGGTATCTTTCTTTGGCTTTGAAAGGAAATGCTCAATCTTTGGCTTTTTATTTTTCTTTTATTTATTTATTTTTTTGCACTGGCCTGTAAGTCCTAACCTATGCATACAACACACACATCACACCCATGCACACATTACTCACAAGCACACAACACACACACCCAAGGGACCAACGAATTTTCCCCAAAAACTTTAATTTGTGGCAACTTTCCCTCAATCTTTGAATTTTATTCTCTCTTTATTTCCTTTTATTCTGGTAGGATGTCTCTTTATTTCCTTGAGTTTTCTTTTTGATGAAAAGTAGCTAGGGTTAGCCACCTCTTATATGTATAAGAAATGAATATAGTTGTTAGTGTGAATTGCACTGAAATATTCGTAAACTACGTGAATTTTTTTTATTGCAGTAAAATATCTAAAACTATTGTTTTCAAAGGGTTTTTTCCCACTAAAATAATCTCAAAAGTAGCACTTTACTTAAATTAAAAACTTTATGGTAGAATAATGTAACAACACAATAGTTAAGAGTATTTTAGAGAAATTTACTCTGGCTACAATCTTAGGCACAATCTAATGACTAATCAAGAAGTTTACAAACTTAAATGTGCACAAGAATATCTACTGAATGCTTCAAGAAAACTAAAAACTTATCAGATGAAACTTAGGCATGCTAACCTTTTACGATAGGGATACAAGTCAAGCATACACCTATCAAAACTCTGAAGTTATAATGAAGGTTGAGAGCAAATATTTTATATTCTAATATGACCTTCCAGTTCAAAGGCTCTTTCGGCCGAGACCTTAGCTTTTGCTCAGCGATATGTTCTTTTTAATTAATCCGCTTTTAATATGTGCCCAGCAGGATTCGAACCGAAGTTGCTTAGAACTTACCTTAATGTTCCTTCTACACACAAGAACTCCGAAGTTATGATGAAAGTTAAGAAAATTTATTTCATATTCTAACACGTTCCCTCAGGTACAAGGCCTTTTGGACCAAAATCTGGACTTTTGAGCATCAGTATTTTTAATTTAAATAAAACCGCTTTTAATGCGTGCTTGGTAAAAATCGAACTTGAGATGCTCTAATATCATGTGAAATATTCCTTACACTGCATCAAAAATCTAAGGTTATAAGAGGGTTGAGGGCTAATATTTTATATTTTGATAATTTTCAGTTAATTGACCGTAACACTAATTTGTGTAAGAATATAAAATATATTTCCTCAACCCTCATCAAAACTTTGGAGTTTTGGTGCAGTAGAAAAGACATTTCATATGGTATCAGAGCAACCCAGGTTCAATTCCCACCGGGTGCGTATTAAATGCGGTTTTATCTAAATTAAAGATACCGCGGCGTAAATGTCCAGGTTTCGGCCCAAAGGGCCTTCGACTTGTTGGGGCGTATATAAAATATAGGATATCGTATTGTCAAACCTTTATTTGATAAATCTACACAAAAACTTATGTATAGACTAAATTAACCCTAACTATATCAGCCTTTGATTTTTGTCTTTTTATGGTGTCCTTCCTGTTGATCCTGATCTGGATCCCATTCACGGCGTCGATGTAACGTTGCCCCGTGTCGGTTGCAAAATGGTCGTCATCAGGAAGATCATGAAGATCAACAGCCTCACATGAAGATCTGTAGCTTCGCGGGCTCTTCGACAACACGATCGAACCCCTCTATCATGTTGCCGAGATCATCCTTCGACGAGATTGAGATGAGGGCGTCAAGGTCCTCGTCAGGGAGCTTATACTTGATGGCGCCGATCTTGTCCAATAGATCCGTTAGGGTCGAGAATGTTAGGAATATGTATGCCCTAGAGGCCATTATTGTATGATATAGTGGATGCTTGGACATATCTAGAGGAATTTCTTGCTCGACTTGATAGTATGCTATTTGGTTGCTCTTTATCTTAATATGTACACTTGTATTATTATATTATCTCTCTGATACATGTTGATAAAGCCCTTAGGATGTTTGCTTGACTACCAGGACTATGATGCGGATCATACTACTGGGACTTGTGTAGTCTACAAGCATATCCTTTAATTGTTCCTACTCGAGGAGATATTGGGACAGGGCATCGATGTTCCAGAGTAGACTATTGTGTACGTTTCTTGACCCTGTAGAGAGCGATGGTTGATCCCATAACTATTGGTGTTTGATATCAAAGATTGTACACATGTGCTCATTAGAGAATGAGTATACTGAATAGGACTCGTCGAGAACTCCCAGACGGTACCATACCTATCGTCAGATAGCAGTTCTCTGGTGATACTGGTACAGCTTAGTCTGTATACCCGAGATCGTCATAGTGTCTTGTGTGGTTCCCACTGTGCTTTAATTTCCTTCCTACCAAGGCTCAAAGGAGTCGTACAAACAGGTGGATTTTTGGTACAGTCCCGAGTCACATGGAGGCAGTGAGCGATAGGAGGAGTTTCCTCTCTCCCGGTATAGGGAGTTGATATTGCGCTATGATCGATTGGCTATAATAGTAAGTCCCTGGCCAGGGCTGATGAGATTTACTGGTAAGTGTTATCAGTGGTTTCTCAAACCGTTATGAACCATACATCGGCATGACTTATCATGTTACTCCACCCCTAGACTTGATATGAGACATATCAGACGAAGAGACCTGTTCAGTCGAAAATATTGCACTTTTGACATAACAATTTATTTACTTTTCTTAATCATCTAAAGGTGTTTGTTATAAATATAACACTTATTATAAGTTTATCTGTTAAATACCATTTACTATGTGTTTATATATTATAATCAACATTATGAAGGAAAATGTGCTTAATATTGTCACGCCTATCATATCAAATTGTATCTCAAATATAACTAACATTGTTCATTGAAGATTAGCCAGGTCAGATATCAAGAATCAAGAATCTGCCGATAAAGTAAAGAAAGTCAAAGAATCAAATACTGGCAGAAACTCAGAAGAGATAAGAAGGTTCCAGACATCAAAAAAATACCCAAATACCAACAGAAAAAGAATCCAGAAGTTTGAAGCAAAGATCTCACCAAGAAGCAACGGAACCGCGGTCGAGTCAGGCCGAGTCGCCGCGGATCCGCGGTCGAGTCCGGGAGTTAGGGGGTGAGAATTTTATGGAATCTTCTTCGCAACAAACTAAGTTTGTTGAGGGCTTCGGTTACTGGTTTCGGGGCTATAAAAAGGACAGAGGGCTACATCTCAAAAACATCTAATGATCTAAAAAAAATCAATCCCAAAGATCAAAAACCAATCTCAAAAAGGATCTAAGATCAAGAATCTACGATCTTGAGATCCAAGATCAAGAAATTATCGAGAAATCCATCAAGCGATCAATCAATCAAGTCTCTTTTACACGAAGCCAATCACCATCAATGAACAAGCGATCTTAGACATGTCCAAGATTCGAGGTGATCAAGCGACGTAATCGACGGAACATCTACTTCTTCGAGGCAGAGATCGAGAGCAAATTCATTTTCCTCTTGTAATCTAAACTCGAAGAATTGTATTGTGAAGTTGAGTAATAAAGGTAGAATATTAGTTTTATTATTTCTCTTTCTTTTAATTTCTTCATTATGAATTCTTTCTCTATTCTTTATTTTATTTTCATGATGTGCGAGTATGTAACAACTCCATTTTTAGTGTACAAAATTTGCTTAAAAATTAATGTATACTTGGAGTATTTACATTTGCTGTTATTACTTTAAGTAATTAATTAGCTCCATAATTACAAGAAGGAGCTTGTAGCTCATTGGTAATACCTTGCACTGCTGAACCAAACCACAAGAGTTCAAATCCCATACCCCATATTATTTTTAATATGGGTATTTAAAAAACCTTTAGAATACCAAGGGTTTACACGTGCATAACTCACAAAAACTCAACTACACCCAAAAATGTAATATTGCCAGATGTTAGATGAACCGTCGGGGGAGGGATCCTGGCCGCCTGACCCAACAGGGAATCGGCCAAATCGGCCTCGACTCGGCCGACTCAGTCCTCCGACCGAGTCACGGCCGAGTCGGCCGATTCCGGCGACGACCCCAACACAAAAATGTGTCGTTTGGTCTCTCCTGTACACCTGCAAAATTTTATTCTCAGACCATTTCTAGAGCTCTTTTAAAACCCCATTTAATCCACTTTTATTACATTTTAATATATTTTTTAAATTAAAACCCTTCATCTATCCTAACCCTGGCCTAACCCTATAAATACCAACCCTACACACTACCCCCTCACCCCAAACTCTAAGCCAACTCTCTAGAATTTTCAAGAAACTTTTGTGTGCAATCGAAGTGAGCGAAAGGGGAAGCTCTGGCGAATTCTTCGGTAGATTTTCTGGCAACGTCCATAGGAACTCTCGGCGACGAAACGACGCACCGCCGACTCCTTTCGAACCATCTCCCTCTTCTAGTTGTCCAAAACCCGTAAGTCCCCAAATTCTACCTCTCTTTTCTTTTCTAAAATACGGATTTACAAAACCCGACGGAATCGGAACCAATCCAATTTCCGAGTCGGTTTCTTTATAAAACTTCACTTCTCGTTAATACAATTATACTTAAACTCTCTCATGTTGACTATTAACACTAATCAATCAAATTGATCAAGTTTCATATCACAAAACAATTGCTATTTCATTTTATCGCATTTTTTCATGTAAATACCACATAATTTCAATTCCACCTTCAACATCACAAAACCTTGCTATACCTTTAAATAGATCACAAGGTAATGACCTACCTCCTCACACACTCATATGCAACATAGAACAATACCCTTGGAAATATAGAATACGGGAAAATGACATCATTGCAAATAAATACCATTTACTTAATAAAACCGTTTTCTAAAGGATTTAGTATTTATACAATCTTTGCAAAGCGCCGCTACAATCCATTTTGGGGAACCCGTTCGGGATGGTGCAGATTATCGCACATCCTCGGGCTTAGTAGTGCGAGATTCAGACCTCCGCAAGGAGCATTCGGTCTCGAAAGATTTAAAATACGACATCTTAAGAAAACAAGATTTCTAGAATATTATAGATATATACAAAAATTATTTTTATATAAATATATGTATATGTAATATAAAAATATCTATTTTGAAGTATTATAAATATTCCACCTTTTGCTAAAAATATTACAAGAATTAATTTTACACTAAAATACCATGAATTCCATACAAAACCAATATAACAAATAAATACTTTTTATTATGAATTTATGATATTCTCATTAGAATTGTCACAAATATAAAATCTACATCTATTACAACTCTAAATATGATAATAAATACATGGGATGTATTTTGAAAACTATACAACGTATTTTTACGTAAAACCCTCTCAAGTTCTATAATTTACCCTGAGGACCCTAATAAATATAGGTTTAAGCGGGACCAATCTCTTGAGCCTCAGGGAGACGAAGAAGTGGGTGCTTGCCTATCTAAGGTAGACAACTTAACAATGGTGTTATCAATACGGTAATCGTCTTTGAAAAAGACACAAATCCTGCCGTCCATGTGCAGCGGTTACCGATAACATCAAAACAATCAGGACTTCAATTTACCTTTCTAATTGTCTGACTCAGTTTGAATTTCATTATAATCTGACTTGAATATAATTCAAGAACAATCTATAATCTACAATCTATAATATTCCAATTCAACATGATTCCATGAATCCATTATACAACTTGACTTAACCGAACCATGGATATATATTCCATTTACATGATTCTCCAGTTACATCCATTTACATGATTCTATGGTTACATCCGTTTACTGATATCATGGTTTCGGTTAGTCAATCAATTATACAATTAATACAATTTACAAAACAAACAAAACAAACAAGACATCTCGTGGTTTAAGGGGTAGATTGGTACGGAAGGTGTTAGAAGTGGCACGAGACAGTAAGACTTAATACACTTAACATGAATCCAATTGCTGTTGTACCGTGGCATAAACGGTTCTTTGTACTATACTTGCTTCTAGTCTCTGGCATATAGAGACTCCTCTCGTATACACTGGCATTCTTCTGTACCAAGCTACAAACAACAACGTTAATACAATATTATAACAATATAATACAACTTTAAAAGATACCTTCTTATTCGGTGTATTCTACTTTCCTTTTATCTTTGGGACTTACCGAGCGACCTGTTCGCTAACGACATTCTACTTCTTTCTTCTTTGAAAGTCGTCAGGTGATTTGGACCCGTCAGAGATCGAGCCCACTGCTGAAGACTTGGACCAGTTCAGTGAAGACCTCGAGCTCTAGCCATTATACACTTTCCATTCAGTACTTTCATTTCTGTTATGTCATTGTTTAGGCATTGCTTTTTATTCAGTTGTATTTACTTTTCATGCATTGTAAAAAAGAATGTTAATAAATAAAGTTGTTGTTCAGTTTATATCTCTTGTCTCTTGTGCTTACTTATATATTGCTTAGATACGCTTAGCGTATTTATTTCACAGTAAATACATAGCGGCCTCGTCGCGTCCTATGCCCGTATACTGGGAAGCGGGGCGTGACAGTTTTGTTGGTGGCCCATGCAGGTCAGAGCTGTATAGAACCATACTATGCAGTTCTGTTCTGCGTGAACAACCTAAGCAGTATAACACAAGAACCATCAACTAAAGCATTCTTTACAATTCATGTTCCTTGAATCCTATCATTCTATATACTTTGAATCTGTCTTAACCTAATTTTTCTTCAAGGTTATGGATTCCCCAAACAACACAAGCGCCAACTTCAACAACACTCCACCTCCACTACCCATCGTTTCTACTGTTCCTGCTCCACCCACCGAGCAAACAGTTCTGCTTGAGGCGATTCGCAACCTCCTAGAGGGACAACAACAGCTTTTGAACCGTCCCGAGACTGACGCACCTGGGATAAAGCAATTCAGAGCTTTGCATCCCAAACAGTTCTCCGGAAAGGGAAGCCCACATGAAGATGAGGAATGAGCACAGAGAATAGAAGATGATCTGGCGGCAGCACAAGTGCCAGACATAGCTTGGGTCTGTGTGGTGAAACTGCAGCTCACGGACAATGCTCGCAACTAGTGGAAGGCAGAAGAAAGCCATCTTGAACAGCCTATTGAATAGAAGACTTTTCGCGATAAGTTCGACGCGAAGTACTTTCCTGTGACTGCCAGGTTTTCCATGGAACAACATTTCATTCATCTACAACAAGGTTCGATGTGGGACAAGTCAGTACATGAGTATGACGCTGAATTCACCATGCTAAGTTGGTAAGATAGGTCACAATATTTCAAAATTTTAAAATATCACATAATACACAGCTAACACAATCCATTAAACAGATTCGCGGCATATTTGATACCGACGAACGAGATCAGAGCCCGTCGATTTCAACAGGGGTTGGACAAGGAAATTCAGGCTGCACTAGCCACAGGGAAATTTCCAACTCATGAGGATGCTCTGGAAGCTGCCCGCAGTTATGAGGCAGTGATAAAGGCAAGAGGCAGACCTCAGTCTGCAGGAGTTAAGCGCCCTGCCAACCAGATGGCAGGATGAGCCTCGTCCAGGCCATCTTTTGTGCCAAGGCGACCCGGAGTACCAAACAACAGGCCCAGCCTAGCCTTTTGTAACTACTGCAAAAGAAATGGGCATCTGGCGAGAGATTGCCGGCGTGCAAACAACCTGCTCATGGTATTGGGTCTTGTCCTCATAAACAAGATCCAATTGCGGCACCCAGGCCAGCAAACAATTACCCACAGCGCCCAGCCATCCAAGCACCTGTTCCAAGACTTGCACTACCTGCACCACCCAGAGGACCACAAGCTGCATCACCTCCTCGCCAGTTCCATCAACCTCAAAGGAACGTTCCGAGGAATGCTCCTCAGGCCAGGAGGAATGTACCAAGGCGCCTGGCTTTCACGATGACAGTAGAAGAAACTGAGGCCACTGGCCAAGTTATCACTGGTAACCCTTTCTTTCTTAAAAATTTCTTTCAGTCTTGATAATTATCCTATATACTTTTCCTATACCTAAATCATATCCCACATACCTTAGGTACAATTTTAGAATCCTCAATACCTGCACAAGCACTGTTTGATACTGGAGCATCTCACTGCTTTATGTCGCAACGGTTTGTTCGAACCCATGCAATTCCAGTCTCACCGCTTGCATCCAGCTGGAATGTCAGTTCCGGAAATGGCGTTCTAAAGGCAACAATGGGATACAGCTTGTGTCCGGTAGTCGTCTGAAGCAGAGAATTTTATGCTGACTTCAAAGTGCTGGACATACCGAACTTTGATGTGGTTCTAGGAATGGATTGGCTTGAAACTTTTTATGCTACCATCGACTGTCGTCAAAGGAGGGTAGTATTCGAGATTCTAGACCACCCGGTCTTCTATTTCAAAAGCGGAGACCGTAACCTGGAGCCAAGTACCTACAAAGAGAAGCCAAAAGAAGCAGTAGTTGCAGCAGCTTAAGTGGAGGAAGAATCAAGACCAGATGTGGTTCGAGAGTTCGACGATGTGTTTCCTGACGATATATCAGGTTTGCCTCCAGATCGAGCTCTTGAATTCAGCATTGATTTAGTACCAGGAGCACAACCGGTGATCAAAGCACCTTATCGACTAAGTCCGGAAGGTTTGAAAGAAGTCCGAACACAGTTGGACGAATTACTGGCAAAAGGATGGATTCGTCCCAGCACTTCAAGTTGGGGATCACCTGTACTACTTGTGAAGAAGAAGGAAGGTTCATACAGAATGTGCATCGATTACAGAGCCTTGAACGAAGTCACTATAAAGAACAAGTATCCACTTCCGCGCATCGACGATTTATTCGATCAGCTAAGTGGATCTTGTGTTTTCTCTAAATTGGATCTTCATTCGGGTTATCATCAGGTGAAGGTCAAGGAAGCTAATATTTATAAAACAGCTTTCAGAACTCGCTATGGACATTACAAATTTCTAGTGATGCCATTTGGAGTGACCAACGCACCCGCAATATTCATGAACCTAATGAATCAAGTTTTTCGGGAGTACTTAGACAGGTTTGTTGTCATCTTCATCGACGACATTCTGGTGTATTCTAAGAGTCGGAAAGAACATGCCGAGCGCCTACGAATTGTCCTGGAAACTCTTCGACAACATCAGCTCTATGCCAAGTACAACAAGTGCGAGTTTTGGCTAAAGCAAGTTGAATTTCTTGGACATATCGTATGAGGAGAAGGAATCTCTGTGGATCCAGCGAAAGTTTCAGCAGTTAGCGAACGGCCGACACCAAAGTCAGTGAAGGACATTCAGAGTTTCTTGGGTTTAGCTAGATATTACAGAAGGTTTATTAAAGGCTTTTCGAAGATAGCAACACCCCTGACCATGCTCACACGTAAAGATGAAGATTTTGTATGGTCAGAAGCATGCGAACAAGCTTTCGTAGAACTCAAGTCAAGGTTGACATCAACACCTATTCTCGTCATACCGAATCAATCCGGAGGATTCGAAGTGTATTACGATGCATCCGGTAAGGGATTAGGATGTGTTCTACATCAGCACGACAAAGTTGTGGCTTATGCTTCAAGACAGCTGAATTCATGAGCGCAATTATCCGACGCATGATTTGGAATTGGCAGTCGTCATCTTTGCTCTCAAGATTTGGCGCCATTATCTACTTGGTGAACGAGTGAACATATACATAGATCACAAGAGCCTGAAATATGCGTTTACTCAGAAGGAGTTGAATATGCGGCAAAGAAGATGGTTAGAACTCATGGCGGACTTTGACATCAACTTGCAATATCACCCAGGAAGGGTGAATGTGGTTCCTGATGCTCTTAGTCGTCAACCATTATCGATGAATCTCACCGCTCCGTGGAAGTTTCAACAAGACTTGCATCAGATAGAGATTGAAGTAATCATGCCAGGAAATGCTTCAAGTTTGATGAATTTACAAGTTCAATCAACCATTATCAATCCGATCAAAACGACTCAAGCAAGTGATGCTAAGTTGCAAAAGATTAAAGAAAAAGTGGAGAATGGACTCAGAACAGACTTCATTATCCATGAAGACGGATCTTTGAGATACGGCAACAGATTGTGTGTACCGAAAGGTCCTGTTCGGGAAGAGTTAATGAAAGAAGCTCACGGCTCTCCCTATTCAGTACACCCTGGAGGTACCAAAATGTACAAAGATCTACGTCAGAATTATTGGTGGCATGGAATGAAGCGTGAAGTAGCCAGAAGCGTCGTAAAATGCTTGGTGTATCAGCAAGTAAAGGCTGAACATCACAGGGCAGCTGGACTACTTCAACAGTTACCAATCCCAGAATGGAAGTGGCAACACATCATGATGGATTTTGTGACTGCTCTTCCTCGCAGCACAAAGGGTAACGATGCTATATGGGTCATTGTGGATCGACTCACAAATTCGGCTCACTTCATCCCATTTCGAGTTGGCCAATCAAATGAGACACCAGCAAAGAAGTACATGGAGGTAATAATCTACTTAAGATTTAAACTCTTCATAATGTACTATCTCTGATACCTATGAACTCATACAGGAAATTGTGAGACTTTATGGAGTAGCGGTCTACATTGTCACCGATCGTGACATCAGGTTCTGATCACAATTTTGGCAGAGTCTGCAAGCAAGCTTGGGAACAAGTCTGAACTTCAGCACAGCTTATCATCCACAAACAGATGGTCAGTCTGAGCGAACTATTCAGATCTTGGATGATATTCTCAGAGCATGTATGTTAGACTTCAAAGGATCGTAAGAAGATCATCTACATCTTGTGGATTTTTCGTACAACAACAGCTACCAAGCAAGCATAGGAATGACACCTTTTGCAGCACTGTATGAAAGGAAGTGTCGATCACTATTAAGTTGGGACGACATCGGAGATAGGGAATTGCTTGGACCAGAGATGATAGTAGCGACTGTTGATGTGGTATAAACTATCAGGGAAAGGATGCGCATAGCCCAAGATCGACAGAAGCACTGGCTGATGCAAAGAGACGCCACTTAGAGTTTCAGCCAGGAGATCATGTGTTCTTAAAGATATCTCCGAACCGCGGAATGATCCGATTTGGAAGACGGGGTAAATTAAGTCCGAGATACATTGGACCGTTCGACATACTCGAACGAGTCGGTGAAGTGGCATACCGCTTAGCGCTTCCACCTTCATTGGAAGGAGTGCATAATGTGTTCCACATATCCCAACTCAGAAGGTATGTGAGTGACCCCAGCCATGTTCTCGATCATTCCGAGCTCACTATACAGCCTGACTTATCTTGTGAGCAACAACATGTGGAAATCCCGGACAAGAAAGTGAAGACACTTCGGAACAAGGAAGTTAACTTGGTCCGAATGATGTGGAGGAAAGACACTCCAGGAGAGTCCACTTGGGAAAGGGAAGATGAAATGCGTCCAAGATATCCACACCTCTTTGTAAACTAGTCCTCAAATAAAGTTGTAAATTTCGAGGACGAAATTTTTGTAAGGAGGGTAGAATGTAACAACCCCATTTTTAGTGTACAAAATTTGCTTAAAAATTAATGTATACTTGGAGTATTTACATTTGCTGTTATTAATTTAAGTATTTAATTAGCTCCATAATTCCAAGAAGGAGCTTGTAGCTCTTTGGTAATACCTTGCACTGCTGAACTAAGCCACCAGAGTTCAAATCCCATACCCCACATTATTTTTAATATTGATTTTTTTAAAACCTTTAGAATACCAAGGGTTTACACGTGCATATCTCACAAAAACCCTACTACACCCAAAAATATAACATTGCCAGAGGTTAGATGAACAGTCGGGGGGAGGGGGATCCCGGCCGCCTGACTCGGCCGGGAATCGGCCTAATCGGCCTCGACTTGGCCGACTCAGTCCTCCGACCGAGTCACGGCCGAGTTACGGCCGAGTCGGCCGATTCCGGCGACGACCCCAACACAAAAATGTGTCTTTTGGTCTCCCCTGTACACCTGCAAAATTTTATCCTCAGACCATTTCCAGAGCTCATTTAAAACCCCATTTACTCCACTTTTATTACATTTTAATATATTTTAATACATTTTTTAAATTAAAACCCTTCATCTACCCTAACCCTAGCTTAACCCTATAAATACCAACCCTACACACTACCCCCTCGTCCTAAACTCTGAGCTAACTCTGTAGAATTTTCAAGAAACTTTTGTGTGCAATCAAAGTGAGCGAAAGGCGAAGCTCCGGCGAATTCTTTGACAGATTTTCCGGCAACGTCCGTAGGAACTCCCGACGACGAAACAACGCACTTCTGACTCCTTCAGAACAATCTCCCTCTTCTAGTTGTCCAAAACCCGTAAGTCCCCAAATTCTACCTCTCTTTTCTTTTCTAAAATACGGATTTACAAAACCCGACAGAATCGGAACCAATCCGATTTCCGATTCGGTTTCTTTATAAAACTTCAATTCTCGTTAATACAATTATGCTTAAACTCTCTCATGTTGACTATTAAACACTAATCAACCAAATTGATCAAGTTTCATATCACAAAACAATTGCTATTTCATTTTACCGCATTTTTCATGTAAATACCACATAGTTTTAATTCCACCTTCAACATCACAAAACCTTGCTATACCTTTAAGTAGATCACGAGGTAATGACCTACCTCCTCACACACTCATATGCAACATAGCACAATACTCTTGGGAATATAGAATACGGGAAAACGACATCATTGCAAATAAATACCATTTACTTAATAAACCCGTTTTCTAAAGGATTTAGTATTTATACAATCTTTGTAAAGCGCCGCTACAACCCATTTTGGGGAACCCATTCGCGATGGTGCGGATTATCGCACATCCTCGGGCTTAGTAGTGCGAGATTCAGACCTTCGCAAGGAGCATTCGGTCTCGAAAGATTTAAAATACGACATCATAAGAAAACGAGATTTCTAGAATATTATAGATATATACAAAAATTATTTTCATATAAATATATGTATATGTAACATAAAAATATCTATTTTGAAGTATTATAAATATTCTAACTTTTGCTCAAAATATCACAAGAATCAATTTTACACTAAAATACCATGAATTCCATACAAAACAAATATTACAAATAAATACTTTTTATTATGAATTTATAATATTCTCATTAGAGTTATCACAAATATAAAATCTACATTTATTATAACTCTAAATACGATAATAAATACTTGGGGTGTATTTTGAAAACCATACAACGTATTTTTACGTAAAACCCCCTCAAGTTCTATAATTTACCCTAAGGACCCTAGTAAATATATGTTTAAGCGGGACCAATCTCTTGAGCCTCAGGGAGCTGGAGAAGTGGGTGATTGCCTATCTAAGGTAGACAACTTAACAACGGTGTTATCAATACGGTAATCGTCTTTGAAAAAGACACAAATCCTGCCGCCCATGTGCAGCGGTTACCGATAACATCAAAACAATTAGGACTTCAATTTACCTTTCTAATTGTCTGACTCAGTTTGAGTCTCATTATAATCTGACTTGAATATGATTCAACTACAATCTACAATCTACAATATTCCAATTCAACATTATTCCATGAATCCATTATACAACTTGACTTAACCGAACCATGGATATACATTCCATTTACATGATTCTCCAGTTACATCTCTTTACATGATTCTACGGTTACATCCGTTTAATGATATCATGGTTTCGGTCTATCAATCAATTATACAATCAATACAATTTACAGAACAAACAATACAAACAAGATATCTCGGGGTTTAAAGGGTAGATTGGTACTGAAGGTGTTAGAAGTGGCACGTGACAGTAAGACTTAATACACCTAACATGAATCCAATTGCTGTTGTACCGTGGCATAAATGGTTCCTTGTACTATACTTGCCTTTAGTCTCTGGCATATAGAGACTCCTCTCGTATACACTGGCATTCTTCTGTACCAAGCCACAAACAACAGCGTTAATACAGCATTACAACAATATAATACAACTTTAAACCATACCTTCTTATTCGGTCTATTCTACTTTCCTTTTATCTTTGGGACTTACCGAGCGACCTGTTCGCTGACTACATTCTATTTCTTTCTTTTTTGAATGTCTTCAGGTGATTTGGACCCGTCAGAGATCGAGCCCACTGTTGAAGACTTGGATCAGTTCAGTGAAGATCCCGAGCTCTAGTCATTGTACACTTTCCATTCAGTACTTTCATTTCTGTTATGCCATTGTTTAGGCATTGCTTTTTATTCAGTTGTATTTACTTTTCATGCATTGTACAAAAGAATGTTAATAAATAAAGTTGCTGTTCAGTTTATATCTCTTGTTTCTTGCGCTTATTTTTATATTGCTTAGATACACTTAGCGTTTTTACTTCACAGTAAATACGTAGCGGCCTCGTCGCATCCTCTGCCCATATACTAGGAAGCGGGGTGTGACAGAGTAATTCTCCGCTTGATAGGATTCGTAGGATTAGGGTAGATCAATGCATGAGAAAATACCATACTCCTTTTAAGTATTATGAAGTTTATAAACTTTAGCAAAAAAATTGTCAACATCCTTATTAGCCGCGATATCAAATTCTTGATAATCTTGACCATGATTTGAGATAAGATTGATGATCCTTTTTGTTAAGGGCTAGACATGAATGGAGATCAATGAAAGGATAAGGGTCAATAGAGGAGAAATCCTAGTTTCTTTCAAAGAATCCTAATCCTCATTCATCGCCATCAATCTAGTTTTAAATCTATCAATAGATAAGAGAAGTGATTTTTATTAGTCATCCATGGCTACTAAATCCTAAAGAATCCTACAAGCCTTCTCCATATAAATTTTCTTGATAATTCAATTAAATCTTGAAACCATTTTTTTGATTTTCTTCAATTAGATCTTAAAACTATCTTCTTGATTGTCTTGATTTTCTCTTTTCTATTTCTTTCGACCAATCTAAAGAAAGAATTATAAAATTCCATGAATCCCAGAGGACGACCCGTATTCACCACAGCTAGCTACACGCGACGCCGTGTTGATTGCGGTTACTTTACTAAAACTTCTTCTTTCACAAAAATTACAAACACAAGTAACAATCAAATGGCGCCGTTGCCGGGGATCCGTGCATAATTTTTTCTTTCTTACTATTTGGGTTGAAATATTATTATTCCATCAAAATGTAAATCACGAACGCATCTTGTTCTTAACGATTAGTGTGTGAATTTTTTGCAAGGAGATCTGGAATAACTGTAGCAGGAAGATAAAGATTCAGAAGTATTCATCCAGACCATAGGAGCAAGGGAAGTACCCATAGAAAAAAGGATTTCAAGAATACTCAAATTGGTGGCGGAAGCACGGCAAGAAGCTCATTCTCGCGGCGGAACTGCGGCGGGTTTGGTGGTTTAGGGCTTCAAGTTTCTCTGGTATTTTTTCTATCTTCTTCTCTCTCCTCTGAAAAATCTAATGACATTTTTTCTGCTGGATTCTTTGCAAAAATTCGCCGCTTAAAAAATTCTTTTTGCGTGTTTTGTTTTCGGGTTATTTTTGCATATTGTAATACAGACAATTAAGGGGCAAAGACCAAATTCAAATTAGGTGGGGATTTCATTAGCCTTCCTAAGCCCCACAAATCACAAAACTAGTATCCGCATCACCCTTCATTAATTAAAAAATATCTAGACCAAGACTCTAAGGACTGTCGCGTTCAATTAGGACAGAGGAAGGTCATGGGTAATCTACTGTTTATCCGCATTTCTTTTATGGTGTCTAGGCAAGCGTGTCTAAGGCAAGTGGTTACTTAATTAGGCCTGCTATTTACAGTGATTTGTATAGCGGATACCTCCCACAAACCTGGCACTTACCTGGCCACAAGAGGGATAAAGAGCTAGTAGAGAATTGATCCTGCGATTTGTCTTCTGGAAATCTAGGAGCGGTCTAGTGACTTGACCTAGGTGACCTTAGATCTAGGGTTGATTGTGCATTTTTTTGATTTGTCAAAGTCCGACCTTTTGAAAACAAACATTTCTTTTTACGTAATTCTCAAAAACGCTGCCACTTGTGCTAAACCCGCTTAGTGCATGCTCGATTAGACATGAGATTATAGTGCCCGTCTTGTCCTCGTTTCTTCTATCGACTCCGAAGTCGGTACTTCTTCATTTTCTTTTTCCTCCCCACCCACAACATTGACCGAGATGGTCGGTTCTCCATCAAATTTTAATAACACTACTTGCCACCACCCGCAGGTGCGCAGAATCCACCGCGCATCTGTAAGGTTACTAGGCACACTAACAAAGTTCTACAACGCATCAAACATGCCCGATTAAAATCTTAGCCGTGCCGAATAAGCCTAAACAAAATCGTTGCTAGAAAATTAGGGTTTCATATGCTAATAAAGGACTTACTACTAATGGAATACGAAATACAACCTTTGTAGATCGGTCCTTCACTTCTATAGCTCCTTGTTGAAGTCCTTTCGCTGCGATTGTGGTTCTCCCAGACCCTTGCATGGCTTCACGAGGCGAAAGACGCGTCCTTACTTGAAGTCTTCGAGGCCGAAGATGATCTACGTTGAGGGGATGCCAAATCAAGCTTCTACTTCACTAACTAGAGAATTAGTGAAGCAAACACCCTAAACTAAAGTGCTAGTCTCGTAGAGGATGGAGAAATAGGGAGTGGGTTCTCTTTAGAATTTTATTTCTCACAATCTTTCTCACTTTGGATCAAACCCTAGCAAGCTTTTTCTTTTTAACAAATGAAGAAGATGAACAAAAGAAAGAGATGAGGATAATGATTAAGTGAGAAGTCTAACCATGGTGAGTGAGTATCATATACTAACTCATGTAGAGACATAACCATAGCTAATTCAAAATGGTTAGGTTAATAAAAAATCTAAAGTAAAACAAATTTAGTGGACTTTGTCAAAGCATCCACAAGCTTCTACAAGCTTCATGCTTATGACCTAAGCTCCACTAATTTGTAATTACCTTAAATAAATATTAACCACCATCTAAAATAGTATTGTGTATGTCTTGCACACCCATGTATGGTGTATCATCAACCATGATACAAAATAAAAACACAACTTTAATATATATCACATATATATTGAAGTTGTGTATATGTGAGAAAAATCCAAAAGAAAACAAGTGTTAGTTAATGTAAACTAGTATATCTAATATACAATTATACGCTAAATTATTAAATCAACACTTGACTTAATAATCCGGTCATATCTCATATAACCGACTAAAATCTATTATATCGACTTATCCAATCAACACTTGATTCGATAACCCGGCTATATCGCATATAACCTCGCGATACAAAAAGTCGCGAGAATAGAATACTGTATCACATACATGCATCATTCTCGGTCTCGCACATATCACATATGCGCTCCAATTTCGTTTTGCCTGAGCCAGTAAAACCTCTGTGTAGGACTCTAAAGACTCGTCAATACGCCGGCAGTAGGTGATGATCACATCAAGCACCCACAAGCCGTCAACGGTACTAGCTGGATGTAAAGGCTACCCGGGTACTGAGCGATCAGAAGATCAGCAAGCAAGCCCGCTCCAACTCCTATAAAAGCCTGCCGGTAACACTTCCAGTACAGTCTGGTCTCCTCGTCTGATATGTCGCATATCTGTCGGAGATAGTGCCCTCAGAGTCAATTATTGGATCACAGGCACGTGATTGCAATGATTGAGGGATGACCTGTCCCAGTAGGACAGTCTTACTCAAGATGATAGTATACTATCTGGTTTATCTTTATCATCGTGTACTGCTTTAGGTGACCTATAACCTTACAGGTCGCTATTACACGTTGATAGAGCCCCTAGGATTCTTGCTTGACTACCAGCAGTATGAGGGCGATCATATACGTGAGAGCTGGAGTCTATAAGCACATCCTTAAAAGGTCCCTAGTCGTGGGAGTTTCGAGACAGGGCATCGATTCTCCAGAGTAGACTAGTGTATACAGTCGAGACCCCGACGAGGGGTGGTGGCCGGTCTCACAAGCCACTGGTGTCAGTTGGTTCACCTAAGATGTATACAGGTGCTCATTGGGTTATGAGTACACCGGACAGGACTCGCCGGGAAGATGCTAGTTGGGACTATACCAGACGTCAGATAGCAGTTCCCTGGTGACATGTGTACAGGTTAGTTCATCGACCTGAGATCGTCATTTGTCTCCTGTGAGTTCCCACTGTACTTTGATTACTACCCTACCACGGCTCAAAGGAGTCGTGCAAACAGGTTTTAGTTGGGTACAGTCCCGAGCCACATGGAGGCAGTGAGCGGATCTTCAGGGGTTCGTCTCTCTCGGTATTGGGGGTGAGGTCGCGCTGTGTCTAGGAGAGCCATTACACAAAGCCCTCGGCCGAGGCAGGAGATTTACTGGTAGGTATTCCAGTAGTATCTCATGGTGTTCTGGGCTACACTCCGATACGACTTGTACCGCTTTTGGGGGTCTGACTTTTACCAACCCTCTAGGCCCGCTATGCGATGCTCAAAGACGAACGGACCGGACTGTACGGATATTGTCACTGACAGGCTCAGTAGGGTGTCAGGATGAGTTCACTCATCGACGTCCCTTTTGGTCAACAGCTGGTAGCACGTTACGTATGGCTAATACCTCTGACGTGCTGGTGGTTAAATCCACAACCATAGTATTGACGAGTCATTAGAGACCCCACGTAGACAGTTAATCAGGTTTCAGGCGAAACGCTGTAGAGGCCGTATGGAGATATGACAGGGTTTGATCAGATATGTACGGTATTGCACGGATCGTGATCGGACGGATTTTACTAGCCGGCTTTGGTTTAAGCCGGATCCTAGTATTAGACAGTGTAGATTTTGTCTCGTTGCATTTGTATTCAGTGGGAATACAAATGCGGGCATGTATGTGCAGTAGTGGGGTTTTCCTGTAATTTATTACGGGATCAGTTGTCTGAAGTTGCCAGTTTGCATTCCGTTCCGGCCGGTTTTCCTTTGATCCTTCCCGGCCGGACTTTTCGATGGAGGGTGTTATTTGCAAGTTTGCAAATAACACATAGTAGAGGGGTTTCTTGCATATGGATTGATTATGATAGCATCTTTTGATACCATTCTTTTCTATCATCATTTTCTTGCTTTATGTTGATTAGAAATGGATTTGATTTAGTGTGACATGGTTATCATTGCTTTGGATGTGGTCACCCTCCACCTTTTACTACGATCACCTCCCTTCATGGTTGATGTTTTTATCCTCCACCATTCCCACTTGAGAGACATATACTATTGGTGAGAGAATGAGAGAGTGGTTTTTCTAGTGGTGGGATTTTATTCATCTCATTCTTCATGCTTGCAAAATGATACACCTTCATCCTCTCCGAAATTCTTTCTCTCCTCCTCCATGGCAACTTCACCACCCCAAAAGAGACTATGATTCTACACTAGCCTACAGCAAATCTTGGACACGTCGGCTAGCCAACTTCGCGCCCGAGTTGCCTCGGTCCAGAGGTGGGAGCCCGTAAAAGAATCCGGCCACGTGGTGCCCTTTTCGACGAAGAGGTGACGGACGGAGATTCCGCGGGAGATCGGAGTGGAGACGAAGACCGGAGGACACGGATCGCTTGGTATAACTCTCTTCCCATCTCTTGTTAGCTAGTATAGATTAATGGTTACGATCCGGGTTTTATTGTCCGCGGTAGCGCCAGTTTAAAAGTTAAGAAAAATTTTGATTCCGCATTTTGGCCTCGGATAGACGGCCGGGGCGCTGCCGTGGCACAACATGGTATCAGAGCCACGCTATTAACCTAGTCTAGCTTTGTCTAATGTGTTTACATTTCCGATCGACCAAAATTCCAAAATCCGTGTTTTCTTCACATCAGTTTTCTGTCGATTTTTTTCTGGCTCTAAAATTTTTTCAGGTTGTAGAAAATTGATGTACTGGAAGTCCTAAGAATTATGGGGAAATTCGAGACATTGATCTTTCAGGGAGAGCGCGGAACCGCGGCCAAACCCCACTTGGCGCCGCGGTTCCACCGCGGTATGGAGGGATCAATGCTTCGAATTTTTCCAGTGGGCTTCTGGGGTGAAAATAGGGTTTCTGGAATATTCGTTTTGGACCCAGAATTTCTGTGAGTGCTACAGTATTGCTTGGGGGCCCACTTGGTAATTTTGATCGGTCAGATATTTTAAACACATTAGTTCACAGTATTTACATTATATCTGCGACCGTGAATGTCACTCGATCGGTAAATCATGTCTAGCTACTATAGCCCGGTTAGACGGATTTGCGAACGTGACATTCACGTTGATGTTCTGTGTTGTGTTGTGATGTTACGGATCGGTCGTGGGGGATAGCCTGGTTGCAGTGGTAGTACAGTTTTGTTTTATATGTACATTTGATATTACGGGGCGAGCGTCCGACATGTGGACTGCCGTCACTGGCTGTTTGTATTATTATTTTGGGGCACGGCCAGGTTGCGGTCGATGTACCCGTTGTATGTATATTTTACTTTCTGTACTAGGATTACCCCGCGGAGGGGTGCACGGATAGCTGGGTTCTAGAGGGCAACAAGCCCGCATCTCATGGAATTGAGACGGAGGGGGCTTCACTCTAGGATTGGCGGGCTATTCGCCGCACTCGTAGGGGGTACAGGTTGACCCAGGAGGGGTGCCCAAGTTACCGGATTCCGTGAAGTGCTGGGTGGTCCATTCACGTTGCTGAAGGGGGCTGCCTCGCTTCAGGTTTTGGCGGGTAACTTGCCGTGCCCGTAGGGGTCTAGGATTTCATTGCACAGGCTATCCACACGACCAGGGGAACGTCGGGTTTCAGTAGCGGCTCTATGAAACCCGGGGATCCCAGATATCTGTATTATTCTGTGATGCTGTACATTTCTGTGATGTTGCATTTTATCATGCCTTGAGCGAATATAATATATTGGTATATATATTAGTAGATGTTGTATATGTTTTGCATCCGCACTAGTCCAGTCCCCGCTCTGTCGTTAGTTAGCTAACCTAATGGGTAATGACGGGACCCAGTGGCGAATGCGGATGGCATATACGTACATCAGTATATTTTCGTTCTTTGTGGTGTAATCAATTGATAGGACTGCGTTGATTCGGATCAATGCAAGCTAAACAAACCTAATCTGATGTTGTTGGAATATTTTTCAAAAAGCTGTTATTGCAAGGACGTTCACTTTTTTTTTGCATCGTGGTATTCAGTTGGAATATCCTGCTCCTCAGTCGACGAGGCAAGGGCCGAGATCCCTTCACCGGGAGTGACCCCTTGGACAGAAGTTTGCGTCAGGGCAATAACTTCACTATAGCCGATTACTTTTGCTTTGCATCGTGGTATTCAGTTGGAATATCCTGCACCTCATTCTACGGGGAAAGAGCCGAGATCCCTTCACCTGGAGTGGCCTCTTTAGCAAAGGTTTTCGTCACTATATTTTTATAAAAAGTTATGCAGTTCCTTCAACGATATCAAGTTCATTACGTTAAAAGTTTTTCGCCAAAAACTAGACGTAGCCGTCCATCATTTCTTACAAGTATTACTTAGTATTCGTGCTACGTTTGTTGACTGTGTCAAGGCGTAGTGTGCGGTAGCTAAGTAGTGCTTGTTTGCAGCGTATTAATGGGATTGGTTAGGATAGTCGTGCGGCCTTGTTGACTGTGTCAAGGGCTCGTACGGGTGGGTTTAATGCAATCCAGGATAATGACGGGTTGAACTTGACTAGGACTCTTTGATTTGTTGACTGTGTCAAGGTCACTTGGGTCCTAGGGGTAAAAATCACATCGGGAGTTTCTAAAGAAACTGAAACTTGCCAGGCATGCGCATACCTTCTGGAGTGTGGTGACTTGAGTGGATTCCGTCAAGTTATCATGCGATGGTAGTTGGATCCCGATTCCCACTGATGAGTTGGTTTACTCCTCGGGTGATCCCGGCTAATTCTTCTTTCAGGTTTGGGGAAGAATTTGACGTTACAGTGGGAGGTTTCCAGATTAGATAAAGTGATAACCATTCTGATCTAGGTTAGAGTGCACGCTGAGTGTTTCTTTTCTCTCTCTCTTTGGCAGCGACCATTAACCCGACCCTAGACTATGACTCAGTGACCAAGTTGACCGAACCTTCTTATAACACTGGCTTTTGGATTGTCAGAGTTGCAAACCTCATTGCCACTCCTACTTTTACCCTTTTCTCCAGGACACCCCGTATTACTACGAACGTCCACTTCCATTAGACAAAACCATCGTATGGTTATATACGAACTCGAAGGACTTCGAGGATGGTTTCTGGTTCTGGAGAAAACGAATAGGATTATTCAGTTGTCTTTTCTTTTCACCTTCTCTCATTACGAGTACTCCTTGGTTTAGGAGATAGTACACCTATTACGCAAATTGGATAGTCTTCTACCAAACCTTAAGCTGGTGCCGAACGGTGGGGAATGAAGAAAACCGATTAGCATAATGATGGTGTACAGAAGGTATTAAGTTAAGACAAAGAAAGGGATTAGTTAGAGGGCAAAGTAAATTGCGACTGCTATTCACGACCAAACCAAGTATTTCTTTGCCAATCCTAAATCACCTTTGTATTTCTCCAGGACACTCCGTATCACTACGAAGATCCACGGTTTATTGGATAATCCATCGTATGGTTATATACGAACTCGAAAGGAACTTGTTCCAGTTCGGGGATGGGTCCCGTTTCAGGAGAAATAGGAATAAGGTTTATTCGGTTGTCTTTTATCCTCACCTTCTCTCGCATTGCGAGTGCTCCTAGGATTAGGACATCATACACATTATGCTTATTGGATAGTTTTCTTCCAAACCATAGGCTGGTGCCGAACGGTAGGGAAGGAAGAAAACCATTTGGCCTAAGGGGTGTGCAGAAGGTAATGACTAAAGACATATAAAGGGATTTGGAGAGGTGGCAAAGAATTACACGGTTACAGTTGTGAATCTGGATAATGGAAGAGGCATTACTATAAATACCGGGATACCCCATCGAAACATTTCAATGTTTCAGTTTCACTGTGTACTGTTAAAAGAAAACTGATTTCCCGATTAGACACTTGCTCCAGGGTATGTATTTACCAGGTATGATTCTTACATCTGTATGGTTTTACAGATGATGAGTGGGAGTAAGTTATTGGGAATTAGGTGATCATCCTCATTATATCAGGATTCGTTGTAATTGGTGATATTTGAGGAAATCACCTGGGTTGTTTGCCGGTCGGCAAATATTTGATTTTGAATATCCGTTGTTGTGCACCAATTTCAAATTGATATATCTGTACGTCTATTTTTATAGAGTGAGACATACCTTTTTGAAATTATGTCTATGACATTTACCTATACCAGTGGATGGTTAGGTAAGGAGCATTGAACAACGGTGTAACTCTTCTTAACCATAAGTACAGTTTTCAACCTACCACACACAGTGAAAGAGTTGTTAGACTCAGCAGACTTATACAGCGTATTGTATGTTGTCCACTGTCCATAAGGACAGAGGGGTTGGTCCTCATACTATATTCTGTTTACTTTTAACTTCTCTAATTCTTAGACATGTTTTTCGTAGAAACACAGGGTCTAAGCTTTAAGGAGTTATAGGTATAAGAATAAAGTAGATAACCAGATATGCAAGTATCGGGATTCTTCAAGGTTATCGAAGATGTAGATACTTATGAATGGTATTCAGTTGATAGTAATGATTAAGGGAACATGCTTCTCTTTCAGGTTACTCATAATTGGAAGTATTCCTAAGTTGAGTAACGCTGATCGGCCTCTCTCCATTTGCTTAACATGCACTGGAGACAGATGCATGATTTGAATCTGGTTCCAATTAAATCAGTACCTCTGTTTCTATATTGGATATAGAACAGTTCATATCTTGACATTGTTAAAGTACGGGGAGTTGTTCGGCTTATGCTTAAAACCAGACTCTGGATAACTCAAGGCACGTTTCTGTAATGGTTGTTTGTGGGTTGACCCAGGCTATGACGAGGGTTGACTTTCTACCATCTGGA
Source organism: Agapanthus africanus (assembly GCA_030015575.1). NCBI lineage: Eukaryota > Viridiplantae > Streptophyta > Magnoliopsida > Asparagales > Amaryllidaceae > Agapanthus > Agapanthus africanus. Next base: position 145,871,360 of record JASDDO010000008.1, on the reverse strand, counting down.
AGATCAATAGTGATATTGTTCTTGACTCGCCACATTTTTAAAAGAAATGGATTTTTTCAGAAAACAGTAGTGGGAGTATGGTAGAACTGGAAGTGATTCCAGAACCGCAAACAATTACTCAAGATTTGATAAGAACCTAAAAATTCAATCTGGTTTGACATTCCATTGGCCACTCCGCAGATAAAGTGGGTAACCTCAGGCACCCGAGAGGTACTTCGGTATGCTCAAGGACGGTGGCAGGCAGGTTCTTGTTTACCTAGACTTGCCATTGCTGTTGTTCCACAGTATGAGACCTGGCAGGAGGATGAGTATAGTGTCGTTCTAAACTAGCTTTAGAAGTGTACGTCTATATGACTCTGCTAGAGGGTTGTCGTAGTCAGTGGGAGCAGCGGAAGCATTGGTGGACAGGTGGCTTATGTCTATTTATAGACTAAAACAGATATAGCGGAGATAGATCATCTATTTCTGATGCGACAGTCATAGGTTTGACTTCATCATAATAGGGGATGGATCTGTTAAGAAGGTAGTAGGGTGTGATGTCCTGGTATTTGGATGACATACACAGAGTAGGAAGTGATATTCCTATACTACGATCGGTTATACTTTGGTTGTCACACAGTAGTTTCTCCACACAGGACTTGGATATTATATCATACATTCTGGTTACTAGATCTATGGTTTTAGATCTAGATTTGGGTGGTTTCCCAATCTGGGTACTTTGACAGCATTCTATGAGTATTTAGAATGGACGACTCCTGGCACGGTAGTGTACCTGCAGGTGATGGAGTCACCCTCTCTAAAGGTGTCTTATAGACTAAAGTAGAGAGGGATGCGCATGATTGGCAGATCACTTGCTCAGGCAATTGAGTCAATCATGAGATGCCAAGTACCACACCAGATGTTGTTCTTGCAGTAGGTGCATTAAGTTGATATTGATCCAATCCTGGAGAAACGATCGGAAGCAGTTTTTGGACATAAGTGCGTGTTCTAGGGATTTGATAACGGCAGCCTCCTTTTAGGAGACGGTTATGTTGGAGATAGTGCCCTCAGAGTCAATTATTAGATCACAGGCACGTGATTGCAATGATTGAGGGAAGACCTATCCCAGTGGGACAGTCTTACTCGAGATGATAGTATGCTATCTGGTTTACCTTTATCATCGTGTACTGCTTTAGGTGACCTGACAGGTCGCTATTGCACGTTGATAGAGCCCCTAGGATTCTTGCTTCACTGCCAGCAGTATGAGGGCGATCATATAAGTGAGAGCTGGAGTCTATAATAGGTCCCTAGTCGTGGGAGTTTCGAGACAGGGCATCGATTCTCCAGAGTAGACTAGTGTATACAGTCGAGACCCCGACGAGAGGCGGTGGCCGGTCTCACAAGCCACTGGTGTCAGTTGGTTCACCTAAGATGTATACAGGTGCTCATTGGGTTATGAGTATACCGGACAGGACTCGCCGGGAACATGCTAGTTGGTCTTATACCTGACGTCAGATAGCAGTTCCCAGGTGACATGTGTACAGGTTAGTTCATCGACCTGGGGATCATCATTTGTCTCGTGTGAGTTCCCACTGTGCTTTGATTACTACCCTACCACGGCTCCAAGGAGTCGTGCAAACAGGTTTTAGTTGGGTACAGTCCCGAGCCACATGGAGGCAGTGAGCGGATCTTCAGGGGTTCGTCTCTCCCGGTATTGGGGGTGAGGTCGCGCTGTGTCTAGGAGAGCCATTACACGAAGTCCTTGGCCAAGGCAGGAGATTTACCGGTAGGTATTCCATTAGTATCTCAGGGTGTTCTGGGCTACACTCCGACATGACTTGTACCGCTTTTGGGGGTCTGACTTTTACCAACCCCCTAGGCCCGACATGCGATGCTCATAGACGAATGGACCGGACTGTACGGATATTGTCACTGACAGGCTCAGTAGGGTGTCAGGATGAGTTCGCTCATCGACGTCCCTTTTGGTCAATAGCTGGTGGCCCGTCACGTATTGGCTTATACCTCTGACATGCTAGTGGTTAAATCCACAACCATAGTATTGACGAGTCTTTAGAGTCCACCACACATTCAGTTACTTAAGCTTTCGGGCGAAACGCTGTAGAGGCCGTATGGAGATATGACAGGGTCCGATCAGATACGTGCGGTATTGCACGGATCAGGATCGGACGGTTAGTACTAGAGGCCGTATGCATATATGGCAGGGTTCGATCAGATACGTGCGGTATTGCACGGATCAGGATCGGACGGATATTACTAGCCGGCTTTGGTTTAAGCCGGATCCTAGTCTAGTACTGTGTAGATTTTGTCTCATTGCATTTGTATCCGGTAGGAATACAGATGCGGGTGCGTATGCACAGTATCGGGGGTTTTTCCTGTAATTTATTATGGGACCATTTTTCTGGAGTTGCCAGTTTGCATTCCGTTCCGGCCGGTTTTCCTTTGTTCTTTCCCGGCCGGACTTTTCCGATGGAGGGGGTTATTTGCAAGTTTCCAAATAACACCTTGTGGAGGGGTTTATTGCAAATGCTTTGATTATGATGGCATCTTTTCTTTTCCACCATCATTTGATTCTCTTTACATCACTCACTTGCATTAATTGAGATAAGAAAGGATTTGAGGTTGATTTGAGTTATGTTATGATAATGTTTTGGTTGTGGTCACCCTCCACCTTTTACTACACTCACCTCCCTCTTGCATTATGTTCACACTCCACCACCATTCCTCATTAGAGCATGGCCGGCCACTTCTTTGAGAGAGAATGAGAGAGTTTCATTTTTGAGTGTGGCATTTTTGATCTCATTTCATGCTAGGAAAAATGCAAGCACCATTTTTCTTATCTTGATTCCTCCATCATCTTCAAAGGCAACATAACCCCAAAGAGACAAAGCACTACACATTCTACAGCAAATCTTGGACGCGTCGGCCAGCCAACTTCACGCCCGAGTTGCCTCGGTATTGAGGTGGGAGCCCGTAAAAGATGCAGGCGATGTGGTGCCCTTCCGGCAAGGAGGCGACGACCGGAGTTTCCGCAGGAGATCGGGACGACGACGAGAAGACCGGAGGACTCGGATCACTCCGTATATCTCTTCCCCATCTTGTAGTTTGCTAGAACTAGTTTAATGGTCCGATCCGGGTGTTTAGTGCGCGGTGGTGCCGGTTTACTAAGTTCGCAAAATTAAAGTTTATCACCGCTTCCGCATTTGGCCGTCGGATTGACGGCCGGGGCGCCGCCGTGCACTTACAGTGGTATCAGAGCCTCGCCATTAACTTAGTCTAGCTTTGCCTTATGTGTTTTATGTTTCCGATCGAACAAAATCCCGAAACCGCGTTTTCAAGCACCATCAGTTTCTGTCGAAATTTTTTGGAGTCCAAAATTTTTTCAGGTTGTCTCAGAATGATGTGCAGGGAGTTCTAAGAACACTGGAAAAATTTGATGACACGATCCCTCCGTACGACCGCGGAACCGCGGCCATAACCCCTCTTTGGCCGCGGTTCCGCCGCAGGATTGTTGGTTCATGTCATCATTTCTTTGCAGTGGGCTTGTGGGCTGAAAATAGGAGTTTTGGTACACTTTGTTTGGGCCCAGATTTTCTTGATGTGCTACAGTAGTACTTGGGGGCCCATTTGTTAAAATTTGATCGATCGGAATATTTTAAACACATTATTTCACAGTATTTACATTATATCTGCGACCGTGAATGTCACTTGATCGGTAAATCCTGTCTAACTGCTATAGCCCGGGTAGACGGATTTGCGAATGTGACTTTCACGTTGATGTTCTGTGTTTTGCTGTGATGTTGCGGATCGGTCGTGGAGGATAGCCTGGATACAATGCTAGTACAGTTGTGGTTGTATTATGTACATTTGGTTTTGCGGGGCGAGCGTACGACATGTGGACTGCCGTCACTGCCTGTTTGTATTATTATTTTGGGGCACGACCTGGTTGCGGTCGATGTACCCGTTGTATGTATATTTTACTTTCTGTACTAGGATTACCCCGCGGAGGGGTGCACGGATAGCCGGGTTCTAGAGGGCAACAAGCCCGCATCTCATGGCATTGAGACGGAGGGGGCTTCACTCTAGGATTGGCGGGCTATTCGCCGCACTCGTAGGGGGTACAGGTTGACCCAGGAGGGATGCCCAAGTTACCGGATTCCGTGAAGTGCTGGGTGGTCCATTCACGGTGCTGAAGGGGGCTGCCTCGCTTCAGGTTTTGGCGGGTGACTTGCCGCGCCCGTAGGGGTCTAAGATTTCATTGCACAGGCTATCCACACGACCAGGGGAACGTCGGGTTTCAGTAGTGGCTCTGTGAAACCCGGGGATCCCAAATATCTGTATTGTTCTGTGATGCTGTACATTTCTGTGATGTTGCATTTCTTATCACACCTTGAGCGAATATAATATATTGGTATATATATTAGTAGATGTTGTATATGTTTTACATCCGCACTAGTCCAGTCCCCGCTCTGTCGTTAGTTAGCTAACCTAACGGGTAATGACGGGACCCAGTGGCGAATGCGGATGGCATATACGTACATCAGTATATTTTCGTTCTTTGTGGTGTGATCATTTGATGGGACTGCGTTGATTCGGATCAATGCAAGTTAAAACAAACCTATTCTGATGTTGTTGGAACACTTTTCAAAAAGCTGTTATTGCAAGGACATTCACTTTTGTTTTGCATCGTGGTATTCATTTGGAATATCCTGCTCCTCAGTCGACGAGGCAAGGGCCGAGATCCCTTCACCGGGAGTGACCCCTTGGACAGAAGTTTGCGTCAGGGCATTAACTTCACTATAGCCGATTATTTTTGCTTTGCATCGTGATATTCATTTGGAATATCCTGCACCCCATTCTACGGGGAAAGAGCCGAGATCCCTTCACCGGGAGTGACCTCTTTAGTAAAGGTTTTCGTCACTATATTTTCTAAAAAGCTATCCGTTCCTTCAACGATATCAAGTTCATTACGTTAAAGGTTTTCGCCAGAAACCATTCGTAGCCCTCCATCATTTCAGTTAAATATTCGGTAGTATTCAAGCTATGTATTTTGACCTCACGCCAAGGCATAGCGTTTGGTAGCTGCCGGGTATTTATCTGTTGCATAGATAGATGCGTTGGTTTGGGACAGTCGTACTACTATTTTGGCCTACGTCAAGGGTATGTACGGGTGGGTTCAAATTAACCTGGACAATGATGGGAAGAACTTGACATGTGACTTATGATATTTTGACCTCACGCCAAGGTCATAAGAGCATGGGGTAAAAATCACATCGGGAGTTTCAAAAGAACTGAAACTTGCCAGATATGCGCATACCTTCTGGAGTGTGATGACGTGAGCAGATTCCGTCACGTTATCATGCGATGAGAGTTGGATCCCGATTCCCACTGATGAGTTAGTTTACTCCTCGGGTGACCCCGACTAATTCTTCTTTCAGGTTTGGAGGAGAATTTGAGGTACAGTGGGAGGTTTCCTGATTAGATAAATTGGTAACTATTCTGATCTAGGTTAGAGTGCACGCTGAGTGTTTCTTTTCTCTCTCTCTGGCAGCGACAATTGACCCGACCCTAAGACTATGACTCAGAGACCAAGTTAACCGAACCTTCTAAACACTGGCTTTTGGATTGTCAGAGTTCCAGACCTCATTGCCACTCCTACTTTTACCCTTTTCTCCAGGACACCCCGTATTACTGCGAACGTCCACTTCCATTGGACAAAACCATCGTATGGTTAGATACGAACTCGAAGGAATTCGAGGATGGTTTCCGGTTCTGGAGAAAAAGGATAAGGTTTATTCAGTTGTCTTTTCCTTTTTGCCTTCTCTCAAGTTATGAGTACTCCTTAGTTTAGGAGATAGTACACCTATTACGCAAATTGGATAGTCTTCTTCCAAACCTTAGGCTGGTGCCAAACAGTGGGGAATGAAGAAAACCAATTAGCATAACGATGGTGTGCAGAAGGTATTAAGATTAAGACAAAGCAAGGGATTAGTAAGAGGGCAAAGTAAATTGCGACTGATATTCACGACCAAACCAAGTATTTCTTCGCCAATCCTAAAATCACCTTTTTATTTCTCCAGGACACTCCGTATCACTACGAAGATCCACAGTTTATTGGATACTCCATCGTATGGTTATATACGAACTCGAAAGGAACTTGTTCCAGTTCGGGGATAGATTCTGGTCCAGGAGAAAAAGGAATAAGGTTTATTCGGTTGTCTTTTATCCTCACCTTCTCTCGCATTGCGAGTGCTCCTAGGACTAGGACAATACACCCATTATGCTTATTGGATAGTCTTCTTCCAAACCATAGGCTGGTGCCGAACGCTAGGGAAGGAAGAAAACCATTTGGCCTAAGGGGTGTGCAGAAGGTAATGACTAAAGACATATAAAGGGATTTGGAGAGGTGGCAAAGAATTATACGGTTATAGTTGTGAATCTGGATAATGGTAGAGGCATTACTAGGAATACCAGGATACCCCATCGAAACATTTCAATGTTTCAGTTCAACTGTGTACTGTTAAAAGAAAACTGATTTCCCGATTAGACACTTGCTCCAGGGTATGTATTTACCAGGTTTGATTCTCACATCTGTATGGTTTTACAGATGATGAGTGGGAGTAAGTTATTGGGAATAGGGTGATCATCCTCATTATATCGGGATTCGTTGTAATCGGTGATATTTGAGGAGATCACCTGGGCTGTTTGCCGGTCGGCAAATATTTGGTTCTGAATATCCGCTGTTGTGCACCAATTTCAAATTGATATATCTGTACGTCTATTTTCATAGAGTGAGATATACCTTTTGATATTATGTCGATGACATTTACCTATATCAGTGGATGGTTAGGTAAGGAGCATTAAACAGCGGTGTAATTCTTCTTAACCATAAGTACAGTTTTCAACCTACGACACACAGTGAAAGAGTTGTTAAACTCAGCGGACTTATACAGAGTATTGTATGTTGTCCAGTGTCCATTAGGACAGAGGGGTTGGTCCTCATACTATATTCTGTTTACTTTTAACTTCTCTAGTTCTTAGACATGTGTTTCGTAGAAACACAGGGTCTAAGTTTTGAGGAGTTATAGGTATTTGAATAGAGTAGAGAACCAGGTGTAGCAAGTATCGGGATTCTTCAAAGTGATCGAAGATGTAGATACTTGTGTATGGTATTCAGTTGATAGTAATGATAAAGAGAAATTGCTTCTCTTTCAGGTTACTTATAATTGGAATCATTCTTAAGTTGAGTAACGCTGATCGGCCTCTTTCCATTTAGTTGACATGCACTGGAGACAGCTGCATGATTTGAATCTGGTTCAATTAAATCTGTGCCTCTGGTTCTATATTGGATATAGAACAGTTCATATCTTAACGATGTTAAGGTACGGGGAGTTGTCCGGCTTATGATTAAAACCAGACACTGGACAACTCAAGGCACGTTTCTGTAATGGCTGTTTGTGGGTTGACCCAAGCTATGACGAGGGTTGATTTTCTACCATCTGGCAGATCAATAGTAATATTGTTCTAGACTCGCCACAGTTTTAATAAAAATGGATTTTTTCAAAAACAGTAGTGGGAGTATGGTAGAACTGGAAGTGATTCCAGAACCGCAAACGATTACTGAAGATTTGATAAGGAACCTAAAGATTCAATCTGGTTTGACATTCCATTGGCCACTCCGCAGATACGGTGGGTAACTTCATGCACCCGAGAGGTACTCCGGTAGCCTCAAGGACGGTGACAGGGAAGTTCTTGTTCAGTATAGCGTCGTTCTAAACTAGCTTTAGAAGTGCACGTCTATATGACTCTGCCAGAGGGTTGTCGTAGTCAGTGGGAGCAGCGGAAGCATTGGTGGACATCAGGCTTATGTCTATTTTTAGACTAAAGCAGATATAGCGGAGATAGATCATCTATTTCTGATGTGACAGTCATAGGTTTGACGTCATCAGAATAGGGGATGGATCTGTTGAGAAGGTAGTAGGGTGTGATATCCGGGTTTTGGATGACATACACAAAGTAGGAAGTGATAATCCTATACTACGATCGGTTATACTTTGGTCGTCACACAGTGGTTTTTCCACATGGGACTTGGACATTATATCAGACATACTGGTTACTAGATCTATGGTTTTAGATCTAGATTTTGGTGGTTTCCCAATCAGGGTACTTTGACAGCATTCTAAGATTATTTAGAATGGACGACTCCTGGCATGGTAGTGTACCTGCAGGTGATGGAGTCACCCTCTCTAAAGGTGTCTTATAGACTAAAGGGGAGAGGGATGCGCATGATTGGCAGATCACTTGCTCAGGCAATTGAGTCAATCATGAGATGTCAAGTACCACACCAGATGTTGTTCTTGCACTAGATGCAATAAGTTGACATTGATCCAATCCTGGAGAAACAGTCGGAAGCAGTTTTAGAACATAAGTGGATGTTCTAGGGATATGATAACGACAGCCTCATTTGGGAGACAGTTATCATTCCAGGCTTCCAAGGTGACCTGGACGACAAGGAGGTTGTCAGAGTTATAGTTCTTCCCTCTGACGAGGGGCAGTATTTTGGACAGGTGATCCAAGGCAATACTGAGGGAGGCATGGCGCAGGATACTGATTAAATTCAGTTGACGATACAGTCTAAGAAGTTTGGATTTGGAGTTCATTTATGAGCTAGGTCCCATCAGGCATCCAGACATTCTAAGACAGGTATTGCTCATTTCGGGAGATGGCTTTCTCCGCGAACTTGAGATATAGAGAGACATAGAAAGAAACATCTAGGCGGATCCACTCACTGAGGCTATTCCTCGAACGCAATAGTTTCGCAAACGAGTTTTGTGAGACTGACTAGTAGGGGAGTTGGGTGTTTGGTATCACACGGGCTGTGAGTATGCGACATCGCAATAATTAGCCTTGAGTGCAAGTGGGAGATTGTTGGAGATAGTGCCCTCAGAGTCAATTATTGGATCACAGGCACGTGATTGCAATGATTGAGAGAGGACCTATCCCGGTGGGACAGTCTTACTCGAGATGATAGTATGCTATCTGGTTTACCTTTATCATCGTGTACTGCTTTAGGTGACCTGACAGGTCGCTATTTCATGTTGATAGAGCCCCTAGGATTCTTGCTTGACTGCCAGCAGTATGAGGGCGATCATATAAGTGAGAGCTGGAGTCTATAAGCACATCCTTAATAGGTCCCTAGTCGTGGGAGTTTCGAGACAGGGCATCGATTCTCCAGAGTAGACTAGTGTATACAGTCGAGACCCCGACGAGGGGCGGTGGCCGGTCTCACAAGCCACTGGTGTCAGTTGGTTCACCTAAGATGTATACAGGTGCTCATTGGTTTATGAGTACACCGGACAGGACTCGCCGGGAACATGCTAGTTGGTCTTATACCTGACGTCAGATAGCAGTTCCCAGGTGACATGTGTACAGGTTACTTCATCGACCTGGGAATCGTCATTTGTCTCGTGTGAGTTCCCACTGTGCTTTGATTACTACCCTCACAAACGCTGCCACTTGCGCTAAACCCGCTTAGTGCATGCTCGGCTGGACACGAGATTCTAGTGCCCGTCTTGTCCGCATTTCTTCTATCGACTCCGAAGTCGGTACTTCTTCATTTTCTTTTTCCTCCCCATCCATAACATTGACCGAGATGGTCGGTTCTCTATCAAATTTTAATAACACTACTCCGCCACCACCCGCAGGTGCGCAGAATCCACCACGCATCTCTCTCCAAGAGAGATGCTACCTCGTTCTCTTATAAAATAAATAATAATAATAATAATACTAATAAAAATTGAACCAAAAAGCGATGGAAGAATTCCCCAAAAGGAGCATCACGTGCCCACACGTGATGCGCCTTGGTGCAAAAAATTATAAGCATTACACTTAACAAATAGGACTGAAGTTGAGCCTCGCGTGAGCACCTATATACAAAGTATATAGGCGCCTTCATAAAACAAACAGCAGGCCCGAAGGCGCATCATGTGCCAACACGTGATGCTTTTTTCTAGGACTGCTGCATATAGGCAAACCGGCCTAGTGCCATTGGGTCACGTGTTACACGTGAGGATTCCTAATATCTTCTGAGCCGATAAAATTAAATTCAATATAAAATGGATCGGAACCCTATTTTGGAAATATTTTCCCTAATCTTTCTAAACAAGAAAGATTGTGCTATGTAAATCAGAGCATCGTTGGATCAAAGATCCAATGGTGATTAAAAATCACCAAGATACAGAATAAGCTCTGTATGGGAAAATATTTTCCCAATCTTATTAAAAACAAGAAAATGTCTTCTGTAAAATAGGAGTCCTTGGATCGAAGACCCAACGGTGGATAAAATCCCCGAATCAATCAAAAATCTCTTAATAAGAGATTCCCTTAACAAAAATCAACAAACTTGCCTCTGCTATATAAAGGACTCAATTCTGAAAAGAGAGATATACAGAGACAGAGAGAAAAACCCCCTGATAAGCTAAAAAAGAGAATTTAATTCTCAAGAGAAAAGAAGATCTCCTCAAAAAGAAAAAAGAAACCCTAGGTAAGAGAAGAAAAGAAACACAGAGAACATCTTACCTCTTCTACGCCTCCACAAGATTTGAACTCTTCTAAAACGAACTTAGTTCTTCCTCTAGTTGAGATCTGCAGAAGCAGATCTCCCCATAAGTTGAGAATTTAATTCTCATCGGGGAGATTCTGTTATGTAGATTCAAACCTAGGGGAATGAACTAAGTTCAAAGAATTTAATTCTTACAAGAATATATAGGAATCTAATTCCTCTAGAAAACTAGGGTTTAACCCTATATAAAAATTTAATTCTTATAAAACAATGGGCTTGAAAGTCTCAAAACTCATGATCTCCATGCACGTAGAAAGATTAGCACCCAACATGATAATGACATATCACGTGCTCCCACGTGAGTGCCCTTGATGAACAAAAGAGAACAACTGAGAGCAGGTCGCGTGTCTCCACGTGACTCCTGAACAAGTGCTTAGCACTTCCAAAAGAAAAAGGGTATAAACCCAAAGACAGTTACCATTTTTGGGGTGCCTCACGTGATCCCACGTGACCTATTAAAAGTGCTCAGCATTTTCAAAAGGAAAAAAGGAATAAACCCAAGATAGTTCCTATTTTGGGGCGCCTCACGTGATCCCTCGTGACCCCCAATAGGGCTTAGCATTTATAAAAGGAACAAGGGAATAAACCCAAGTGAACATCGCTAACTTTCAAGAGTATTACATGCAACACGTGAGCAGTCCCAAATTCTAGTGTTCAACACTGCTTTAGAGCCCCACGTACCCCATGTGTGCGCCTTCAACTCTCAGTGTTTAACACTGCCTTAAGAGCATCACCTGGGAACACGTGAGCACTAAAAACACTTTAGTGTTTAACACTATAAGGAACCAACTTCAACCACAAATTGGTTAAGTTCCTCCTGAGATTAAATCTCCAAGCAAACCGAGCCTCTATGCTCAGAACTGATAACTCCTCGATTTGGAATTTGGTTCAAGGGTACATCTCTTAACACCTCTGATACATGTCGTTGTAATCCTTCAATATCTTCAGAGAGGTGGAGGGTCCCAATAACCAATAACTCTTGGCACACCCCCAAACCAATGAGCTAAAACTCTATGGACTATGATGTCCTTAAACCCAATGGACCGCAACGTCCCTAAATTAAACTCTATGGACTATGATGTCCTTAAACATAGACTATGATGTCCATAAATCCAATGGACCGCAACGTCCCTAAACTAAACTCTATGGACTATGATGTCCTTAAACCCAATGGACCGCAACGTCCCTAAACTAAACTCCATAGACTATGATGTCCTTAAACATGGACTATGATGTCCTTAAACATGGACTATGGTATCCTTAAACCCAATGGACCGCAACATCCCTAAACTAAACTATATGGACTATGATGTCCTTAAACCAAAAACTCTATGGACTATGATGTCCTTAAACCCACTGGACCGCAACGTCCCTAAACTAAACTCTATGGACTATGATGTCTTTAAACATGGACTATGATGTCCTCAAACCAAAAAATCTATGGACTATAATGTCCTTAAACCCAATGGATCGTAATGTCCCTAAACTAAACTCTATGGACTATGATGTCCTTAAACCCAATGGACCGCAACGTCCCTAAACTAAACTCTATGGACAATGATGTCCTTAAACCCAATAGACCGTAACGTCCCTAACTAAAACAATAGAGTCCAATCGCTCTTTTGTTGGATCTGAAGGATCCCAAAATCTTGTTGAGTAGATCTTAGTCTAAAAATTAGACTAACGTATCCTCAACAACCATTTAAGTCGATCTTAATCTCAAACGAGATTAACGATCCTTCAACCAACCCAAACCCAAATCGAAGAATATACGGATTTGGAATAATCCCCGCACTACGGGCAACAACATGAATTAGTCTCTGTATACAATCCACGGGCAATCAAAAAGAAAAAAAAACACACGACACGAAGTAACCTTCTAGAGCAGGGGAAAGTGATTATTGCTACACGGTAACGTAATTAACTGCAGGGGCTTGCGCCTGCAGGGAAGTGCATCTCCACAATAAAAAAAAACCCTCACAACAATGGGGAATCTGACGAAGTCTGCTACAACGTCCGCATCTGTTTAAACCTTCGATACATAGTGCCATAAATTAACTTGGCATCTTCGGAGAGGTAGACGAATAAAACCAAATAGCATCTGCCCCAAAAATTCAGGCCCGACGTCCCAACGTCCTGGTCGCATCTTTCGGCGGCAAACATATTATGGCACGCTCGGTGGGACCTTTTCCTCTTTCCACTCCACACTTCGTGTGTTGTGTTTCACGAACAAATCGCGGTCTGCTATGGTTGTCTGTGGATTCGAGGTACTAAGATTTGGTGTCTTGCTCCCGTGCAGAGAAAAGAAGATCAATGGCTTCCAGCTGCATCAACTGCAACAACAACTCCTGCTCCGCCCCGTCTGGAAGAGTAACTTACGGGCCCTAAACGACCTCCATCTTCGCAATACCGGTAGAACAGGTGACACAGGCCATCAATGGGTTGTTATTCGGGACCATGATCCCGTCAACAAGCTTCAGTGTCCCAGTGCCGTCACAGGAAGGTCCAAAGAGGTTGGTCTTCGACCGGCTTGCAATTACCGCGGCCCCTCTCAATGGGTTGTCCAAATCTACTGCCTCGGTCTTCAAAAGGCTAAGCTTAAGCTCAAATGGGCCCACGGAGAGGCTCGTAATACCAGAGAAGGCTATCTTAACTCCTGCTGCAGGTGGGGTCGTCCAAACTACTTCCCCTACTCGAAAGTCGGCTTTCGACAGGTTGACCATTCCCTCCCAGCGGATGTCAGTCTTTAACAGGCGGGCACCAATAACAGCCTCTCCTCTAAGCAGGGGGCATGACGAAGCTACTCCGACGATAGAGGTGAGCCCGGCTACACGGCATGCTCGACGTCCTCACTGGCGCCAAGTGAGGAAAGCTGGGGGCAGTTCCCCTTCTGGACTTACCCCACCAGCTCCAATGGTGGAAGTTGATGCTGCTGTTCTAACTGGGAACAGCTTTGAGCCGCTCAGGAGGGTGCACAAGAACTCTCCAACCGCCGTGTTAAAAAAGTCTCCTCCAGCTGTGGAGAATGTTACAAAAGCGAAGCCGAAACAACCCCCTCAGCGGCTGTCCTCCAAAATCCACAGGGTCTGGCGAAGAGTCCAAGACTCTGTAATCGACAAAGACTACTCCCGCCGATCGAAGAAAATGAAGGTCCGGCAAGAGGAGAATCATCCTGCCGTTGTACCACAGGAAGTATCATCTGCAACAGCCCGCTCAACTTCGACTAGCCATAAAAGGAGAAGACCGGAGAAGATCCCCATGCCTACGACAAATCTCAAGGGCACTAAATCCAAATGCCCTAAGTCTGGGGGCATGGTAGTGCACACCGTCTACATGGCTTCCCGAAAAGAGGAAAGCCGTGTTCTAGGGGTCATCGCCACTTACACGGTCCGTAACAAAGGCTTAGGAGCAATAATAGAAACTCCAGGAGATGCTGACAAAGATGGCCGCACTTACTGGGCAGAAAGAAAGCCCAGAAGTATCGTTGGATCAATGCCATGAGCAGGAAACCGACACCAAATTCCTCCGAAGAATGCTTGAAAAGAAAGATAAAGAGGCCGCGGAACAAGTGGCTAACATAAAACAAATGGCTCACCTATTCTAAGATATGGTAGGCATGATGATCCAGCCGGACCCTCCAGCCGAAGATCCCCCAATAATCATTAAAGATGATAGAGGGGAGACATTAAACCCTCTTCCGGTCTTATCAGCAGCCAGGGAGGAGACGATCTCGAAAGCTGCGCTTGATGACTACATAGCTCAACAAATACGAGCTCATCAGCCAAGTGAAGCTACTGGCCAAGTTGTCAGAACTGGGCGACCCTATCCAAACTTGTACGATCTATTTAAATACCTGCCGGGATATACGATCCCTAAATTTCACGTGTATAAGGGAACAAGCAACCCCCATCAGCACGTCGCTCAGTTCAGGGCTCTCTACGGCAATACTGGAGGCAACAACAAATTGCTATTTCTCCAGTTCGTCGGCAACTTAGCGGAGACGGCATTTGAATGGTACTCAGAACATCTGAATGACTCCATCAAAACATTCACAGAAATGGAGTTGCTATTCACCCAGCATTTCGCGAGGGCCAGCGAATGCACCCCGATCACGGCATTGATCAATCCCAGGGTGAAGCCAGGAGAGACTTGGGTTCAGTATGCAGTTCGGTGGCGGAACCTATGGTCGAGATGCGACCAACGCAAAGAAGAAGCTCCTGCCATGGTCATGTTCGTGGGGACCCTGGATCCGCAGGTAACTATATCCCAATTTATGATGTTCTTCAAGCCGACCACTTTCCAAGCCTTGATCGACAAGCTGGCCCAAATGGACCATAGACCGTCCTCCTAAAAAACGGAGCTTCGAAATGAAAAGGGTAAAGGGAAAGCAACCTTCATCGCCAACGCTCAACAGCAGCTAAGTGATCCGAAACCAGCTGCTCTCCAAAACGATAGACATCGATCACTCGGAGAAAAGCTGAGACGTCCTTACTCATTCCCTCGGGATAAAATGAGAAGACTGTTCGAACTGGCGGTGCGAAATAGGCTTATCACTCTATCAGATCCGAGACGCCCACTGCAACCGGGAGACGTCAACAATTCCAATTACTGCTCCTACCACCGAATAGTGGGCTACCCAACCGAAGATTGCTTCGTCTTCAAAAATTGGACTGAGGACCGGTACCAACAAGGAAAATTCGCACTGTCTCAAAATTGGAAGGTAAACCCGCCACAACCGCACGCTCCTAAAATAGTGGACACGCCGGGGGCATCATGCTCATTTATAGAGGAAGCTCCATAGGAAGTTGTTCTTTCGGCTAAAACTAAAAGAATGCTGAAAGATCTTCAAGCATGTACGGTGATTAGGTGGAAGAGCCTGCTAGAGCCAGAGATCATTGAGGGGATGCTGAAACCGCACCAAACATCGGGAGTTGGTAGCGAAGGGCAAAACACTTAGGTCCAACCATCGAAGTCTTCGAAGAAGAAGAAGAAGACCAAAAGGCCCGCATAGTCTGACGACAGACACACGGATTTGAAAAGGCATATTGACGCACCGGAAGAATATAACCAGAAGGCACGAACCTCGGTCACACTCCAAGTGTTTCTCAACCATATCCTTGAGAGCAGAGATAATGACAATAACAACAGAAACGACTCGTCAGAAGAACCCAAGGGTTATGTGGCAAGTTGTTACATGATTTCTCATTCGTCAGTAAAAGACGAAGAAGCTTACTCGGTGTCAGAAGATAATATAGAGGAGCTGGGGGAAGGATCGGTGCCAAAATCCTTAGAACCGTCAGACGAGATGATTGACATGCTACTGAACGAAGCCCGTCAGAAGAGCAAAACTGATCGCGAATGTGAAATGGCCATATTCGAAAGGGCCAGGTGTCGGCATCAAGTCAAAGAAGTCATGGTAGGGATAAGTCACAAAGCACTCCAACCAGATCGAAGCACGCCCGCGGCAGACAAAAGCAGGCTTAAGACAAGGAAACGGTTCACTAAAGCTCTGTCAATGGGAATGAAGCTGCCACCCTTAAAAGGAAATACTCTTGGGAGTTCGTTCCTCCAAAAAGCGGACGTACATCCAAGCTACTTCTTATACCATCGGAGGGTTACGCACCCCATCGAAGAGTACGATGCCTTCAAGAAATGGTGTCAAGGGTACGTTGCTCATCGACAACACTTCAAGAGGATGAAGCGTGGGGCTCGTAGACGACAGAGGAGTGTGACAGACAAACGTGAAGGAGCTGCTAGCAACTGTCACATGGTTGATGCCAGGAAATCTCAAGTTCTTACCTTCGGGAGTGATTCTGACGAAGAAATAGCTCTCGACCATTTCTTCAAGGAATCTACCTCAGGAAAAGAGGAAGAGATAAAGGACTGTGAAAACATTCAGCTGCGTAATCGTACGTTTCCTGAAATGAATCTCGGACCTACAAACAAGGGATCGAACATAAAAGATAAGGGGAAGAAAAAAGTCCCTGAGGATATTGCCCTTGATGATCGAGTCGTCGAAGAGTTGGCAGCTAAGGACCCGCCCAAGAAAAACAAATTGGATTACAATATCCTGGCTCACCTGAGGAAGATACCCTCACAACTAAGCGTTTTGGATGCCCTTCTGTTGTCTAAAGAGGCACGAGATTCTCTGATCAGGGCATTACAAGAGCCCGAGCTGTTTCAAGCTTTCCTTGCCGAAGAAAAGATGAAGGACGAGCTGGAAGGAGTGCACACAGCTGACATCACTTTGGGCGATGAAGATCTCCTCCTCGGAATGTGCGAGCACAACCGTCCCCTATATGTCACCAGGTAATGCTATGACATCAAGTTAGGGAAGGTCTTAGTTGAGAACGGGTCCTCTGTCAACCTCCTAAATGTGAGGGTGCTAAAAGAAATCTGCATGAGCGTCTAACACCTCGCTCAGGATAAAATCACCATCTCCGGGTTCGACTCCCAGTCATCATGGACGCTTGGGTCTGTAATACTGACGTTATGCTTTGGGCTGCTCGTCACTGACATCAAATTTCATGTCATTGACGCCAAGACCTGCTACAACGCTTTGCTCGGCAGGCCTTGGTTACACGAGTACAACATCATCCCTTCTACACAACATCAATGTATGAAGTATTTCAAAGATGGTCTCGAGTGGGAACTAAACCCATTCTCCATAAATGAAGTCCGAAAGTACGAAGATGCAAAGTATTTCTTACCAGACTTTGAAGACACGGAAAGATGCCATAAACCGGAGAATAAGCAAAAATCTATCACCACTATTCTGGTCTTCGGGAGCGATACCGAGGGGGAAGAAGAGATAGTCTATTCGGGGCCGCCCTAATGCAACAGGCCGGGACCATCTACCCCTATTCTGGTCTTTGGCAGTGACTCTGAAGACGAAGTCAACGCAGTGTTCTCGGTCCGTCCATCAATGCAGGCCCTCACTGGAGATGATCAGAGTTTGCAAATCGCTATAGTTCCGCGGCAGCACTACAGAGAGCTTGATGCGCTTGAGACATATAGCGTGCAGGAGCTGCAGACATTCTACGTCCCTCCCAGGCGAAGAGGTGAAAAGGCGATCCTATTCTATCGATCCACAGAGACTAAAGTCGAAAAAGATGTTTGGCATGGTGCCGATTCTGCTCTCGACAGGCTCCAACCCATTCGTCTGCCCAGATACTACACGGTGGGATTGAGAAGGTTATTAAGATGCAAAGGCGTACCTTTCAAAAAGACTCCTCGACAGGCTCAGTTCTACAACAGGATTTGGAACGTCCTCGGAACTCAGCGAAAATTGCCCAACGGAAAAATGGAAACGATTTGTCTTAGATATGTCCAGTCCAAGAAACGGGAGCAATTCCATGGCTTCCATATCATAAATGACCTCGATGAAGAAGGGGATGCTCTTTTGGAAGACGCTGACGTTGAACCAGAACGAGGTCCTGCCATAAAAATGCCAAGTCCGTCATTTGAAGAACAGATGGACAAGATAGCAAGGGAAGCGAGTCAAAAGGTTCAGAATGATCACAACGTCTTCCAACGCGGTACTCCGCCTAAGTGACCTTAGGACTTGTTGATTGTAATTCTTTCCGTGATTTTATACATCCTTGTGATTAGATTTTTGTATCATTATCGAATCTTGTTTCAATTTCCAGCCTATATGTCGCCGAAGACTACAAGGGCACAGAGAGCGGCCGTGAGGGCCAAGGTCAGAGTCGACTCGTCTGAGGCGAGGACTGACCAGGGAGGTATGGCTATTGTACCGGAGCATATTGTTATGTTTGGGGCTGGTATGCAGGACCTGTGCCAGATGATGGAGACTTTAGTAGAGGCCATTCGAGCACAGGGGCAGGCAGTTGTTCCACCCGTTGCAGGGACCACGATAGTACCTACAGTTCCGACAGTCGCAGTTACAACTCCGGAGGTTATTACCGTGTCACTGAACGAGTTCATGAGGCTGAGGCCTCCGATGTTCGCTGGCACAGATGCTACTGAGGATCCCCAGTCGTTTATCAACCGGATGACCAGGATTTGTTGTTCGCTCCGATGCTCCGACGAGAGATGGGTGGAGTTTGCGAGCTTCCGCCTGGAGGGTCTGGCCCAGAAGTGGTGTGAGTCCTTGGAGAGGGACAGAGCCGCGGGTTTTGCTCCTATGACCTGGGCTGAGTTTGTGACTGTGTTTCTCGCCTGTTTTCTTCCACCGAGAGTCAGGGATGCGCGAGCGCACCGATTTGAGTTGTTACGCCAGACTTCGGGGATGACGGTGTCTGTGTATGATGTACTGTTTATTGAGCTGTCTGTGTATGCTTCGTACTTGGTGGCGACTGAGGAGATGAGGGTGAAGAGGTTTGTTCGAGGCCTGCTTACCCAGTTATTCCTAGACATCAGCATTCTGCATTGCGACATGTATGCGGCAGCTGTGGATGCAGCCCTATTGGTAGAGGAGCATCTATCTGAGTCATCGGTTGTTCCGGAACCGAAGAGGGCTCATACTGGTATAGCAGCCCGGAGGCAGAGGTTTAGATCCCGAGACAGAGTTCGTTCAGACACTGAGAGTAGCAGAGACGTGGCACGTGGCCAGTTATTTAGCTCTTTTTCCCAGGAGGGTCAGCCGTCGACACGTGGGTGTTTTGGATGTGGCAGTTTACAGCACCTCGTGAGGGATTGTACAGTGATACGTCAGAGAGGGCTAGCCGTACCCCAGGTTACCTTACCACCTTCTCCGCCTCAGAGAGCGTTGCCTCTTATGCTTGTTGTTGCGCCGCGTCAGACTCCTGCTCAGAGAGGTCGTGGTCATGGTAGTTTTATGCCGAGAGGGCGAGGCGACCGAGGCAGAGGACAACCAGTTGCCGGTAGAGGGCAGGCTCGGGTGTTTTCCTTGACTCATCAGGACGCGCAGGTGTCTAATGCCGTGATTTCAGGTACCCTTTCTGTATGTTCTTATGATGCACATGTTCTTTTCGATCCGAGATCTACGCATTTGTATGTTTCTACGCACTTCGTGCCTAGGTTAGGCCGAGAGTCGTGTTTGCTAGATCAGCCTCTTGTCATGACTACTCCTGTTGGCGAGTCGTTTGTTGCGCGACACGTGTTCCGGTCATGTGCTGTCCGTATTGGTGACAGAGATCTGTACGTCGACTTGATCCTTATGGAGATGTTGGACTTCGACGTTCTGCTGGGCATGGACTGGTTAGCTACTTGCTATGCGTCCATGGACTACCGCGAGAAGACAGTTAGGTTTTGTTTTCCCGGCGAGTCGGTGTTTGTTGTGCAGAGGGACTGTAGTGCCACCCCTCATAGTTTGATTTCTGTTCTTTGCGCTAGTCGGCTTTTGAGGAGAGGTTATCGGGGATTCTTGGCTTTCATTCATGATACCAGAGCCACAGTTGAGTCGTTAGACCAGGTTCCTACCGTGCGAGATTTTCCCGACGTTTTTCCAGATGAGTTACCTGGGATGCCGCCAGAGCGCGATATTGAGTTCTGCATTGATCTGATTCCTGGCATGGAGCCTATTTCAATACCGCCTTATCGGATGGCTCTGGCAGAGCTTAGAGAGCTTAAAGATCAATTGCAAGAATTGCTTGATAGGGGACTTGTGCGTCCGAGTGTTTCGCCGTGGGGAGCTCCTGTTCTGTTCGTCAAGAAGAAGGACATCAGTTTGAGACTGTGTGTGGATTATCGTCAATTGAACCGAGTTACGGTGCGGAATAGGTATCCTTTACCTCACATTGACGATTTATTTGATCAGCTCCAGGGTGTGAAACATTTTTGTAAGATTGATTTGCGTTCGAGTAATCATCAATTGCGGGTTCGGAATGATGACATTCCGAAAACTGCTTTTCGTACGCGCTATGAGCATTATGAGTTTTTGGTCATGTCGTTCGGACTCACCAATGCGCCAGCAGTATTCATGGATCTGATGAACCGGATTTTCAGGCCATTCCTCGACCAGTTTATTATTATGTTTATTATTGACATACTGGTCTACTCTAGGAGTAGTGAGGAGCATGAGCAGCACTTGAGGATCACTTTGCAGATATTGAGAGAGCACCAGTTGTATTCTAAATTCTCAAAGTGCGCATTTTGGATTGATAGAGTTGACTTTCTGGGTCATGTGGTGACTGGTGATGGTATTCTTGTAGACCCGAGGAAGATCAGGGCTGTACAGTTTTGGCCCAGACCTATATCGGTGACTGAGGTCCGCAACTTTTTAGGCTTAGCTGGTTATTATTGCCATTTTGTGCAAGATTTCTCGAGTATCGCTGCACCGCTGACTGGACTGACCTTGAAGGGAGTTCCTTTTCTTTGGACTGATGCATGCGAGCAAAGTTTTCAGCAGTTGAAGACTCGGTTGATGACAGCACCAGTTCTATCTTTTCCTTCTGGATCAGGCGGCTATATTGTTTATTGTGATGCTTCTCGAGTGG
The DNA here is from genome assembly GCA_030015575.1 of Agapanthus africanus. Taxonomy (NCBI): domain Eukaryota; kingdom Viridiplantae; phylum Streptophyta; class Magnoliopsida; order Asparagales; family Amaryllidaceae; genus Agapanthus; species Agapanthus africanus. The sequence goes on along the minus strand of JASDDO010000008.1, from coordinate 145,850,321 downwards.
GGATCGATTGTGTATTGATGCAATATGATAAAGTGATTGCTTATGCTTCTAGGCAGTTGAAGAAGCATGAGCAGAATTACCCCACTCACGATCTTGATATGGCCACGGTGGTCTTTGCGTTGAAGATTTGAAGACACTACTTGTACGGGAAGTCGTGTCAGATCTTCATGGATCACAAGAGCTTGAAGTACATCTTCCAGCAGCGGGATCTGAATCTACGACAGCGCCGTTGGATGGAGCTTGTGGAGGATTATGATTGTGAGATCCTTTATCACCCGGGCAAGGCGAACGTGGTAGCTGATGCTTTGAGTCGTAGGCCCGAGGGTAGCTTGTCCCAGTTGAAAAGTTCAGTGATAGCCTTCTACAGATTAGCAGCTCTTGTGTGATGGTAGAGTGCAGTTTGAGTTCACTTCCGCTGGGGGACAACTTGCTCATGTCCGCACCTGTCCACTACTACTTGATCGTATCCGTGAGGCGCAGCCCAGTGATGCCTATTTGTCTGAAATTCTTGATCTTGTTCGGCAGGGTACAGTTTCGGAGTTCATGATTGATGACTAGGGTGTACTACGATGCGGGACTCGCTTATGTGTACCAGATGGTGATGGGTTGAGACGTGAGATCCTAGAGCAGGCACATCAGTTGGCCTTTAGCGTTCATCTAGGTTCCACCAAGATGTACCGTGACTTGAGAGACTTTTACTGGTGGGAAGGGATGAAGCGTGATATTTCGGACTTCGTTTCGAGGTGCCTGACTTGTCAGCAAGTCAAGGATGAGCATCAGAGACCGGATGGAGAGTTGCAGCCTTTACCTATTCCGGAGTGGAAATGGGAGCAAATTTCTATGGACTTTATTGTGGGTCTACCCAGGACCAGTAGAGGGTATGACTCCATTTGGGTGATTGTTGACCGGTTGACGAAAGTGGCTCACTTCTTTCCAGTGAAGACCACTTTCGGTTATACTCAGTATGCTCAGTTGTACATAGATGAGATTGTGCGTTTGCACAGTGTTCCCATATGCATAGTATCCGACAGAGGCACCCGGTTTACTAGCTATCTTTGGAAGAAGCTTCAGGAAGTTTTGGGTATTCGGTTGAGTTTTAACACCGCTTTTCATCCACAGACCGATGGTCAGTCGGAGCGGACTATACAGACTCTGGAGGATATGCTTCATGCGTGTGTGCTTGATTTTGGTAGCAATTGGGATCGTCACTTGCCGTTGATTGAGTTCTCCTATAACAACAGTTTTCATGAGACTATTCAGATGGCACCTTTTGAGGATTTATATGGTAGGAAGTGTCGATCGCCAATCTGTTGGACCGAACTTAACGAGAGTAGGGTTTTGGGACCCCAGCTAGTTCAGGAGACTCCGGAGATGATCCAGCTGATTCAGGACAGGATGAGAGCAGCCCAGTGTAGGCAGAAGTCTTATGCCGACCGTCGTCGTCCCAGACTTGAGTTCACAGTGGGGGATCATGTATTCCTGAGGATTTCTCCGACGAAGGGCGTTATGCGATTTTGGAGGAATGGGAAGCTCAGTCCCAGATTTGTAGGTCCTTTCGAGATTCTTGAGTGAGTGGGTTCTGTTGGTTATCGTTTGGCGCTCCCTCCTAGTTTTTCCGATGTTCACCCCGTTTTCCATGTGTCGATACTTCGTAGATACCTTCATGATCCGTCTCACATGATTCAGCACCAGACCGTTCAGCTTGAGTGCGATCTTTCTTTCACCGAGCAGCCGGTAGTTATTTTGGATCGGCAGGTGAAGAAACTTCGGTCAAAGGTCTTGCTATCTGTGAAGGTTCTTTGGCGTAGTCCTACTAGTGAGGAGATCACTTGGGAGGCCGAGAGCGAGATGCGGAAGAAATTCCCTCATCTCTTCGATGGTACGCGTAGAAAATTTTTAATTTGGGGAAACGAATTTCTATAAGGGGGGAGATTGTAACGTTTTAGAAATCATTATGCGAATTTTTCCGTTTTAGGGTAAAATAATCGGTATTTTCCGTTTTAACCCAACTGTGATCAAACGTCCGTATAAACTTGCCGGCACCTAATTTAGCTAAAATAAAACTAGTGCGCGAGCTTTGGGGGTATATGGGAAGTTTTGGTTCAAATAGAATTTTTGTCTAATAAAATATTATTTTAAGTGGTAAATTATACATTTAAATTGTGGTAATTACTTCTAATGAGAATCATTGAAAATTACCACTAGAATTATTTTGGAAGCTTCTCTTCAAATATCTAGATTTTTTTAGTGCAAAAGGATAAAAATTTAATAAGAAAAGAAAAGAAAGAAAGGTAGCAAATAGCATTTATTGAAGCATTTAATGATTTTTAGTTAGAAACTTCTCCATTTTATTCACAAAACTACCCCCTCCACAATATTGGCCAAGCCTCCCCCAATTCTGTCCCAAAATTTTTCCTAGCTCAAATTCTTCATTTCCAAGATAAAAAACTCATCAATAATCCCAAAATAAATCCACAAATTCCTAAATAAAAATTAAACCATCATTTCCCTTCACTAATCTTGCTTGGATCTTCAAGAAAAACATGGTTTTTGGAGGAAAAAGTTGATGAATCTAGTTGCTTTGGGTTGTTCTTGAGGAGGTATAATTTCAACTTAAATGTTTAATTGTTGTATTAAAACCACTTAGTTAGTTAATTAAATGGTTATTATAGCTTTAAAATCTTGATTAATTCATTCTTATAATTTTAAAGAATTTCATGTTAGGGTTTAAACTTGTTGAAGTGTTGAATGTAAACTGAAGATTAGGAAAACTTTTCTTGTGATAAAATGATAATTGTTGTTAATTCCTAATTTGACTACTGAAGGATTAGCTTACTAGGTTTTTGCTAAAACTTAGTTAAGCAAGTTTAAAAATATGGAAGTGGTTTGGATAGCTTAGTTAAGCTATTTTAAGATGTTTGAAATCGCTAGATTTGTTTTAGCTTGAAACTAGTGTGAAATATTGCGATAAGTTGCTTGCTAGGTTTCGGTGTATTTTTGATGTGGGTTCAATTGGTCATTGCGAGGTTATATCTATTATATTCCTCGTAATTGTTTGTGTTGGGTTTGCGCGATCGGGACGATCGGAGTCTAGACTTGGTGTTTCATAGTTTAGCGACCCTAGTTAAGGTTTTTGCCGATGTCGTGCGCGTTTAGTGCGCTAGGTGCGTAGTGTAATTTTCTGGACGTTAACCTTGCGTTTCGTTGTCTTTACATCGATGTAGGATATTTAGCTTATGTGAAGTGTTCGTGAAATTATAGGATCGCAAGCGGGGACTTTGGAAGCCGCGAACAAGGGGAAGAACGTGGTCAGATTTTTATAGCTCGAGACCATCTGTGAGTAGATTTAACATCTACAGGGAAATCGCCCGTATGACGTTATGCGTCGGGGCAGATTGATATGATAGCTGTAGGGTTACTAGGCATTAGAACAAGGTTCTATAAGGCATCAACCATGCCAAAATCCAATTTTTCATGTGCGGAACAACCCTAACCAAGATCTTAACTAGAGATTAGGCGAAACAAAGAGCAAGTAAACAACTTTACTTCTAAGAGTTTGGGATTACAACCTTTGTATTCCGTTCCTTCACTTCATAAGCTCTGTGTTGAGGTCCCTTCACTGCGATCATCATGTATCCAGACTCTAGAGAGGCTCCATGAAGAGAAAGATGCAAGCTTGCTTCCGATCTTCAATAACTAAGATGATCTACCTTGAAGAAACTCAAACCCAAGTTTTTGCTTCACTAATCAAGTATTAGCAAAGTAAACCCCCTAATCTAAGTGGATAAAATAGATGAGGATGATGAAGTAGGAATTTAGCTCTCATTTATTTTCTTTATCTCACTCATTTTCATCACATATGAAAAAGCTAGAAAGCTTTTCATCAAAAGAAGAAGAAGAAGATGATCAAATCCTTTTGTGATGAATAATGAAATCAAGTGTGTGGTTAGAATTACAACCATGGGTTAAGAATATAAACTTAACCCTTGTAGAGAAATAACTATGGTAAAGGGTTGGGTTGGGTTGGGCTAAAAAAATATCTATGCAAAATATCACAAGTCAAAGTCAAAGCTTCAAGAAGCTTCTTGAAAGCTTCATGCAAGCTTAACCCTAATCCAAACCCTAACCATATTAAAACTCCACAAAACATGTTGCAATTATAACCCTAACTTGTTACAATATTATATATCACATATACAATATTTATTGTAACAAAATAAAATAATACAATTAACATATATCACATATATATCAATGTATTACCCGAGTGAGAAAAAGAATTTTTAAGTGAGCTTATATTAGTTAATGTAATTTAATATATCAAATATATATAATTATAAATTAAATTATCGAATCAACACTTGATCCGATAATCCGGCTATTTGTCAAATAACCGACTAATATAATTTGTCTCAGTTCATCGAATCAACACTTGATCCGATGACTCGGCTATATCACATATACCCGGCCGATATCTCATATCGCGAGAATCTAATACGGTATCACATACTTGTATTATTCTCGATCCCGCACATATCACATATGTGCTCCTACTCCGTTTTTCCTGAGCCAGGAAACCTCTATGTAGGACTCTAAAGAATCGTCAATACACCGGCAGTAGGTGATGATCATATCAAACACCCACAAGCTGCAAGTTGTCATTTAAACGTAACAGCCACCCAGGTATTGAGCAATCAGAAGATCAACAAGCAAACCTGTATTTTCTCCTGTGAATCCAGCCAGTAACACTCCTGTACAGTCCGGTCTCTTCGTCTGATATGTCGCATATCTCGCCTAGGGGTGGTAAACGTTAGACCCCAGTAGCTTGATAGGTCGTGTCGATATGAGGTCCATAACAGTTCGAGAAACTAATGATAACACTTACCAGTAAATCTCAGCAACCCTAGCAGGGATTTCCACTTATAGCCAATCGAACACAGCGCAACATTAACTCCCTATACCGGGAGAGACGAAACCCCTCCTATCGCTCATTGCCTCCATGTGATTCGGGGATGTACCCAAAAGCCCCCATTTTGCACGCCCTCTTGGACGTGGTATAATGGAAATCAAAGCACAGTGCGAATCACACAAGACTCTATGACGATCTTGGGTCTACAGACTAACCTGTACCAGTGTCACCAGAGAACTGCCATCTGACACGAGGTATAATACCATCTGGGAGTTCTCGGTGAGTCCGTCCAGTGTACCCAGTCTGCACTGAGCACCCGCATACATTCTCTGATGTCAAACACCAATGGATATGGGATCATCCATCGCCCATCATATGGGTCAAGAAGCGCATACACTAGTCTACTCTGGAGTATCGATGCCCTGTCTCGACACTCCCACGATTAGGAACATTTGAAGGATGTACTTGGCGACTACACTGTCCCCACTAGTATGATCTGCATCATAGTCCTGGTAGTCATGTACTCATCCTAAGGGCTTTATCAACATGTGGCATAGAGACAATCAGAGTACATGTTAGGATAAATAGTAACCAGATAGCATACTATCATGTCGAGCAAGAAAGTCCTCCCTATATATGTCCAAGCATCCATTACAATATACATCGTATGTACAGTAATGGCCTCTAGGGCATACATATAACTAACAATCTCCTAGTTGTACTAGGGCCATCTGTTGTGGTATCGCATACCCAACAATCAGCTGTGGTTGAAGTATCTCATACTCAACCATCCCATAAAAGTCTCTACTGGGAAATAGGCCTTTGTAAGTGGATCTGCGCTGTTGTCCTTTGTGTCTACTTTCCTAACCTTGATCTCCCTGGAGATCAACAATCTCCATGATAAGGTGATACTGCCTTAGAATATGTCTGTATCACAAATGGGATAGGGGTTCCTAGGCCTAAGCCACAACTCCATTGTCACACAATGGTAGGAACGAAATTCATCTCATGAACTCATATATATCCAGACTGCCACTTTGGTAGCATCCTTGGTAACGATGTATCTTGCCTTTAATCGTCTAGTAAGTCATGGTATCTAGCTTAGAACTCTTCCAACATACCGTCCCTCCATTAAGGGTAAAGACAGTGCCTGCGACTGACATTCAGTCGTCCTTATCACCTGGAACCTTTCCAATGATTCTCCCCAGGATTGATTGATACCATCTCACTACACCTAGTGAGAATCCTAGCATCCAATTAGATCTATCTCATAGGTATAAAACCTAGGATTTAGGAGGTATCATCTTGATCCTATATAGAGAATCCTTATGATAAGAGAAGATTGACCGAGCGTAGTATAGGAAACTCCTTCCCTATCAAGAGTATGCCATCCACGTACAATACGAGGATCACCACCATACTCCCTACTACCTTTTTGTATATACAAGGTTCATCTACCATTTTGATGAAGTCAAACTCTTTGACTACCACATTTAAACAGACGTTCCAACTCCTCGATGCCTGCTTTATCGCATAAAACAACTTGCACACGTTTCTGTTGCTCCCACTGTCTACGAAGCCCTCTGGCTGTGTACTTATAGATTCTCTCTTCTAAATCATTATTTAGAAAAGCTGTCATGACACCCAACTGCCAGATATCGTAGTCATGGTATGTAGCAATGGCAAGTAGGATCTGGATGGACTTAAGGATAGCTTTCAAAGTCTCATCTTTTCCATGTACACCAAGTAATCTTGTTATGATATAGTTGCTCCTGATGGGGATTTAACCCTTCAGATAAAGCAACCAAAGTCCATACTTTGTTGGTGTATAAGGATTCCATGTCAGATCGCTGAGCATCTAGCCATTCTTACAGAGTCCCAATCCTGATGGCCTGCTCGAAAATAGTTGGGTCATCATCTCATGATGCAATTCTCTCTCCCACTGTCATAGAGAAACCGAATTATCTCTCAGGTGGGTGAGGAACCCTACTAGATCGGCGGAGAAGTTGAGGTTCGTTAGAAACTATTGAATCCTTTAGTTCTACCAAATCATCAGCTGCAGTTTGTATAGCTGGAACTCTTTCCAGTTCTACCTCATGACCATTAATTTCTTCACAAGAAATTCCCTTTCACAAAGGTGGCATGCTGAGAAACAAAACATCTTTTATTCCTCGAAGTGGTAGAAGATATTCCCTTGCTAATGCTTGGGATATCCAACAAACTTCCACAGAACTGACCTTGCCTCGAGCTTATCTGGATTATGCTTTAGGCATAGGCCGGACAACCCCAAATCTTAATATCCTTAAGAGATGGGCTCTTCCCATACCATATCACATATGGAGTGGTAGGCATCTGATTTGATTGTAATCTTATTTAATAGGTATGCAGCTTCTCAAGTGCATAACTCCCAAAAAAGGAAATAGGCAACTCAGTAATTCTCATCATAGAGCACACCTTATCACATAGGGTGCGATTGCTCCACCCCGATATACCAACGTACTGTGGTGTATGCGGAGGAGTAATGCTGAGAGAGAATCTCATTCTCCTTTAGAATAGTCCAGGAATCCCGTACTGAAGTATTCTCCTCCCTGATCACATCAAAGGACATAATACTTATACCCATTTTGGTTCTATACTTCTAACTCATATTCATTGAATTTCTCAAAATGTTCAGACTCGTGTTTCAATAGGAACATATGTCCGAACCTTGAGAGATAATCAATGAATGTAATGAAGTATAAAGAACCGGTCCTGGCATGTGTAGACAGGGGACCTTACATACATCATCATGTATCAATCCCAAGAGTTCACCAACTCTTTCTCTGTTTCCAATAAACAGAGCTGTGGTCATCTTATCTTTGTGACATGACCGGTAAGTTTCACAAGATGTAAATTCAAATAGATTTAAATATGCATCTAAATGTAACTTGGCTAGTCGGGTCGCATTGATATGACCCAGTCTACAATGCCTCAAGAAGGATTCGTTCATTTCTGAACTCTTCCACTTGTGTGTGTTCTGTACACTAAGAATTGTGGTTTGATTTAGAACGTATATGCTTTTAGTTAACGTGCCTGAACTGACCAACTCTTGATATAGGAAATGTTCAAAACATTATCCAACAATACAAAATTATATCCTTCTTTACTAAATAAAGAGACAGATATGATGTTGTATATCAGGTTCGGTATCTAATAACATTCATTCCGAATCAATGTATTCTGGTAATACAGGGTGATAACTGCCAACATACTTGGCTTGTAACAATTGCACCATTTCCAACTCTTGAAACTTATCACCCGTTCTCAGTTCTCTACCTATCTGTATCCCACGTAACAGATTACATATGCGGGTTCCTGATCCGGTATCTCATACCCAGGACGTAAAGGATAATGAGAAACAGTTCTCGGTAATGAACACACCCGAAGAAGATGCATCAGCATGCACTTTCTTCGTTTGGACGGCACGGGAATTCTGGTAATCGCCTATTTCCTGCTCGGTCTTATAACATTTATAAGTTGGAGCGGGACCAACGTTCCCCAGCGTAGAATAACAAGCGGGTTCGGTCAACATATTCGTATTATTATCTTGATTAAGGCGTGATATGGTCGCTACCATAAGAAAGAGAGAAGAAAACACTCAGCGTATGCTCTTGCAAGATTAGATTGGTTATGAATATATCTAATCAGGATGTCTCCCACTGTTTTAGTCAAATCTTGCTTCAAACCCTAAAAGGAAAGACTAGCCAGGATTAATTACACCCTACAAGTTCGCCAATCTTTCAGCCAGGCCAGTGCCGGTACTTTGAAGGAGGTTCCCCGTGCTTTCGCACGGACCTAATTAAAATAAATCTCGTTTTTCCAGGGGCGTAACCCCGTTGACACCTTTCTAGACACCTACTTGATCGGCTAATTGTAATGTGTAAAACTCTCCCAGGAGTAACTCTTACTCGCAGTGGGTATCGGGATCCAACTATCTCATAGGAGGTATGCAATCTCATTGCAAATTTCAACACTTGAAATTCCCAATAATATTTTGCCCCTAGCGTCCTATGACCTTAACTAAAGCCAACAAACCATAGGCTACTAGTCAAGTTCAACCCGTCATTTCCCGATTGAATTAAACCTACCCGCACGGCCCTTGAGGAAAGCCAACAAAGTTGCACGAATACCCTAACTCAATCGCATCATATGCTAATACAGATAAGCATAAATAGCTACCGCACACTACGCCTTGACGAAAGCCAAAAAACATAGAACGAATACTATGAAATACTTATCTGAAATGACGGAGGGCTACGAGAGGTTTTAAGAAAACCCTTTGCGTAATGAACTTGATATCGTCGTAGAATCGAGTGATTTTAAATGGAATGTTTTTGAGGCTTTTCTAGTTTTTCTAAAGAGATCACTCCGGATGAAGGGATCTCGGCTCTTTCCTTATCGAATAAGGTGCATGATATTTCACAAATATCACTATGCAAAGCAAAAGCTATAGAAACAATCAAAAGACAAACTGAGTTTGTAGCATCTTCTAATTTCGCTAAAGAGGTCACTCCCGGTGAAGGGATCTCGGCTCTTTCCTTATCGAATAAGGTGCTGGATATTCTACAAGGAATACCGCTATGCAAAGCAAGAACTAGAGCTACCTTTTTTCAAAAAAGTTTCTACAACATCTTTAGGTTTCTTTTATTTCATTAATCTCATTAATGAATTCCCATTTTTATTATGCTTCACAAGCATCAGATATGAAGCGAAATCAATAATATATAATATATATCTCATATTTATAATATAAACATTCGTCTCAGGCAGTAATATGATCTCATCACATAACATTGCAGCAGAAGAACATATATGAAATATTGGATATACTGGGAAGTCCGTGTTTTAATACGAGCCTGTATAAAATAAGGATTCCACGGTCGTGATGAATAGCCAAACCCATATCCCTAGACCCCGATGAGAGCGGTAAGCAACCCTACCAATTCTAGAGTTAGGAGACCCAGTCTCGACTCCTCGAGATGGTCTCCCACTGGACCCTAGAACCCGGTTACTTGTGCTCCCCGTCTTGGGTCTATCCTAATGCGGAAAAGTAAATAATATAAAATGGTGACATCATCCTCAGCCCGGAGTGCCCCAATAAAAGAATATTACAGATAATTAATTTTACATGAATGAAAAAGAAAAACTCTCATCTCACATAAAACCCCCGGCTATTCTAAACACGACGATCCAATATAACATATCACTGCAACACATAACATCACATGTCATCAACGTAAGTAAATATGCGTATCCCAATTGTCGTTGATGTATAGCAATGAAACCGGCGATACACCACATATTTGTCACGACCCGAAAGGTACGGAACGTGACTGGCACTTAAATTACGAACGTCTCAAGGCGGACGTAATCTAAGTAAGCCAAAGCCCAGAAATCAAAACCAAATAAGCAGTAGAGTGAAGGAAAAACCAATCAATTGAAAGCGAATTTATCAAATAAGTCATATCAAGCCTTTTTAAAAGAAATTTCAATTTTTCCGAAAATTTCGGCAGAGTCTCCTTTGTAAATACTGGCCCCCAAAACGGGTACAACAAGAATATATATAAATAACATGAAATACGGCATCCCCAAGCGGGAGCTAGCTCTTCGCCCCAAGGCGGACACAAATCCTACGCAGTGTAAATCAGCAATGTGCAACATAAGCATAAAAAGGCATAAGTAAAAAGCAACATGTCGGCTCAAGTGAGCACGACCCAAAGAAACAATATACATGCCCACAAATCTCACTGTCTCATCTCTAAGTCAATATACAATAGTACTGGTAGATGATACAGTAGATAGAGTATACTAGATACAATGAATGTACAAGGTGGAAGACAAAATAAACATATAACCCACCTACGAGCAAAAATCCTCAAATCCACGCAAAAGGAGGAAATGCGTCCGCCGCAACAGTACTGACGGATCGGACCTGCAAAAAGTCTGTGGCACAACGGGGTGAGTTGCCAACTCGTGAGTAATATGTATCATCTATAAAGACTATCGTAAGCATGTACGCAAAGTGTCACAATTCTATGATATTGCTATAGTATGAAGTACTGGCATGTATGCGACATGAGTGCAATGTAACACAAGATCTGAATATGCTGATATGAGGAAATCATTATTTTCATCTTAGGAAAATTTCTGTGAAATATCTGAGGAAATATCATATGAAATCAACAGAAATCCGTGCCCAGCATCGGCACCTCAAATACATATCTCAGTGTCCCAAAGTATCTGTATCCAATATCCCGGCCCCAACCGTCTGGCTAGCCCATCTCAAAATATCAATATCTCAACATCTCACGGCCACGGTCGGTATCCTCTGGATATCCACCATGCCAACAATCACCGGTAGGTAGTCTGCCCCTGCCAGGCTCATCGTCGACTACTCGAACTTCTTGTCCCGGGGTACCTTACCGGGCCCACCATGTACCCGAGACGGTTCATCCAACTCTTCAAAATGGGTCTCGAAAACCAACAGAAACTCATGGTGGACGACACATGTATCATGTCACGAGAAAAACCACAATTTTCAATGTTTAAAAATATAATATCAGTTTTATAAAATCCTTGCGGCTTTTCCCCAAAATCTCATAAATCTCAAATACTGAAATCCTCCAGATGAAAGTACCATGAGTATACATATCAATGATTATGAATGCATATGGTATCAACAGTGCGACTGCAATGTAAAACATGAAGCCTAAGAAGGACCGAATGATGTAATGAGGTACATGCATATGACTAGCAATTCTATATGTTCATCTTGCAGAATTTACTATATTAGCACTGGTTTATATGTCTTATATGGTGAAATTATTCTAAATTCTGTTTTAAACAAGTTATCTAGTGTTTGTGGCATAGCAATTATTAAGGCGTGTTTGTTCGCATGAATAGTGCTCGTGGAGCATAAAACCCTGGTAATGGTGCAAGTGTCCTATGAAATGAAGTTGCACAATTAAATATAATGAATTAAGCAAGCGAATTATTTACTGTGTCGCAAAGCTCATTTAATGGTTTCAATGGTTTCTATATGATGAATTTAACACAAATATGGATATACAGGTCATGCAGTGCCATAAAAATAGGAACTAAGAACTATATGCAACAAGCTGGTATTACTGGAAATTCTAAATTATCGGGCTCCTCGCACCATCCAAATGATTTTCCCCGTAGATGTATACATCTACTCACCGGAAATCCCCAGCTAGCTATATCCAATCACCGCTTTTCCTTTTCGTGCCGCGTCCGAAGTCTCCGCGACCAATCCTGGAATTTGCACCATACAGAACATAAAGTTATATATCATGAAACGACGCAAATCACCAAAAGAAAAGATTAACGTTCACAAGCTAGGCACAACGTGCACTATGCGCGGAACACACATAAAAACCACTAAAGGCCTAACTAAAATTGTCGTTTCGAACCAACCGCCAAAACTAAAACCCGATTAACCCAAAATCCGCAATCACACATCCTAAATGTCATAGGAGATGCCAATAATATCATTAAGATATCACAAATAAATCACCACAATATTTTACGAAAACCGAGTAAGCATGAAAACTAGAAAATTAGCGCAAACATAGCGGATTTGCGACGAAAAGACTACAATCTAGCATGAACAACCAACCACACTACAAGCAATCTACAACCCTCAAATAATCCACATGAAATGCTTCAAATTCCCTTTTTTTCCATAAACAAACCCCTTCTTGATTTTCATAAAACAACAATTACAAACTAATTTCACACTTTAAAATTAACTAAATTAGCATAGTTTGAAGACCACATAACAAAGTAACCTCTTAGATTAGGTTGTTTAGGAACTAGATAGCAAAAATAAATTTAATTAACCTAATAATGGTGTATTGAAACCCTAGTTCAACTCAAGCCATTATCCTTAAAAACCTAGAATGAAATTGGCACTAAAATTAACACTAAAACAATTTAATTAAAGGAATTTAACCATAAGAATTTAATTAGGTAGAAATTATACCTCAAATTCTAGAGATCTAGCAATATGATTTTCCTCTAAAGATGGCCTCCTAGCATCCAAGATCCATGCAAGAATGGCTAAGGATAAGGGATGAAGAATGGGCTTGAAATTGTGAGGTAAAAATTGGATTTTGAAGCAATTTATGATGAATTTTTGGAGGAAATGAGAAGGGGAAAATGGATGGGGAGTGCTGCAGAAATCTCGGCCAGGGAAGGATGGGGGAATGGTGTGGGTGTTGTAGGAATTGTCCAACTCAAACCCTCTCATATCAATGTACAAGATACTTCCAAATTAACATTTTTAAAACCCTTTTAAAACACTTCATTTCATTCAAGGGTTGAAGTCAAACAAGAGGGAAAGAAAAATCATGGGCTGCTGTAGGTAGCACCGGCCAAGTGGAAAGGAAAGAGTGTGAGAGATTTTACAAAAAAAATTCTATGCAAAAAGACCCCACACAAGCTCAAAATTGCAAGTTTTAGTTCAATAAGTAAAATTTTTAGTTTCCTTCGATTATAACTAAATAGAACATAAAATAAAAAACTAAAAATTTATATTACACACTAGATTTTAGTTGTCATGGTTCTATAGATCAAAATTAGCCCATTCAAATTTGTATTTATCGCTAATATAATGTATTTTTAACAGCTTAAAATAATATTAAAATAGTAAATAGGGAAATTTTTTTAAATGACCAGAAATTTATAAATAACTCATTAGCTACTATCCAAATTAGGTATAATTAGGCCTATACAGCAAAATAACAATAATGACGATTTACGGAAAAATACCAAATATTTACCGATTTTCTGGAAAACATCAAACCTACTTTTCAATGCGTTACAATCTTCCCCACTTAAAGAAATTCGGTTCCCGAATTAAAAAAATCCAGCTACGCGTACCTTCAAAGAGATGGGGATATTTCTTCCACATCTCGTCCTCGATCTCCCAGGTGACCTCCTTGCTGCTCGGGCCACGCCAAAGGACCTTGACGGTCGGGATAACCTTCGATCTCAATTTCTTCCCCTGCCGATCCAGGATGACCACCGGCTGCTCTGCAAAAGAAAGGTCGCACTCTAGCTGGACTGTCGGGTGTTGAATCACATGCGAAGGGTCATGAAGGTACTTGCGGAGCATCGAAACATGGAAGAAGGGGTGAACATCAGGAAAGCTGGGTGGAAGAGCCAAACGGCGCAAATCACCAAATGAAAAGATCAACGTTCACAAGGTAGGCACAACGTGCACTAGGTGCGCGGAACACACACAAAAACCACTAAAGCCCTAACTAAAATTGTCGTTTCGAACCAACCGCCAAAACTAAAACCCGATTAACCCAAAATCCGCAATCACACATCCTAAATGTCATAGGAGATGCCAATAATATAATTAAGATATCACAAATAAATCACCACAATATTTTACGAAGACCTAGTAAGCATGAAAACTAGAAAATTAGCGCAAACATAGCGGATTTGCGACGAAAAGACTACAATCTAGCATGAACAACCAACCACACTACAAGCAATCTACAACCCTCAAATAATCCACATGAAATGCTTCAAATTCCCTTTTTTCCATAAACAAACCCCTTCTTGATTTTCATAAAACAACAATTACAAACTAATTTCACACTTTAAAATTAACTAAATTAGCATAGTTTGAAGATCACATAACAAAGTAACCTCTTAGATTAGGTTGTGTAGGAACTAGATAGCGAAAATAAATTTAATTAACCTAATAATGGTGTATTGAAACCCTAGTTCAACTCAAGCCATTATCCTTAAAAACCTAGAATGAAATTAGCACTAAAATTAACACTAAAACAACTTAATTAAAGGAATTTAACCATAAGAATTTAATTAGGTAGAAATTATACCTCAAATTCTAGAGATCTAGCAATATGATTTGCCTCTAAAGATGGCCTTCTAGCATCCAAGATCCATGCAAGAATGGCTAAGGAGAAGGGATGAAGAATGGGCTTGAAATTGTGAGGTAAAAATTGGATTTTGAAGCAATTTATGATGAATTTTTGGAGGAAATGAGAAGGGGAAAATAGATGGGGAGTGCTGCAGAAATCTCTGCCAGGGAAGGATGGGGGAATGGTGTGGGTGTTGTAGGAATTGTCCAAGTCAAACCCTCTCATATCAATGTACAAGATACTTCCAAATTAACATTTTTAAAACCCTTTTAAAACACTTCATTTCATTCAAGGGTTGAAGTCAAACAAGAGGGAAAGAAAAATCATGGGCTGCTGTAGGTAGCGTCGGCCAAGTGGAAAGGAAAGAGTGTGAGAGATTTTACAAAAAAAATTCTATGCAAAAAGACCCCTCACAAGCTCAAAATTGTAAGTTTTAGTTCAATTAGTAAAAATTTTAGTTTCCTTCGATTATAACTAAATAGAACTTAAAATGAAAAACTAAAAATTTATATTACACACTAGATTTTAGTTGTCATGATTCTATAGATCAAAATTAGCCCATTCAAATTTGTATTTATCGCTAATATAATGTATTTTTAACAGCTTAAAATAATATTAAAATAGTAAAATAGGGAAATTTTTTTAAATGACCAGAAATTTATAAGTAACTCATTAGCTACTATCCAAATTAGGTATAATTAGGCCTATACAGCAAAATAACAATAATGACGATTTACGGAAAAATACCAAATATTTACCGATTTTCAGGAAAACATCAAAACGACTTTTCAATGCGTTACAATCTTCCCCCCTTAAAGAAATTCGGTCCCCGAATTAAAAAAATCCAGCTACGCGTAACTTCAAAGAGGTGGGTATATTTCTTCCACATCTCGTCCTCGGTCTCCCAGGTGACCTCCTCGCTGCTCTGGCCACGCCAAAGGACCTTGACGGTCGGGATAACCTTCGATCTCAATTTCTTCACCTGCCGATCTAGGATGACCACCGGCTGCTCTGCAAAAGAAAGGTCACACTCTAGCTGGACTGTCGGGTGTTGAATCGCATGCGAAGGGTCGTGAAGGTACTTGCGGAGCATCGAAACATGGAAGAAGGGGTGAACATCAGGAAAGCTGGGTGGAAGATCCAAACGATACGCAACTGCGCCGACACGCTCGAGGATCTCGAGGGGACCCACAAATCTGGGACTAAGCTTTCCTTTTCGCCCAAACCTCATCACGCCCTTCATCGGAGAGACCTTCAGAAAAACATGATCGCCAACTGCGAACTGTAGTCTGCGACGGCATCTATCCGCATATGATTTCTTCCTGCTCTGGTCTGCTCTTATCCGATCTCGAATCAACTGTATCTTCTCGATTGTCTCCTCCACAATCTGCGGCCCTAAAATACTGCTCTCTCTGAGCTCTGTCCAACAGACGGGCGATCTGCATCTCCTTCCATACAAGGCCTCGAAAGGTGCCATCTGAATAGTATCCTAGAAGCTGTTGTTGTAAGAGAACTCCACTAAGGGTAAATGATGATCCCGGCTACCACCGAGGTCTAAAACGCACGCTCAGAGTATGTCCTCAAGAGTCTGAATAGTCTGCTCTGACTGGCCGTCGGTCTGCGGATGAAATGCTGTGCTGAAAATCAAACGGGTGCCCAACACCTCCTGAAGTCTCTGCTATAGTTGGCTGGTAAACTGGGTGCCTCGGTCGGACACGATACAAGTCGAGACGCCATGCAACCGTACGATCTCGTCGATGTAAATCTGGGCATACTGAGAAAATCCAAAAGTGGTCTTCACTGGCAGGAAGTAAGCCTCTTTCGTCAAACGATCCACGATCACCCAAATGGAGTCATACCTTCGACCGGTCCTGGATAGACCTACGATGAAGTCCATAGAAATCTACTCCCATTTCCACTCCGGAATAGGCAAAGGCTGCAACTCGCTCGCGGGCCTCTGGTGCTCGGCCTTGACTTGCTGACAAGTCAGGCATTTCGACACGAAATCAGTAACGTCCCTCTTCATTCCGTCCCACCAGTAAACATCTCGCAAATTGTAGTACATTTTGGTGGAACCGGGATGAACGCTATACCTCGATATATGGGCCTCCTCAAGAATCTCACGCCGCAGTCCCTCAGAATCTGGTACGCACAATCGAGTCCCAAATTGCAGTACCCCCTGATCATCGATCACGAACTCGGAAACTCTGCCTTGCCGAACCTGCTCTATGATCTCTGAAATATGGTCATCACTGGGCTGTGCCTCTCGAATATGGTCAAGAAACTGTGGACGTGCACGAACATGCGCAAGCTGTCCCTCTGTCGGAGTGAACTCGAACTCAACTCGGCTGTCGCATAAAATCTGCCAATCTGCTGACAACTGCCTCTGTACGGCGCTCAAACAGGATAAACTACCTCCGGGCCTCCTACTCAATGCATCAGCCACCACGTTCGCCTTGCCCGGATGCTAAAGGATCTCGCAATCATAATCTTTCACCAGCTCTATCCAACGACGCTGTCTCAGATTCAGGTCTCGCTGTTGAAATATGTACTTCAAGCTCTTGTGGTCCGTAAATATCTGGCACGATTCGCCGTATAGGTAATGTCTCCATATCTTGAGTGTAAACACCACTACAACCATCTCTAAATCATGCGTAGGATAGTTCTGTTCATGTGTATTCAGCTGCCGAGAAGCATACACAATAACTCTGTCGTGCTACATCAACACCCAACCTAGTCCCACTCGAGAAGCGTTGCAATAAACCATGAATCCGCCCGATCCCGAAGGCAATGAATACACAGGTGCAGTAGTCAGACGAGTCTTCAACTGCTGGAAGCTATGCTCGCACGCCTCGGTCTAATCAAAAGGAACTCCCTTCCAGGTCAACCTGGTCAACGGTGCAGCAATACGGGAGAAGTCCTGAACAAATCGCCGGTAGTAGCCAGCCAGGCCTAGGAAACTACGGATCTCCGTAACTGAGGTCGGTCTGGGCCAATGCTGAACGGCCTCGATCTTCCTCGGGTCCACACATATGCCATCTCTCGCAATCACGTGACACAAGAAATCAACGCCGTCGAGCCAAAATGCACACTTGGAAAATTTCGCGAACAGCTGGTGTTCCCTCAAAGTCTGCAACGTGATCCTCAGGTGCTGCTCGTGCTCCTCTCGGCTCCGGGAATACACCAAAATGTCGTCAATAAACACGATGATGAACAGATCAAGATACGGCCTGAAAATGCGGTTCATCAAATCCATAAACATGGCTGATGCATTGGTGAGTCCGAACGACATCACAAAAAACTCATAGTGCCCGTAACGTGTGCGAAAAGCCGTCCTCGGAATATCCTCCTGCCGCACCCGCAACTGATGGTAACCAGATCGCAAGTCAATCCTAGAAAAGTATCCCGCATCCTGAAGCTGGTCGAACAAATCATCGATACATGGTAAGGGACATCTGTTCCGTACGGTAACACTATTTAGCTGGCGGTAATCAATACACAAGTGCAAACTGCCGTTTTTCTTCTTGACGAACAGGACATGAGCACCCCACGGAGACACACTAGGTCGAATAAGCCCTTAATCTAACAAATCCTGCAACTGATCTTTCAGCTCTCTTAAGCTCCGCCGGGGCCATCCGATAAGGCAGTATAGAAATAGGCCCCGAGCCGGGATCAAATCGATGCAGAACTCAACATCGCGCTCAGGCGGTAACCCAGACAGCTCATCAGGGAAAACATCAGGGAACTCACTAACAATAGGGACCTGGTCCAAAGGAACCTCTACAGCTCGAGTATCACAAACATAAGCTAAGAATCCCTGACATCCCTTCCGCAAGAACTGACCAGCGCGAAGAGACGGAATCAAGCTGGGAAGGGTGATGCTGCGGTCTCCCTGAATAACAAGGACTGGCTCTCCCGGAAAGCTAAATCTGACTGCCTTCTCACGGCAGTGCACAGATGCATAAAAAGTGGCCAGCCAGTCCATGCCCAGAAGCACATCAAAGTCCAACATATCGAAGAGAATCAAATCAACCGACGAATCCTTCTCCCCGATACGAACGGAACACAATCGAAACACAAAACGAGCGACAAACGACTCGCCTACCGGAGTTATAACAACAAGCGGCTGATCAAACGACGATGACTTACGGCCCAACATCGGTGCAAAGTGTGTAGATACATATGAATGTGTGGAACCTGGGTCGAATAATACTCGCGCGTCTAAAGAACATACTGGCAAGGTACCTGTCACAACGGTATTGGATGCCTACGCATCCTGCGGAGTCAAAGCGAACACTCAGGCCTGTCCTCCACCAATAGCCAGCTGTTCTCGGCCTCGGCCTCCTCGTCCTCTCTGAATAGGACCGCCGCGTCCACGACCTCTGGAGGCGTCTAACTGACGTGGAGCACCACCGGGGGCAGGAAGTAGAGCTCTCTGAGGAGGTGGTGAAGGTGGTAAGGTCACGTGTGGAACTGTCGCCGCTCCCTGTCGTCTCACCGGACAGTCTTTGATACGATGGTGCGGACTCCCGCACCCAAAACATCTTGGCGACGCCTGCTGGCCTTGCGGATAAGAACCAAATAGCTAACCCCGTCCAACTCCTCTGCCGACACCATCTCTCGGAAAGAATCTGGCACGTTGCTTCTGAGCTGGCATATCGGTACGAATCTTCTTCGGCCCAGAAACGGCCGAAGTCCCTGAAATGCGCGCCTCCATCCGTAAGGCCATGTCCATAGCAGCTACATAAGTGTCGAAAGGCTGGGTGCCGATGGCAAGAAATAACTGTGTGTCGAGTCCCTGCTTAAACCTCTTTATCCTCTTCTCTTCAGTGTCTACCAAGTACTGAGCATATCTGGACAACTGCGTAAACTGGATATCATACTCTGATACTGTCATCCCTGGAGTCTTTCGTAAGGCCTCAAAACTAAGAGCTCGAGCATCACGAATGCTCTTAGGAAGGAAACGGGCTAGAAATACTGCCGTGAACTCGTCCCAAGTCATAGGAGGTAGACCTACAGCTCGACCTCTCTCGACTGACTCCCATCATGTCTACGCAAGGCCCTCTAGACGGAAACTCGTAAGCTCTATCCATCTATCGTCGGAACATCTGAGCGAACGGCAAATCCTGGATAAATTGTCAAGGAATGTCTGCGGATCCTCCTCTGCATCGGTGCCCGTGAAGACTGGGGGTCTCAGTCTTATGAAATCCTGTAGTGATACTGGAATAGCCACTGTAGTAGTAGGAACGACTGTCTATGCAGCAGGTACTATCATAGTCTGTGCTGCGGTAGGTACGTCCTCCGATCTTGGTGCACGACTGGCCGTTACTAAGGATCCCACCATCTATCGTAACTCCTGTATACCTCCCATCATCTGTCGTAGCTCCTCCATACCAGACTCTAGCCTATCCATGCGGCCTGGGGAATGCAGATCAGTCTATCCCTGAGGCGTAGGTACGCCACCCTGCTCGGTCCTCATCTCAGACGAGCCTGCTCGGATCTCATCTCGGGCGGCAGCCCTCTGCGCTTTCGTAGCCTTCGGCGGCATAGTGGTTGGTACAACAAACAGGATAATAAGAACAGTGCAATAGAATCATAGGATACACGGAATTAAAGAAGTAATTTCAAGCAAGTATATCCTAAAGTCACCTAGGCGGAGTACCGTATCGCAAGTATGCTGCGGACATACACACGCTGTTGGATATATGTATGCCCTAGAGGCCATAATGTGATAGTGGATGTATTTATACATGAATATATATATATATTCAGTGTACATTCTTGCTCGACATGATAGTATGCTATCTGGTTCTACTTTATCTGACATGTTGGTTTGATCATGCTTTTACTCATTCATACATGTTGATAAAGCCCTGAGGATATTGGCTTGACTACAGTGATTATGATAGAGATCATACTAGTGGGACATCTGTAATTTATAAGCATATCCTGAAATGTCCCTAGTCGTAGGTGTATCGAGACGGGGCATCGATATACCAGAGTAGACTAGCGTATATGATACTAGACCCATACGATGGGCGATGAATGTTCCCACATTCATCGATGTTTGACATCAAGATCATGGGTGCTCAGTGGTGACTGGGTACACTGGACGGACTCACCGAGAACTCCTATATTGAATTATATCTATCGTCGGATAGCAGTTCTCAGGTGACATTGGTACAGGTTAGTCTGTAGACCCGAGATCGTCATAGAGTCTTGTGTGCTCTCCCACTGTACTTTGATTACCACCCTACCACGGCTCTACTGAGTCGTGCAAACAGGTGGCCATTGGGTACAGTCCCGAGACACACGAAGGCAATGAGCGATAGGAGGGGTTTCGTCTCTCCCGGTATTGGGAGTTGATGCTGTGCTGTGCTCGACTGGTTATATCAGTAAGTCCCTGGCCAGGGCTGCTGAGATTCACTGATAAGAGTTATCGGTAGTTTCTCGATCTGTTATAGACCATTCATCGGCATAACTTATTGAGTTATTGGGGTCGACGTGACCATCCCTACTCTCGATATGCATCATATCTGATGAAGAGACAGGACTGTACGGTAGTGTTGCCGGTTGGCTCGACGGGAGTTGTAGCAGGTTCGCTTGTTTTCTTCTGATCGCTCAATACCCGGGTTGCCGTTACGTTTAGTTGACCGCTTGCGACCTGGGGGTTCTTGATATGATCATCACCCACTGCCGGCGTATTGACGAGTCTTAGAGTCCCACAAAGGAGTTACCTAGTCCAGGCAAAACGTTGTGGTGCGCGTATGCGATATGCGCATGGACCCGGTTAAAATGCGCGTATGAGATACCGTATATTAATCGGGCGGCTTGCTTTTGGTTGGGTCGTATGTGATATGGCTGGATTGATAAATCAAGTGTTGATTTATCATTTAACCATTATTTTCTCACTATAAATCCTTTCTTGTATTTTTGATGTATGCATGCATGTATGCATTCTTTCATGATTCATGCATATATAGATGTGCATGCACACATACATACATACATCATCTTTCATGGTTGTATATACAATGAAAATAGTGGCAATATAAGACTCACACCATGGTTTTATATATGGATTATTATTACATTTGTATTTGTTTTAAAAACAAAAGAAATGATAAAGATTAACACATGGTTTCTACACTCTTCTTCACCTAACCATGTTCACCTACTTATTAACCATAGGTTAATTTTTCTTTTGTGTTTTAAACTCAAATACAATAATATCTTTATCATTTAACCATTGTTTGAGATGAAGCGTGAAAAATATATATACATATATTTTCCATTTTTTTCACAAGAGTTTTTCTTTTCACTCTTGTTCTAAAAGGCCATCATCTTCTTCCTCCTTCTTCTTTTGCTCTCAAGACTTTTGTAGTGAGCAAAATACTCATCAAGTTAGGTTTTTGAAGTGAGAAAAGCCACCACAACATCATTCTACACAAGTCTTGCCCACTTGTTTAGAGTGTTATCTTCATTTCTTTCTCTTGATCAAGTGAAGTTGCTGGCTTGGACAAAGGAGCTTCGGGTGGATCGTCGTGAATGCTAGAAGACCTCAAGCTAACCGTTTTCCAACCCTCAAGTGGCCAAGGAGTCTAGCGTAGGGAGCTACAAAGGTTGTACTCTCAAAACCCTAGTCTTTGTTACTTATGATGTTGGTTAAAGATTTGAAACCCTAATTTTCTAGGATAGATCCTTTGTATGCTTACTTAGTACCATAAAAATCTAATCTTTAGTACATGTGATGCTTCAAAACCTTTCATAGGGTGCTAGGTAATCCTAACACACGCTACGTTACCCTGCTTAAGTCACTTACTCCATCTACCAAGTGTCACCCTACACTCAGAAAGGTAAAACCAATCTCTCTGATACCAACTTTGTCACGAACCGAAAGGTACGGAACGTGACTGACACTTAAATTACGAACGTCTCAAGGTGGACGTAATCTAAGTAAGCCAAAGCCCAGAAATCAAAACCAAATAAGCAGTAGAGTGAAGGAAAAACCAATCAATTGAAAGCGAATTTATCAAATAAGTCATATCAAGCCTTTTTAAAAGAAATTTCAATTTTTCCGAAAAATGCGGCAGAGTCTCCTTTGTAAATACTGGCCCCCAAAACGGGTACAACAAGAATATATATGAATAACATGAAATACGGCATCCCCAAGCGGGAGCTAGCTCTTTGCCCCAAGGCGGACACAAATCCCATGCAATGTAAATCAGCAATGTGCAACATAAGCATAAAAAGACATAAGTAAAAAGCAACATGTCGGCTCAAGTGAGGACGACCCAAAGAAACAATATACATGCCCACAAATCTCACTGTCTCGCCTCTAAATCAATATACAATAGTATTGGTAGATGATATAGTAGATAGAGTACACTAGATACAATGAATGTACAAGGTGGAATACAAAATAAACATATAACCCTCCTACGAGCAAAAATCCTCAAATCCACGCAAAAGGAGGAAATGCGTCCGCCGCAACAGTACTGACGGATCGGACCTGCAAAAAGTCTGTGGCACAACGGGGTGAGTTGCCAACTCGTGAGTAATATGTATCATCTATAAAGACTATCGTAAGCATATACGCAAAGTGTCACAATTCTATGATATTGCTATAGTATGAAGTACTGGCATGTATGCGACATGAGTGCAATGTAACACAAGATCTGAATATGCTGATATGAGGAAATCATTATTTTCATCTTAGGAAAATTTCTGTGAAATATCTGAGGAAATATCATATGAAATCAATAGAAATCCGTGCCCAGCATCGGCACCTCAAATACATATCTCAGTGTCCCAAAGTATCTGTATCCAATATCCCGGCCCCAACCGTCCGGCTGGTTCATCTCAAAATATCAATATCTCAACATCTCACGGCCACGGTCGGTATCCTCTGGATATCCGCCGCGCCAACAATCACCGGTAGGTAGTCTGCCCCTATCAGGCTCATCGTCTACTACTCGAACTTCTTGCCCCGGGGTTACCTTACCGGGCCCACCATGTACCCGAGACGGTTGATCCAACTCCTCGAAACGGGTCTCAAAAACCAACAGAAACTCATGGTGGACGACACATGTATCATGTCACGAGAAAAACCGTAATTTTCAATGTTTAAAAAAATAATATCAGTTTTATAAAATCCTTGCGGCTTTTCCGCAAAATCTCATAAATCTCAAATACTTAAATCCTCCAGAAGAAAGTACCATGAGTATACATATCAATGATGATGAATGCATATGGTATCAACAGTGCGACTGCAATGTATAACATGAAGACTATGAAGGACCGAATGATGTAATGAAGTACATGCATATGACTAGCAATTCTATATGTTCATCTTGCGGAATTTACTATATTAGCACTGGTTTATATGTCTTATATGGTGAAATTATTCTAAATTCTGTTTTAAACAAGTTATCTAGTGATTGTGGCATAGCAATTACCAAGGCGCGTGTGTTCGCATGAACATTGCTCGTGCAGCATAAAACCCTAGTAATGGTGCAAGTATCCTATGAAATGAAGTTGCACAATTAAATATAATGAATTAAGCAAGCCAATTATTTACTGTTTCGCAAAGCTCATTTAATGGTTTCAATGGTTTCTATATGATGAATTTAACACAAATATGGATATACAGGTCATGCAGTGCCGTAAGAATAGGAACTAAGAACGACATGCAACAAGCTGGATTACTGGAAATTCTAGATTATCGGGCGCCTCGCGCAATCCAAATGATTTTCCCCGTAGATGTATACATCTACTCACCGGAAATCCCAAGCTAGCTTTGTCCAATCACCGCTTTCCCTTTTCGTGCCGCGTCCGAAGTCTCCGCGACCGATCCTGGAATTTGCACCATACAAAACATAAGATTACATATAATGAAACGACGTAAATCACCAAACGTAAAGATCAACGTTCATAAGCTAGGCACAACATGCACTAGGTGCGCGGAACACACACAAAAACCACTAAAGCCCTAACTGAAATTGTCGTTTCGAACCAACCGCCAAAACTTAAACCCGATTAACCCAAAATCCGCAATCGCACATCCTAAATGTCGTAGGAGATGCCAATAATATCATTAAGATATCACAAATAAATCACCACAATATTTTACGAAAACCTAGTAAGCATGAAAACTAGAAAATTAGCGCAAACATAGCGGATTTGCGACGAAAAGACTACAATCTAGCATGAACAACCAACCACACTACAAGCAATCTACAACCCTCAAATAACCCACATGCAATGCTTCAAATTCCCTTTTTTCCATAAACAAATCCCTTCTTGACTTTCATAAAACAACAATTACAAACCAATTTCACACTTTAAAATTAACTAAGTTAGTATAGTTTGAAGACCACATAACAAAGTAACCTCTTAGATTAGGTTGTGTAGGAACTAGATAGCAAAAATAAATTTAATTAACCTAATAATGGTGTATTGAAACCCTAGTTCAACTCAAGCCATTATCCTTAAAATCCTAGAATGAAATTAGGACTAAAATTAACACTAAAACAACTTAATTAAAGGAATTTAACCATAAGAATTTAATTAGGTAGAAATTATACCTCAAATTCTAGAGATCTAGCAATATGATTTGCCTCCAAAGATGGCCTCCTAGCATCCAAGATCCATGCAAGAATGGCTAAGGAGAAGGGATGAAGAATGTTCTTGAAATTGTGAGGTAAAATTGGATTTTGAAGCAATTTATGATGAATTTTTGGAGGAAATGAGAAGGGAAAAATGGAGGGGGGAGTGCTGCAGAAATCTCGGCCAGGGAAGGATGGGGGAATGGTGTGGGTGTTGGGGGAATTGTCTAAGTCAAACCCTCTCATATCAATGTACAACGTACTTCCAAATTATCATTTTTAAAACCTTTTTAAAACACTTCATTTCATTCAAGGGTTGAAGTCAAACAAGAGGGAAAGAAAAATCACGGGCTCCTGTGGGTAGGGCCGGCCAAGTGGAGAGGGAAGAGTGTGAGAGATTTTACAAAAAAAATTCTATGCAAAAAGACCCCCCACAAACTCAAAATTGCAAGTTTTAGTTCAATTAGTAAAAATTTTAGTTTCCTTCGATTATAACTAAATAGAACATAAAATAAAATACTAAAAATTTATATTACAAACTAGATTTTAGTTGTCATAGTTCTATAGATTAAAATTAGCCCATTCAAATTTGTATTTATCGCTAATATAATGTATTTTTAACAGCTTAAAATAATATTAAAATAGTAAAATAGGGAAATTTTTCTAAATGACCAGAAATTTATAAGTAACTCATTAGCTACTAAAAACTAGCAATTACCTATCCAAATTAGGTATAATTAGGCCTATACAGCAAAATAACAATAATGACGATTTACGGAAAAATACCAAATATTTACCGATTTTCGGGAAAACATCAAAACGACTTTTCAAGGCGTTACAATATTACACTTACGATCGCAGAAAAGAAAGTGTAAAACTACAACAGTTGGAATCCGCAACCACCTTAGACATCGCATGCCCAACCAAATAAATTCCTTAGACATCGCATGCCTAACAATTACAAACCCCACATTTTAGTCTCAATATCGAAAACACTTTTCAATATCTAGTCGGGCAATTCAACAAGATTCCCGACAACCTGATCGAATGCTCGCCGAATACTTTAGTAGATGACCGCACCCCCGATGCCGTCGACGAAGTGCACTAAGGCGGAACACCGCTGCAGCCAGCACCCGAACGGATGCTTTTGGCGACGGGGTTCTCCTATAGTCACTTGGTCGGGGCTATAGGGCATAGCTGTTTATTAAATTTAACCGGCGAGTATCCGCGTACGCTACGTGATTGCAACGGACTTTTCATCGCTTCAAAATCCCGTGGTAACCGATCAACTGAGACCAAAGTGCTAGATTTATGACATTCAAATTAGTTATCTCATAACTAGTTGTGGATTCCAAATATTGTATCACGTTCCAGATAAATAGACAATGTTAAACTTTCCGATCGAATAAACAAACACCCAAGATTTCCCTTTAGTTCTCAACACTTGAAATTAGTTTAAAAGTATCCATCACACACCACAGTACCAATGATCCAGCCGTAGAAGGGTCAAACCAACGCCTCACATGTGGCAACGCCGTACTGCTACAAACCCTAATGTTTAGAGGAGGTTCAGACGGTTACATAATCGAGTTAAGGTTTTAGTTCTTCTAGAGGGTCCACCACGTTATTTGCACGACTTTGAATGTTCTTTAACTAAGGAAAAAATCCAACACTTGGAAATTTTCCGGAAGGGGAAAAAGTGAGTTATTGATATCCGTTCGAACTTTTTAACACGTTCTAAATTACTCGGACAAACTTAAATGAAGTTAAACTTTCCGGTCGAATCAACGAATACAAATGATCTCCAGAAAACTCAACACATGAGTAGAATTAAAAATTCCCAGAAGCATGAAAAAGTACCCAAGAATCATACCCTGAAGTATTATCCCCTGACACCTTAAGTTGGCCGCGGAACAGCCGCCAAACGCATGGTTTGGCCGCGGTTCCGCAGTCTCTTGAAGGGTTCATGGGTCCGTATTTCACAGTAATTCTTATAATTCCCTGCTTAATTTTCTGAGTATTTTTAATACAGAAAAAATCAACATTTTAAAAAATTTCCAGAGAGGGGGTGTATATCGACGTTTAGGGGTTCGATCGGACTTTAAACTTCGTCTAGACAACGCCTAAAACTCTAGCTTAGCTCTGATACCACTATAGGGCTACTAGGCACTAGAACAAGGTTCTACAATGCATCAACCATGCAAAAATCAAATTTTTCTTATGCCGAACAACCCTAACCAAGATCTTAACTAGAGATTAGGCGAAACAAAGAGCAAGTAAACAACTTTACTTCTAAGAGTTTGGGATTACAACCATTATAGTCCGTTCCTTCACTTCATAAGCTCCGTATTGAGGTCCCTTCGCCGTGATCATCATGTATCCGGACTCTAGAGAGGCTCCATGAAGAGAAAGATACAAGCTTGCTTCCGATCTTCAATAACTAAGATGATCTACCTTGAAGAAACTCAAACCCAAGCTTTTGCTTCACTAATCAAGTAATAGCAAAGCAAACATCCTAATCTAACTGGCTAAAATAGATGACGATGATGAAGTAGGAATTTATCTCTCATTTGTTTTCTTTATCTCATTCATTTTCATCACATATGAAAAGGCTAGAAAGCTTTTCATCAAAAGAAGAAGAAGAAAATGATCAAATCCTTTTGTGATGAATAATGAAATCATGTGTGTGGTTAGAATTGCAACCATGGGTTAAGAATATAAACTTAACCCTTATAGAGAAATAACTATGGTAAAGGGTTGGATTGGGTTAAAGAAATATCTATGCAAAATATCACAAGTCAAAGTCAAACCTTCAAGAAGCTTCTTGAAAGCTTCATGCAAGCTTAACCCTAATCCAAACCCTAACCATATTTAAACTCCACAAACATGTTGCAATTATAACCCTAACTTGTTACAATATTATATATCACATATACAATATTTATTGCAACAAAATAAAATAATACAATTAACATATATCACATATATATCAATGTATTACCCGAATGAGAAAAAGAATCTTTAAGTGAGCTTATATTAGTTAATGTAATTTAATATATCAAATATATATAATTATACATTAAATTATCGAATCAACACTTGATCCGATAATCCGGCTATTTCATAAATAACCGACTAATATAATCTGTATCAGTTCATCGAATCAACACTTGATCCGATGACCAGGCTATATTACATATACCCGGCCAATATCTTATATCGCGAGAATCTAATACGGTATCACATACTCGTATTATTCTCGGTCCCGCACATATCACATATGTGCTCCTACTCTGTTTTGCCTGAGCCAGGAAACCTCTGTGTAGGACTCTAAAGATCGTCAATACGTCGGCAGTAGGTGATGATCATATCAAACACCCACAAGCTGCAAGCGGTCAGCCAAACGTAACATCCACCCATGTATTGAGAAATTAGAAGATCAACAAGTAAGCCTGTACTTTCTCCCGTGAATCCAGCCAGTAACACTCCCGTACAGTCCGGTCTCTTCGTCTGATATGTCGCATATCTCGCCTAGGGGTGGTAAATGTCAGACCCCATTAGCTTGATAAGTCGTGTCGATATGAGGTCCATAACAGTTCGAGAAACTACTGATAACACTTACCAGTAAATCTCAGCAACCCTGGCCAGGGATTTCCAGTTATAGCCAATCGAACACAGCGCAACATCAACTACCTATACCGGGAGAGACGAAACCCCTCCTATGGCTCATTGCCTCCATGTGATTCGGGACTGTACCCAAAAGCCCCCATTTTGCACGCCCTCTTGGATGTGGTATGATTGAAATCAAAGCACAATGGGAATCACACAAGACTCTATGACGATCTCGGGTCTATAGACTAACCTGTACCAGTGTCACCAGAGAACTGCCATCTGACGTGAGGTATAATACCATCTGGGAGTTCTCGGCGAGTTCGTCCAGTGTACCCAGTCTGCACTGAGCACCCGTATACCTTCTATGATGTCATATACCAATGGATATGGGATCATCCATCGCCTATCATATGGGTCAAGAAGCGCATACGCTAGTCTACTCTGGAGTATCGATGCCCTGTCTCGGTACTCCCACGACTAGGAACATTTGAAGGATATACTTGGCGACTACATTGTCCCCACTAGTATGATCTACATAATAGTCCTGGTAGTCAAGTACCCATCCTAAGGGCTTTATCAACATGTGGCATAGAGACAATCAGAGTACATGTTATGATAAAGAGTAACCAGATAGCATACTATCATGTCGAGCAAGAAAGTCCTCCCTATATATGTCCAAGTATCCACTACAATATACATCATATATACAGTAATGGCCTCTAGGGCATACATATAACTAACAATAGCTGCATGTTATTGCATATTAGTTGATTTCATATGAACGCCATTGCATAGTATTATCTTTTGTACCTTGACTTGTACCTTTGGATATAACACATTACTGACGGTTCATGTTGCAAGAGCACTAATTTGTATACTACACCCATACCGTCAGTAATTGCCATGACACGCACAAACAACCTACATACGTGATATGGTAGTGGATAGTGATAGTTGGGGTAGTGATTCTTATTCTATTGTGCATATGAAATACTATGGACACATACATACATGATATTGTATTGGGCATGGATAGTTAAGGTAGTGACCCTTATTCCATTTCACGTATAACTTGCTATAGCTACTTGTACATCATGCATACATATTGACATGTACACCCACATACTCGGTTACAGTACATGTACATCATGCATACATACTGACATGTACACCCACATATTTTTTCTATAGTTGAATAGACCCTGAGTGGTATTGTTTTGGACATGTGATATTGAGACGTTGGTTATTGCGCTTATGAAATGCATCATACATACTTGCTACATGTAGATACTTAAACCTTGCTACAATTACATGTACACCTCGTATGATGCTGCACTTGATTTTGGAGGATTTGGGAACCGCATGATATATTTTAAAGATGGATTCATTTTAAAAATCGGTTTTCCCTTTATATGCTCATATTGCTGTTTTATGTTGCATATATCAGTTTTCATGGATTTTTTGCATTGAGATATGGATTTCATGTGATTTATGGATTTGAGAACCGTGGGGATATTTTCAAGAAACTATGTATTGTTTGAAAACCCGATTTCTTTTGATATGATATTTTGATGCGTCCACCATGAGATTTCTCGGTTTTGAGATTTATGATATATACCCGATGCGAGGAGTGTAGTGGGCTGTGTGCGGGTACATGGTGGAGCCCGGTACGGTTCCCTTCGGCAAGATGATCGCAGATGATAGGTGATGAGCCTGGAAGGTGGGCAAGTACCTACCGGTGATTTTATTTAGACTCGGCTGTTATCGTGGGGATACCGACCGGAATGATGTACGACATATCGCCAGGGCCAGTCGTGGTGACAGCGCCTGAGTTTTGAGGATTTACATGTCGATGCTAGACACGGGTTTCATGATGTTTCGAGTATCGGTGTTTGACACTCAGGTTTTCTATGATTTCTACGTATCGTCGGTGGACATACAGGGTTGATATCCTCATACTTACACACACACATACATGTATATATTTTCATGATGTTTCGGGTGTCGATGTTTGACACTCTCGTTCCATGGGACTTACAGGATGTGAGGGCCGATCTAAGGATGCGGTGCCTGAGGATGATGGGATTTGATGTGTCAGTGAGGGATACTGGGGCTTTTTCCATGCTGATGATTTTTGCATGAGGTTTTATATTATATCATCCCACACTCAGGATTATGTTTATATGGATCGCTTCATGTAGTTATAGTACCCTACTGATGTACCTTTACATGATTGTTGCATATCTATATTGCCATACTTATGCTATCAGATTACATGTGCTAGATTTATCGCTGTTCGTGCATGCGATTACAATATGATGTTATTTTCTATTCACGAGTTGGCAACTCACCCCAGTTGTGCCACAGTATTTTGCAGGACTTATCCGCTGAGTAGTCGCGGCAAGGCGTCTTATCATCTTTACTTTTGCGGATACCGCTACGGTTGGCTGTGAGGCTTTTGCTTTTAGGTGGGTTTGCGGTTATCCGTTTGTACATTGTATATCTTTTTGTTGGATCTAGTATTCTCCATCTACCACTTCTTGTATTTGACTTAGAGACGAGTTGGGAGGATTCGATGATGTATTATTATTTTGGTGACTTTGGGTGCCGTGCTCGTGGGACCCGGTTTTGTTGAAAAGTTTTACTTCTTTATGCAGTTTTCTTTTATATTTCTTCGCTTCAGTGTCGTATATATGCTTGTGCTGGTTGTCTCCGCAATTAGGCGTGATTTGCTCCCGTTTGGGATGCTTTATATATTATTTATGTTGTACCCGTTTTCGGGGCTAGTTTTTACAAAGGAGGTGCTGCCGAAATTTTCAAGAAAGAAAACTAAAGTTAAAGATTTTTACTTGAGATTTTCCGAATGTTTTAAACCATGTTTTTCTCCACTTATCCATTTTTGGGTGGTTTAGATTTCTGGGTTTCGGCTTACTTAAATTACGTACGCCTGTAGACGTTACGTGGTTTAAGGGCCGGTCACGTGCCGAATTTTGGGTCGTGACATCAAATCTGGGGTAGGCCTCATCTTCGTGACTCCATAAGGAGAGATAATGCGCTTTGCCTTTTCCTTAACAGAGCCGAGGACAAACAATGAAGAAGAATATGATACTTTGATAGCAGGTTTTGAGATCGCTGTCGACATGAGAATCAAAAACCTCCTCATATACGAAGACTCCCAGCTGATCGTTAGCTAAGTAAATGGCGACTACCAGACATGCAAATCGGAACTGATCAGGTATGGCGAAAGAGTGCAGCAGTTACTAACTCAAATTCCCTCCTGTAGGGTTCCTAGGCACTCTAGAGAGGTCTCTAAAGGCATCTACCATGCCAATTTCAAAAATTCGGTGCCGAGAAACCCTAATGTACGGATCGTTTGCTAGATTTCTAGGCGAAAACAAGAACTAGTTAACACTTAACTAATAGATACGGAAATACAACCTTTTTAGATCCGGTGCTCCACCTCCATAGCTCCACAACGAAGTGCCTTCGCTGTCCAAAATCCATCCCGGGCTCTAGAGTCGGCTTCGTCGGAGAATGGGCAAGCTAGGTCGTCGATGTCCATGCCGAAGATGATCTACGTCGAGGCATCGCTAAATCAAGGTCCGACTTCACCAAGTCAAGAAACTTGTGAAGTAAACACACTCTACTACTTGGCAAGAGGTAGAGGATGAAGAAATAGGAAGTGGGTAGACTTTAGTTTTGGATTTCTCACTTGTTTCCATCAATCACCATTGATGGAGCTTGCTTTTTCTTCACTTGCTCATGAAGAAGAAGAAGAAAGAAATATATGATAAGTTTTATTAAAAAGAAAAGAATAATCCAATCTTTATCATAACATGACCATGGTTATGTGTAGAGACTAAACCCAAGTTAAGTGAATGGTTAGGTTAGGTATGAAGACAAAAATGGTGACTAAGTCAAAGTATTCATGAAGCTTCATGAATTAACAAAAGAATGCCACCATTTTTCTTTTCTTTTCCTTAAAAGAATAATGAATATAAATAAATGAATAAGTATATAAAACCCTAACCATTCATATAATCATGGTTTAATCTTTACACAAGCACAAGTCAACATGTATCATCAAACATGATACAATGTATATGCACAAAAGTATATCACATATAAAACTTGCACATCCGAGTGAGAAAATCCATCTTAAAGTGAACCGATACTAGTTAATGCAAAGTAATATATCAAATATATAATTATGCATTAAATCATTAAATCAACACTTGATTTAACGATCCGGTTATATCGCATATAACCGACTAGTATCATTAGTAACAACTTATCGAATCAACACTTAATCCGATAACTCGGCTATATCGCATATAACCGATCAATGTCACATCGCGAGAATCGAATACAGTATCATATACTGGTATCATTCTCGGTCCCGCACATATCTCATATGCGCTCCTATTTCGTTTCGCTTGAGCCAGGAAACCTCTGTGTAGGACTCTAAAGACTCGTCAATACGCCGGCAGCAGGTGATGATCATATCAAGCACCCACAAGCCGCAAGCGGTCTGCTAAACGTAACGGCCACCCGGGTATTGAGCGATCTGAAGATCGACGAGCAAGCCCGCTCACACTCCAGTGAATCCGACCAGTAACACTACCGTACAGTCCGGTCTGATCGTCTAATATGTCGCATATCTCGCCTAGGGGTGGTAAACGTCAGACCCCAATAGCTCGATAAGTCGTGTCGATATGAGGTCTATAACTGTTCGAGAAACTACTGGTAACACTTACCAGTAAATCTCAGCAACCCTGGCCAGGGATTTCCTGTTATAGCCAATCGAACACAGCGCAACATCAACTCCCTATACCGGGAGAGACGAATCCCCTCCTATCGCTCATTGCCTCCATGTGACTCGGGACTGTACCCAAAAACCACCGTTTTGCACGCCCTCTTGGACGTGGTAAGATGGAAATCAAAGCACAGTGGGAACCACACAAGACTCTATGACGATCTCGGGTCAACAGACTACTCTGTACCAGTGTCACCAGAGAACTGCCATCTGACGTGAGGTATAATACCATCTGGGAGTTCTCGGCGAGTCCGTCCAGTGTACCCAGTCTCTACTGAGCACCCGTATATCATCTCCGATGTCAAACACCAATGGATATGGGATCATCCATCGCCCATCTGTATGGGTCGAGAAGGTATGCGCTAGTCTACTCTGGTATATCGATGCCCCGTCTCGATACACCCACGACTAGGAACTTTGAAGGATGTACTTACGGACTACCTTGTCCCCACTAGTATGATCCGCATCATAGTCCAGGTAGTCAAGTACACATCCTAAGGGCTTTACCAACATTTAACAGAGAGACAATCAGTATACACGTTAAGGTAAAGAGCAACCAGATAGCATACTATCATGTCGAGCAAGAAAGTCCTCCCTATATACGTCCCAGCATCCACTACAATATACATCCAATGTACAGTAATGGCCTCTAGGGCATACATATAACTAACAATCTCCCACTTGCACTAGGGCCATCTGTAGCAGTGGTTGTAGTATCTCATACTCAACCATCCCATAAAAGTCTCTCTCTGGGAATAGGCCTTCGTGAGTGGATCCGCTGCGTTATCCTCTAAGTCTGCTCTCCTTGCCTCGATCAACCTGGAGATCAACCATCTCCATGATCAGGTGATACTGCCTTAGAATAAGTCTGGATCACTGATGGGACCGGCGTTCCTTGGCATAAGCCACAACTCCATTGTCTCACAATGGTAGGAACGTAGTTCATCTCATGAACCAATATACACCCAAACAGCCTCTTTGGTAGCATCTTAAGTAGCGATGTATCGTGCCTTTATCGTCTAGTATGCCACGGTATCTATCTTGGAACTCTTCCAACATACCGTCCCTTTACTGAGGGTAAAGACAATGCCTGCGACTGACATTCAGTCATGTTTATCACCCTGGAACCCTTCCAGCGATTCTCCCCAGGATCGCTTGATACCATCTCACTACAACTAGTGAGAATCCTAACATCCAATTAAATCTATCTCATTGATCCAAAACTCAGGATTTAGGAGGTATCACTTTGATCCTATATGGAGAATTATTGTGATAAACGGAGATTGATCGAGCCTAGCATAAGAAACTCCTTTCTTATCAAGAGTATGTCATCCACGTACTCTACGAGGATCACCACCATACTCCCTACTACCTTTTTGTATATACAAGGTTCATCTACCATTTTGATGATGTCAACTTCCTTGACTAATCCATCAAAACAGATGTTCCAACTCCGCGATGCCTGCTTTATCAGATAAAACATCTTGCACACGTTTCCGCTGCTCCCACTGTTTACGAAGCCCTCTGGCTGTGTACTTATAGACTCACTCTTCTAAAACATCATTTAGAAAAGCAGTCATGACACCCAACCACCAGATATCGTAGTCATGGTATGTAGCCGTGGCAAGTAGGATCTGGATGGACTTAAGCATAGATCCTTAGAAAAGGTTTCAACATAATCCATACCTGGTCAATGATGCAAACCTTTAACAAGTCTAGCTTTGAAAGTCTCAACTTTTCCATGTACACCAAGTAATCTTCTCAAGATATACTTGCTCCTGATGGGGATTTAACCCTTCAGATATAGCAACCAAAGTCCATACTTTGTTGGTGTATAAGGATTCCATCTCAGATCGCTAAGAATCCAGCCATTCTTACAGAGTCCCTACTCTTGATGGCCAGCTCGAAACTAGTTGGGTCATCATCTCATGATGCAATCCTCGCTCCCACTGTCATAGAGAAACCGAAGTATCTCTCAGGTGGGTGAGGAACCCTACTAGATCGGCGGAGAGGCTGAGGTTCGTTGGAATCTACTGAATCCTTCGGTTCTACCAAATCATCAACTCCAGTTTGTATAGCTGGAACGTTTCCAGTTCTACATAACAGACGTTGCCTCGAGCTTGTCCGGATTTTGCTTTTACACATAGGCCGGACAACCCCAAATCTTAACTAACTTAAGATATGGGCTCTTCCCTTTCCATATCACATATGAAATGGCAGGCTTTAATTTGATTGAAACCCTGTTCAATAGGTATGCAACTTCTCAAGTGCATAACCCCCTTAAGGAAAAAGGTAACTCAGTAGTACTCATCATAGAGCACACCTTATCATATAGGGTGTGATTGCTCCGCCCCGATATACCATCGTGCTATGGTGTATACGGAGGAGTAATGCTGAGAGAGAATCTCATTCTCCTTTAGAATAGTCCAGGATTTCCGTGCTCAAGTATTCTCCTCCTTGATCTCATCATAGGACATAATACTTATACCCGTATTTTGGTTCTCTACTTCTAACTTATATTCTGTAAATATCTCAAAAGGTTCGGACTTGTGTTTCAACAGGAACATATGTCTGAATCTCGAGAGATTATCAGAGAATGTAATGAAGTATAAAGAACCAATCCTGCTATGTGTAGACAGGGGACCTTACATACATCAACATGTATCAATCCCAAGAGTTCACCAACTCTTTCTCTGTTTCCAATAAACAGAGCTATGGTCATCTTATCTTTGTGACATGACTGGCAAGTTTCACGAGATGTAAATTCAAACTGATTTGAATATGCATCTACATGTAACTCCAGCTAGTCGGGTCGCATTGATATGACCTAGTCTACAATACCACAAGAAGGATTCGTTCATTTCTGAACTCTTTTTCTTGTGTGTGTTCCAAATACTAAGAACTGTAGTTTGATTTAGAACATCAATGCTTTTAGATAACGTGCCTGAACCGATCAACTTTTGATATAGGAAATGTTCAAAACATTATCCAACAATACAAAATTTTATCGTTTCTTTATTAATAAAGAGACATATATGATTTTGTATATCAGGTTCGGTATCTAATAACATTCGTTCAGAATCAATGTATTACAATACAGGGTGACAGTGACCAACAGACTTGGCTGCAACTCTTGCCCCGTTTTCTGCCTCATGAAACTTATCACCCGTTCTCAGTTTTTCTACCCTTTTGTAGCCCTATGTAACATCTTACATATCTGGGATCCTGATCCGGTATCATATACCATGGATGCGGAGGATACTGAGAAACAGTTCTGTATAATGAATACACCCGAAGATGATGCATCAGCATGCACTCTCTTCGTTTGGGCGGCACGGGAAATCTGGTATTCCCCAAATTCCTGCTCTGTCTTATAACAATTATAAGTTGGAGCGGGACCAACGTTCCCCAGCTCAGTATAACAAGCGGGTTCGGTCAATAATCCGTTTTATTATCTTGATTAAGGCGTGATATGGTCGCTACCAGGATAGAGAGAGAAGAAAACACTCAGCGTGCGCTCTTGCAAGAATAGATTGGTTATTATTTTATCTAATCAGGATGGCTCCCACTGCTTTTTATCAAATCTTCCTTCAAACCCTAAAAGGAAAGACTAGCCGGGATTAATTACACACTACAAGTTCGCCAATCTTTCAGCCAGGCCAGTGTCGGTACTTTGAGGGAGGTCCCCCGTGCTTTCGCACGAACCTAATTAATGTAAACCTCGTTTTCCCAGAGGCGTAACCCCGTTGACACCTTTCTAGACACCTACTTGATCGGCTAATTGTAATGTGTAAAACTCTCCCAGGAGTAACTCTTACTCGCAGCGGGTATCGGGATCCAACTATCTCATAGAAGGTATGCAATCTCATTGCAAATTTCAACACTTGAAATTCCCGATAATATTTTGCCCCTAGCTCGCTATGACCTTGACGAATGCCAAACAACCCATAGTCTACTAGTCAAGTTCAACCCGTACATTTCCTGATCGAATTAAACCCACCCGCACGACCCTTGACGAATGCCAAACAACGCCGTACGAATACCCTAATCCAATCTGCATCATATGCATAAGCAGATAAATACTAGTTAGCTACCGCAAACTACGCCTTGACGAATGCCAAACTACCGTAGCACGAATACTAACTAGTACTTATCTGAAATGACGGAGGGCTACGACAGGTTTTTCTGAAAACCTATTGCGTAATGAACTTGATATCGTTGTAGGATCGAATGAATTTTGAAATGGAGTGTTTTTGAGGCTTTTCTAGTTTTGCTAAAGGAGTCACTCCCGGTGAAGGGATCGTCGGTCCTTTCCTCGTCGAATGAGGTGCGGGATATATCACATATATCACTGTGCAAAGAAAAAACACTTAAAAGCAATCAAAAGACAAACCGAGGGTGTAGCATCTGCCAGTTATTGCTAAAGGAGTCACTCCCGGTGAAGGGATCTCGGTCCTTTCCTTATCGAATAAGGTGCTGGATATATCGCATATACCGCTGTGCAAAGCAAGAACTGTAGCTACCTGTTTTATTTTGAAATTTGATTCTACAACATCTTAGGTTTCTTTTATTTCATTAATCACATTAATGAAGTCCCATCATTTAAGTACCTAAACATCACAGATAGATATGACGTACACTTATGCCATCCGCATTCGCCTCGATGTCCCCTCGTGCACCGTTAGGTTAGGTAACTAACGACAGAGCAGGGCAGGGCTAGCGTGGGTGTAAAACATAAGTAACGTCTATATAATATATCATATATACTATATACTGTATCTATCACAGAACATCACATGATCACATCACAGATATCGCAGCAGAAGAATCATATGAAATATTGGATATACTAGGACGTCCGTATTTTCAATACGAGCTAGTATAAAACATGGATTCCACGGTCGTGATGAATAGCCAAACCCACAACCCTAGACCCCTACGAGAGCGGCAAGCGACCCTACCAATTCTGGAGTTAGGAGACCCGGACTCGACTCCTCGAGTTGGTCTCCCACTGGACTCCAGAACCCGGTTACTTGTGCTCCCCTCCTTGGGTCTATCCTAGTGCGGAAAAGTAAATAATATACAAAGGGTGACAACTTCCGCAACCTGGAAGCGCCCCAAATAAATGAATATTACATACAAGTTTTTACATGAATGAAAATGAAAAACACTCATCTCACATAAAAACCCCCGGCTATTCAAACACGACGATCCAATATAAC
This sequence comes from Agapanthus africanus, assembly GCA_030015575.1. Classification (NCBI taxonomy): domain Eukaryota; kingdom Viridiplantae; phylum Streptophyta; class Magnoliopsida; order Asparagales; family Amaryllidaceae; genus Agapanthus; species Agapanthus africanus. The sequence goes on along the minus strand of JASDDO010000008.1, from coordinate 145,811,196 downwards.
ATATCCAGCAACACATAACATCACATGTCATCAACGTAAGTAAATATGCGCATCCCAATTGTCGTTGACATATAGCAACGAAACCGGCGATATCACATATTACACTTACGGTCACAGAAAAGAAAGTGTAAAACTACAACAGTTGGAATCCGCAATCTCCTCAGACATCGCATGCCTGACCAAATGAATACCCTAGACATCGCATGCCTAACAATTATAAACCCCGCATTTTAGTCTCAAAATCGAAAACTCTTTTCAATATCAAGTCGGGCAATTCAACAAGATTGCCGACATCCTGATCGAATGCTCGTCGCAAACTTCAGTAGGCGGCCGCACCCCCGATACCGTCGACGAAGTGCACCAAGGCGGAACACCGCTGCCGCGAGCACCCGAACGGATGCTTTCGGCGACGGGGTTCTCCTACAGTCACTTGGTCGGGGCTATGGAGTGAGGCTGTCTATTAAGTTTACCCGGCGAGTATCCGCGTACGCTACGTGATTGCGACGGACTTTTGATCACATCAAAATTCCGTGGCAACCGATCAAGTGAGACTAAAGTGCTATGTTTATAACATTCATTCAGTTATCTCATAACTTATTATGAATTCCAATTATTGTATCCCATTCCGGATAAATAGAAAATGTCAAACTTTCCGATCGAACAATCGAACACCCAAGTTTTCCCGATACAGATCAACACATGAAAAACAACATTCCGTTCGTGCCTCAGTACCAACGGTCCAGCCGTAGAAGGGTCAAGCCAACGCCTCACATGTAGCACGCCGTACTTCCCCAAACCCGAAGGTTCAAAGGGCAGTTCAAGACGGTCACATAATCGAGTTAAGGTTTGTTGTCTTCTAGAGGGTCCATCGCGTTACTTGCACTACTTAGAACGTCGTTAAACTACGGAAAAATCCAACACTTGGAAATTTCCCGATAGGGGAAAAATTGGGTATTTATATCCGGTCGAACATTTTAACATATTCTAAAATTTATCCGGAAAGCCACATAGACAAAATTTGATACCCCGATCGAAATACCGAATCCCCAAAACAACACCAGAAACTTCAACTCTTGAATAAAATTTCAAAACATCCAGAGAACTCAGAACCAGATACAATGAATTACAGTGTAAAAATTTAGGGCTGACATCATCAATGTGCGGCGGAACCGCCGCATTAACCTATCTTATGCCGCGCTTCCGCCGCGGGTTTAACTGTTTATCCAAAATTTTTTTTGCCGTAATTCTTATATTTCCCTGCTGAGTTCTCTACATATTTTTAATTTGGAAAAACTCACTGTTTTCAAAAATGTACAGAGAGCAAGATTGGTTCGGGGTTTCGGGTTCGTTCGGACTTCAAATTCCGTCGGGACTTCGCCTAAGGCTCTAGCTAGGCTCTGATACCACTGTAGGGTTCCTAGGCACTCTAGAGAGGTCTCTAAAGGCATCTACCATGCCAATTTCAAAAATTCGGTGCCGAGAAACCCTAATGTACGGATCGTTTGCTAGATTTCTAGGCGAAAACAAGAACTAGTTAACACTTAACTAATAGATACGGAAATACAACCTTTGTAGATCCGGTGCTCCACCTCCATAGCTCCGCAACGAAGTGCCTTCGCTGTCAAAAATCCATCCCGGGCTCTAGAGTCGGCTTCGTCGGAGAATGGGCAAGCTAGGTCGTCGATGTCCATGCCGAAGATGATCTACGTCGAGGCATCGCTAAATCAAGCTCCGACTTCACCAAGTCAAGAAACTTGTGAAGTAAACACACTCTACTACATGGCAAGAGGTAGAGGATGAAGAAATAGGAAGTGGGTAGACTTTAGTTTTGGATTTCTCACTTGTTTCCATCAATCACCATTGATGGAGCTTGCTTTTTCTTCACTTGCTCATGAAGAAGAAGAAGAAAGAAATATATGATAAGTTTTATTAAAAAGAAAAGAATAATCCAATCTTTATCATAACATGACCATGGTTATGTGTAGAGACTAAACCCAAGTTAAGTGAATGGTTAGGTTAGGAATGAAGACAAAAATGGTGACTAAGTCAAAGTATTCATGAAGCTTCATGAATTAACAAAAGAATGCCACCATTTTTCTTTTCTTTTCCTTAAAAGAATAATGAATATAAATAAATGAATAAGTATATAAAACCCTAACCATTCATATAATCATGGTTTAATCTTTACACAAGCACAAGTTAACATGTATCATCAAACATGATACAATGTATATGCACAAAAGTATATCACATATAAAACTTGCACATCCGAGTGAGAAAATCCATCTTAAAGTGAACCGATACTAGTTAATGCAAAGTAATATATCAAATATATAATTATGCATTAAATCATTAAATCAACACTTGATTTAACGATCCGGTCATATCGCATATAACCGACTAGTATCATTAGTAACAACTTATCGAATCAACACTTGATCCGATAACTCGGTTATATCGCATATAACCGATCAATGTCACATCGCGAGAATCGAATACAGTATCACATACTGGTATCATTCTCGGTCCCGCACATATCTCATATGCGCTCCTATTTCGTTTCGCTTGAGCCAGGAAACCTCTGTGTAGGACTCTAAAGACTCGTCAATACGCTGGCAGCAGGTGATGATCATATCAAGCACCCACAAGCCGCAAGCGGTCTGCTAAACGTAACGGCCACCCGGGTATTGAGCGATCTGAAGATCGACGAGCAAGCCCGCTCACACTCCAGTGAATCCGACCAGTAACACGACCGTACAGTCCGGTCTGATCGTCTGATATGTCGCATATCTCGCCTAGGGGTGGTAAACGTCAGACCCCAATAGCTCGATAAGTCGTGTCGATATGAGGTCTATAACTGTTCGAGAAACTACTGGTAACACTTACCAGTAAATCTCAGCAACCCTGGCCAGGGATTTCCTGTTATAGCCAATCGAACACAGCGCAACATCAACTCCCTATACCGGGAGAGACGAATCCCCTCCTATCGCTCATTGCCTCCATGTGACTCGGGACTGTACCCAAAAACCACCGTTTTGCACGCCCTCTTGGACGTGGTAAGATGGAAATCAAAGAACAGTGGGAACCACACAAGACTCTATGACGATCTCGGGTCAACAGACTACTCTGTACCAGTGTCACCAGAGAACTGCCATCTGACGTGAGGTATAATACCATCTGGGAGTTCTCGGCGAGTCCGTCCAGTGTACCCAGTCTCTACTGAGCACCCGTATATCATCTCCGATGTCAAACACCAATGGATATGGGATCATCCATCGCCCATCTGTATGGGTCGAGAAGGTATGCGCTAGTCTACTCTGGTATATCGATGCCCCGTCTCGATACACCCACGACTAGGGACTTTGAAGGATGTACTTACGGACTACCTTGTCCCCACTAGTATGATCCGCATCATAGTCTAGGTAGTCAAGTACACATCCTAAGGGCTTTACCAACATGTAACAGAGAGACAATCAGTATACACGTTAAGGTAAAGAGCAACCAGATAGCATACTATCATGTCGAGCAAGAAAGTCCTCCCTATATACGTCCCAGCATCCACTACAATATACATCCAATGTACAGTAATGGCCTCTAGGGCATACATATAACTAACACCTCCTACGCCCTAGAAAGCATACCACGTATAGAAAATAGCAATCCGGATGCATTAGCCAAACTCGCTAAAGAGCTGGCTGACAAAAACCTTGATGATGTAACGATCATTATACAAAGTCGCCGGGTTCTTGCACCAGCAGAAATATCTCCTGAGTCGTCTAAAGAAAAGGAAGCAAAAAAAGCAAACAGCCCTACAAATAGAGGACCAAGAAAATGCTAAGGATTGGAGAGAAGTCTTTATAAACTACTTCAAATCCCGTCAAACACCGGAAGATGAATCCTCAAGACATCATCTCATGAAACGAGCTTTGTCTTTCGCCTTCGTCAATGATACTCCATATAAGAGATCGTTCGACTCTTTGTAGCTGAGATGCCTGGGATCAGAGGAAGTAGAGAGAGTCGTCCAAGAAACTCACGATGGACTCTGCGGTTCTCATCAAGTCGGGCCAAAGATAAAGTTGAAGATCAAAAGAATGGGCTACTATTGGCCCACGATGATTCAGGACTACCTCGAATACACGAAGCAGTGCCACTCGTGCCAAATTCATGGGGATTTCATCCATCAGCATCCGAATCCGCTACACCCAACAGTGGCCAGCTGGCCGTTCGAAATGTAGGGAATCGACATAATTGGGCCCATTGAACCAGCATCATCCAAAGGACATCGGTTCATATTGGCGAAAACTGATTACTTCTCTAAGTGGGCAGAAGCCATACCGCTAAGAGAAATGAAGACGGAGAACATCCTCCATTTCTTCAAGATACACATCATTTATCGGTTTGGCACTCCGTGACGGATAATCTCTGATAACGAGCCGGCCTACAGAAGTCATAGAATCAGCCGCTTCACACAGCAGCATAACATAGACCGAAGGTACTCTTTAGTCTATAATCCCCTAGCTAACGGTCTAGCTGAGGCTTTTAACAAAACCTTGATAAAGATCATAAAGAAGACGGTGTTTAAAAATAAAATGGACTGGCACGAGAGATTGCATGAAGCTCTCTGGGCGTATCGAACTACGTTCAAAATGGCTATGAATGCAACGCCGTATGCATTGGTATTCGGCACGGAAGCGGTACTCCCCTTGGAGATAGAGCTAGCCTCTCTATGAGTGGCGGTTCATTACGAACTTACAGATGAAGAGAATGCTTATCTTCGGCTTGAGGAGCTCGACGCCCTCGATGAAACCCGTCTCATGGCGCATAAAAACCTAGAAGCTTACAAAGCAAGGATGACGCGCTCATACGAAAGATTAACTAGGCCGAGAACATTCCGCCAAGGCGAACTCGTGTTAGTTGTCAAGAGACCTATGATCCCCAATCGTGCTAAACGGGGGAAGTTCGAGCCAAACTATGAGGTCCCGTATATCATAGACAAAGTCTACTAAGGTGGGGCTTACTTGCTTATGGATATGCATGGCGAAAGACCCTTCCGGCCAATAAACGGCTGATTCCTGAAAAAATACTACTCCGGACAAGTCACGGCCCAGGTCAATGATAGATGACAACGCATACGTCCGCTCCCTATCTTCCCCGAGCCCAAAACTCTATAAGTAGTATCAGCCGAAACCTCGCCTCAAAATCCAACGGACCGCAATGTCCTTAAACTAACATTGGACCGAGATGTCCTTAAACTAACATTGGACCGAGATGTCCTTAAACTAACAACGGGCCAAAACAACCCTAAACTAACAATGAACAGCAATGTCCTGAAACTAGCTACGGACCGTAACGTCCTTAAACTACTACGAACCGTAACGTCCTTAAACTACTATGAACCGCAGCATCTTTAGGCTAACGCGGAAAAAAAGTCGTCCATAAGCGAAATGGGCATGGATGAAAACCCGAAAGGGCTCCGTGAGTAAAAACAGCAGGGCTACCGGCGAGTTTATGAAAACCCGAAAGGGCGCAGACTCGTAAAAGAAATTCATGCACACTTGCAAGGTCCTCTCGACCTTGTAAGGAGTAAATACCTGCGTGAGATCCTTACGACTCGCAAGGGAGCAAAATACTTAGAAATCCTCACGATCCCTAAGGAGAAATTACACTTACGAGATCCTCACGACTTGTAAAGAGAATTCCCCCCTATGAGACCCCACGGCTCACAGGATTCAAAAGTCTTAAACTACAAGGATCTGAACCTGTTCTTAAGCCATCACATTCCCTAGACAGCCCTACAAACGGTTCAATATTGACTCTTGTATATAATCTACGGGCACAAATAAATATCTCCCCCACCAAGTTCCACCAATGGCGTGAAATGTCCTCATATGGTGAACGACACTTGTAAGTCCTCTCGACTTATAAAGAGAAAACACTCTTGTAAGATCCTTACGACTTATAAGAGGACACGCACTTAAGAATCCTCACAATTCCTAAGGAGAAAACGCACCTACGAGATCCTCAAGACTCGTAGGGAGAAACATCTTTATGAGACCCTTACAGCTCATGAAGTCAAAAGCCTTAGTCGACAGGATCCTAACCCTGTTTGCTAAGCCACCTTTGTTCGAATCGACAAAGGCAAATGATGATTCTCTCCTGGCAATATCCCAGTTGTAGCAATGTTGATGCCCAAATCGGTAACAAATTCAAAGTCCTTTCACGGCAAGTGATGATTCGCTCCTGACAATATTCCAGTCGCAGCGATGCTGATGCTAAGATTGGTATCAGATCTCAAGTCCATACTCGCAAAAAAATCAGTGAGCCAAAAATACAAAAAAAATATGGCCGAAATGATTGGGCAACTCGCAATAAAAAACAGCGAGTAAAAAGAAAAATAGCCGAAATGATTAAGCAACTCGCAATAAAAAAACAGCGAGTAAAAAAAATATAGCCAAAATGATTAGGCAACTCGCAATAAAAACAGCGAGTAAAAAGAAAAATAGCCGAAATGATTGGGCAACTCGCAATAAAAAAATAGCGAGTAAAAAGAAAAATAGCCGAAATGATTGGGCACCACGAAAAATAGCCGAAATGATTAGGCAATCATGACTTTTGCGATATAAAAAGCTGAAATGATAGAGCATCGCGGAAGGAAATAAAAAAAATGAAAGAATGAAACTTTTGCCCTACAGGCGAGTCCATACTGACCCCTATATACAATCTATGGGCATAAACAAAAAGAGAACAACATTTCCCAACAGACTCTGTCAAAGGGAGAGTCAGATCTCGACGACAACATCTACATCCCAGAAGTCAGCCAATGAACTCCCCGTCGGAACAACGCTTCGAACCGGAAACAAGTCAACCAATGACCTCCCCGCCGGAACAACGCTCTATCTCGGAAGTAAGTCAACCAATGACCTCCCCGCCGGAACAACACTCCGTTTCGGAAACAAGTCAACCAATGACCTCCCCGTCGGAACAACGCTCTGTCTCGGAAACTAGTCAATCAATGACCTTCCCGCTGGAACAACGCTCCGTCTCCGAAACAAGTCAAATAATGACCTCCCCGCCGGAACAACGCTCCGTCTCGGAATCATGTCAAATAATGACCTCCCCGCCGGAACAATGCTCCGTCTCGGAAATAAGTCAAACAATGACCTCCCCGCCGGAACAACGCTCCGTCTCGAAAACAAGTCAACCAATGACCTCCCCGCCGGAACAACGCTCCGTCTCAGAAACAACTCAAACAATGACCTCCCCACCGGAACAACACTTTGTCTCGGAAAAAAGTCAAACAAAGACCTCCTCGCCGGAACAACGCTCCGTCTCGGAAAAAAATCAACCAATGACCTCTCTGCCGGAACAACGCTCTGTCTCAAAAACAAGTCAACCAATGACCTCCTTGCCGAAGCAACGCTCCGTCTTGGAAACAAGTCATCCAATGACCTACTTGCCGGAACAACGCTCTATCTTGAAAACAAGTCAAATCAATGACCTCCCCGCCGGAACAATATTCCGTCTCGGAATCAAGTCAACCAATAATCCCTCGATTCATAGGGGAAAGCCTTAGGCAATAGGGATAAGGACTTGTTTCCTAAGCACTGTGGCCTTACAAGTTGGTCCAAGATGGGCCATTGCATTCTATTCACGGGCCACACTCTCCAAAGTTCAATCTCGACAAAGAGGGAAACAACCACTTACGAGTCCTTTCGACTTATAAGGGGGAAAAATTCTTTTGTGAGATCCTTACGATTCTCGAGAGAAAATACACACTTAGGAATCCTTACGATTCCTAAAGAGGAAGTACACCTACGGGATCCTCTTCACTCGTAGGCAGAAAAGTCTTTATGAGACCCTCACAACTCATGAAGTTGAAAAGTATTAGGCAGCAGATTTGAACCTGATTCCTAAGCCATCGCTGCCCAGCAAAGAAATCAGGATAGACTACCAAAAGGACGCATTTGCTAAGGAGACACGACAGTACGACCGCATATGCGCTTAAATGGAAATGGTGTCCAAAATGTGCTGATTTATGTACGACACTATGATAGCGCTCACACATAAAAAGAAAACTCCTAAAGGCAAAATAGAAAGATCATGTACAGAGGTGCAATACACGTACGGATATATGATGAACCGAAAACATTCAACTGCAAACATTCAATAGAAAACATTTAACAGTCAATAATAAGAAAAATACACCAATATAAAAATACTACTCTACAGGGAAAAGATCGCCAAATATGGGATTAGAGGTTCAGGGGTTAACAAAACAAAATACAAGGTTCTCCAATTCGCTCTCTTCCCTCTCCACCATATCGAAGCGACGGTCTTCACGAGGAGTTGAGCCCCATCAATTAGCGCCATGCTCATCAATAAAAGCAGACATGATAGCCCGCCGGGATCTTATCTGACTCAGTAAATAAACCGAGCGATCCTTCAGAGCCTGGGTGATTAAGCGTGCCTCGTGGAAACACTTAATTTTATCCTTCGCCGTATCAAGAATTGCCAGGGTCATCTCTGCCGGATGAGGTGGAATGTCGGCGAGCACGGATAGAAAGATCATCCGGATCCAAATGGATCCCATAGGAAGAGGAGAGACGCTACGAGTCAGGAGCTCATACATCACCGCGTTAGATTGGGCGTCGGTGAGAAGGGGATCTGCTAGCCCCGCAGCAAGGCGAGGAATGATTTCCTCGATGGGCACCTCCCATGGTTGCTGACAAGTGTGAGGGCGATTGCAGGCCATAGCTCTTGGTTTGTTTGAGTTCTGTTAATAAAAAATGGGTTTGCCTTTGAAGAGAAGAAGGAATATGTAGCCTCGGGTTATAAAGAGACGCATTCAAAGCTATGCACAAAAAACGTCGTGCATGGTGGTGCTATTCCCAAGTCCGGAAAAAGGGGAGCATGGGAAAAGAAAAGGGCAACTCATTGGAATTAAAGTAAGGAGGAGAAATGACCTCATCAGTGGAGCCTCACGTGCATGGCACGTGAGCATCCGCATTGATCCCTTTCGAAAACTAAAACGACACCGCACGTGCATAACCTGTGAGCGCCGGCACTGGTGCAAGATCAAACTCCCTAGCAGTATCTCACGTGCAAAACACATGAACACAAATAACAGTATAATGACACTTCATGCAAAATACACGTGAGCGAAAATAAAGGGGGAAAGGGGAAGTTTTGTCATCTATACTCCAAGAACTTGTACAAAAAACAAAAGAAAATGTTTACAATGGCAAAACACTAAATCCGGGACATGGATCGAGGAATTCAGAAACGAGGTTGTCTAAAATGCTTCTAGCTTTTCTGACCATTTTCGTGTGCACCTTCTCATGAATGCAAGCGTCAGGATCCTCGCTGATATCATTCGTCCTGTGATAGGTAGAGATTATCGTCGTCTGTTGGAAAACTTGATGCAAGATATCAACAAGATTATCTCGCCGCCTCTTCGAGATCAGGCCCATCAGATATACTGAGTGCACCTTGTCTTCTGCATCATCAAGTGCCTTAAGCGGCATGGCCTAGTAAAATCCAGGGAGTGCTTCCCAAATCGCTCCCACGATGATCTTCAGAAGAGCGGAACGACAGGGAAGTAGTCGACCATTGTACTCGTCAAAGTGAAGTATAACCTCAGTGCATTGGGCATTTGTAAACTCCTGGTTTTGGCAGCGGCCTTGGATGCGAATGTCATCATAAGAAATAATTTCGTCGAGATCATACAGATGAGCGACCATAATATCTGAAAAGAAAATCAGTGAAAGTTTAATGATCAAACTGATCAAAAAAGATTCTCATTAAACGAACACGGGGGTTTAAACAACTCCTGACATCCTCATAAAGAAAGCAAGTTCTGTTAAAATACTCAACAAATTTGAATTTATGCAAGTACGGAAAAACCCTGTGAAAATGTTTTCGAGACCATCAGGGAATAAAATTCCCGAGGGGACCTTTTCATCCTCAGAGTATAGCTCTTTGGTGAGTAATTAAATTCCTTTTATGCAATGGAATAAAATTCCAGAAACCCCCCATAAAGAGAAAATGAAAAATCAAACGCCATGAATCCTTAAAGGTCAGAGGAGGAATGCCAAAAGCATTGAGAGTTATTACTCAAAGATCACGTCTTTGGATCTCTAAGATATGGGTTTCAGAGGAGAGCAAAGCTCTCATGATGGATTTAAAATCCAAAATTTTTTGATTAAAAGGGTTTCTCTGATGTTCGAGATCTTTACCTAGAAAAGGTTCCTTTTTCCAACAGAGTCTAACTCTGGAATTGCAATGGCAGAGAACTAAGCTCTGAAGAGAGGAATTAAATTCTCAAAAAAAGAAAAGAAGAAAGAAGATGAAGGAACAGTGGCTTCCCAAAGGCCAAACCCTTGCATTTATAAGACGTGACAAGGGCGGTTCACCTCCTCGTTCCCCTAGGCCATCCGACGGCTGTAAAGGTGACAGCATTGCACTCATGTTCAAGTCACGTAAGAACAACGCTGTAGGGGCATTTTTTTCTTTTATAAATAATAATAATAATACAAATAATAATAATAATAATAATAATAATAATAAATAACAAACCAAAAAGCGATGGAAGAATTCCCTAAAAGGAGCATCACGCGCCCACACGTGATGCGCCTTAGAGCAAAAAATTATAAGCATTACACTTAACAAATAGGACTGAAGTTGAGCCTCACGTGCCACACGTGAGCATCTATATACAAAGTATATAGGCGCCTTCATAAAACAAATAGCAGGCCAGAAGGCGCATCACGTGCCAACACATGATGCTCTTTTCTGGGACTGCTTCATATAGGCAAACTGGCCTAGTGCCATTGGGTCACGTGCTACACATGAGGATTCCTAATATCTTCTAAGCCGATAGAATTAAATTCTGTATAAAAGAGATCAGAACCCTATTTTGGAAATATTTTCACCAATCTTTGTAAACAAGAAAGATTGTCCTCTGTAAATCAGAGAACCATTGGATCAAAGATCCAATGGTGATTAAAAATCACCAAGATACAGAATAAGCTCTGTAAGGGAAAATATTTTTCCAATCTTGTTAAAAACACGAAAATGTCTTCTGTAAAATAGGAGTCCCTGGATCGAAGATCCAACGGTGGATAAAATCCCCGAATCAATCAAAAATCTCTTAATGAGAGATTTCCTTAACAAAAATCAACAAACTTGACTCTACTATATAAAGGATCGAGACTGAAGAGAGAGATATACAGAGACAGAGAGAAAACCCCCTGATAAGCTAGAAAAGAGAATTTAATTTTCTAGAGAAAATAAGATCTCCTCAAAAACAAAAAGAAACCCTAGGTAAGAGAAAAAAAGAAACACAGAGAACATCTTACCTCTTCTTCGCCTCCACAAAAGTTGAACTCTTCTAAAAAGAACTTAGTTCTTTCTCTGGTTGAGATCTGCAGAAGCATATCTCCCCATAAGTTGAGAATTTAATTCTCATCGGGAAGATTCTATTATGTATATTCAATCCTAAGGGAAAGAACTAAGTTCAAAGAATTTAATTTTTACAAGAACATATAGGAATCTAATTTCTCTAGTAAAACTAAGGTTTAACCCTATATAAGAATTTAATTCTTATAAAACAATGGGCTTGAAAGTCTCAAAACTCAAGATCTCCATGCACGTAGAAAGATTAGCACCCAACATGGTAATGGCATATCACGTGCTCCCATGTGAGCACCCTTGATGAACAAAAGAGAACAACTGAGAGCAGGTCACGTGTCTCTACATGACTCTCGAACAAGTGCTTAGCACTTCCAAAAGAAAAAAGGGTATAAACCCAAAGACAGTTACCATTTTTGGGGTGCCTCACGTGATCACACGTGACCTCCTAAAAGTGCTCAACACTTTCAAAACGAAAAGGGGAATAAATCCAAGATAGTTCCCATTTTGGGGCGCCTCACGTGATCCCACGTGATCCCACGTGACCCCCAATATGGCTTAGCATTTATAAAAGGAACAATGGAATAAACCCAAGCGAATAGTGCCAACTTTCAAGAGTATCACGTGCAAGACATGAGCGGTCCCAAATTCCAGTGTTCAACACTGCTTTAGAGCCCCACGTACCACATGTGAGTGCCTTCAACTCTTAGTGTTTAACACTGCCTTAAGAGCATCACGTGGGAACACGTGAACACTAAAAACGCTTTAGTGTTTAATACTATAAGGAACCAACTTCAACCACAAATTGGTTAAGTTCCTCCTGAGATTAAATCTCCAAGCAAACTGAGCCTCTAAGCTCAGAACTGATTACTTCTCGATTTAGAATTTGGTTCAAGGGTACATCTCTCCACACCTCTGATACATGTCGTTGTAATCCTTCAACGTCTTCAGAGAGGTGGAGGGTCCCAATAACCAATAACTCTTGGCACACCCCCAAACCAATGAACCAAAACTCTATGGACTATGATGTCCTTAAACCCAATGGACCGCAACGTCCCTAAACTAAACTCTATGGACTATGATGTCCTTAAACCCAATGGATCACAACGTCCCTAAACTAAACTCCATGGACAATGATGTCCTTAAACATGGACTATGATGTCCTTAAACACAATGGACCGCAATGTCCCTAAACTAAACTCTATGGACTATGATGTCCTTAAACTAAAAACTCTATGGACTATGATGTCCTTAAACCCAATGGACCGCAACGTCCTTAAACCAAACTCTATGGACTATGATGTCCTTAAACATGGACTATGATGTCCTTAAACCAAAAACTCTATGGACTATGATGTCCTTAAACCCAATGGACCGCAACGTCCCGAAACTAAACTCTATGGACTATGATGTCCTTAAACCCAATGGACCGCAACGTCCCTAAACTAAACTCTATGGACTATGAAGTCCGTAAACCCAATGGACCATAACATCCCTAAACTAAAACAATAGAATCCAAATGCTCTTTTGTTGGATCTGAATGATCCCAAAATCCTGTTGAGTAGATCTTAGTCTAAAAATTAGACAAAGGTATCCTTAACAACCATTTAAGTTGATCTTAATCTCAAACGAGATTAACGATCCTTAAACCAACCCAAACCCTAATCTAAAAATATACGGATTTGGACTAATCCCCACCCTACGAGCAACAACATGAATTAGTCTCCGTATACAATCCACAGGCAACCAAAAAGAAAAAAACATACATGATACGAAGTGACCTTCTGGAGCAGGAGAAAGTGGTTATCGCTACACAGTAACGTAATCAACTGCAGAGGCTTACGCCTGCAGGGAAGAGCGTCCCCACAATCAAAAACCCCTCACAACGAGGGGGAATCTGACGAAGTCTGCTACAACGGCCGCATCTGTTTAAACCTTCGATACATGGTTCCATAAATTAACTTGGCATCTTCAGAGAGGTAGACAGATAAAACCAAATAGCATCTTCAAGCCTGACGTTCCAACGTCCCGGTTGCATCTTTCGGCGGTAAACATACCCTATACATGGTCCCCTCTCTACTTGTCTATCTATCTCACCAGCCAATGGGGATAATTTTGAAATCAAACCCCACTTTATCAATCTTTTGCCTAAATTTCACGGGCTTGAGTCTGAAGACGCATACGTTTTTATCACCAAATTCGAAAACGCATGTGCTATGATGGGCGCTTCACAACTTTCTGTGGATGCTATGCGTTTATGTCTTCTCCCGTTTACTTTGTGCGATTTAGCCAAAAAATGGCTTTATAACACAACCACACACTTTATTTCCAATTGGGATGAATTTGTTATAGCATTCCTTAAGAAATTTTATCCCAATCATAATACTGCCCGTGTTCGGAGCGAAATCTGAAAGGTTTGTCTAGCACCCTATAATGAGTTTGGAAGCATCACATGTCACAAAGTTCAAGTTTTTATGGTGCTAAACAAGCATGCAATGGAATCGATCCTAGAAAATTAGGGTTTCGGAAAAATAAAGCGAACTAAACTAGGGTTTCGAGACTACAACCTTTGTAGCTCCCTTTCGCTGGACTCCTTGGTCTCTTGGGTGTTGAATGGTGGTCCTCTTGAAGTCCTCTCGCGTCCACGACGATCCACCACGGAGTTCTCCGTCCAAGCTCGCAACTTCGTAAAACCGAAGAGAACACTCTAAACAAGTCGGCTAAACTTGTGTAGAATGAAGTTGTGGTTAAGGTTCTCACTTCAAAAACCTTTCTTTAAGTGTGTATTACTCACTAGAAAAAACTAGAGAGCAAAAGGAAGAAGGAGGATGAAGATGGAGGCTTTTTTGAACAAGGGTTAATGTGATAACCATAGAAAAGAAATGAAATATATCTTTATATATTTTATTTCTTCTCATGTCCAACCATGGTTAAGCGATGGAGAGTTTATTTAACTTGAGTTTTAAATGATAAAGAGAAGGATAACCCAAGGTTAGAGGTAGGTGAGCTTGGTTTGGTTAAATGAAGAGTGTAGAAGCTAGAAATGATTATCCTTTTCTTTTCAATTTGTTTTAAATACAAAATTAAATAAAAAACCATCACCTAATCTATGGTGTGAGTCTTATATTTCCACCATTTCCATGTGCTAACAACCATGATGGATGGGTGTATGTATGTATGCATGTATGCACATCCATATGTGCATGAAACTAGAATGAAAGAAAGAAACACATGCATGCATGCATACATCCATCAAATACTAGAAAGGTTTTAAGTGAGAAAACTAATGGTTAAATGATAAATCAACACTTGATTCATCAATCCGGCCATATCACATATGACCCCACTAAAAGCAAGCCGCCCGATCAATGTTCGGTATCCTATACGCGCAATTTAATCGGGTGCATGCGCATATCGCATACGCGCACCACAACGTTTCGTCTGGACTGGGTAACTCCTTTATAGGACTCTAAGACTCGTCAATACGCCGGCAGAAAGTGATGATCATATCAAGTACCCTCAAGCCGCAAGCGGTCAGCTAAACGTAACGGCCACCCGGGTATTGAGCGATCAGAAGACAACAAGCGAACCTTCTACAACTCCCGTCGAGCCAACTGGCAACACTACCATACAGTCCGGTCTCTTCGTCAGATATGCAGCATATCGAGACTAGGGATGGTCACGTAGACCCTAATAACTCAATAAGTCGTGCCGTTGAATGGTCTATAACAGATCGAGAAACTACTGATAACACTTATCAGCAATTCTCAGCAGCCCTGGCCAGGGACTTACTGATATAACCAGTCGGGCACAGTACAGCATCAACTCCCAATACCGGGAGAGATGAAACCCCTCCTATCGCTCATTGCCTTCGTGTGTCTCGGGACTGTACCCAACGGCCACCTGTTTGCACGACTCAGTAGAGCCGTGGTAGGGTGGCAATCAAAGTACAGTGGGAGAACACACAAGACTCCATGACGATCTCGGGTCTACAGACTAACCTGTTCCAGTGTCACCTGAGAACTGCTATCTGACGATAGATATAATTCCATATAGGAGTTCTCGGTGAGTCCGTCCAGTGTACCCAGTCACCACTGAGCACCCGTATATGATCTTGATGTCAAACATCAATGAATGTGGGAACATCCATCGCCCATCGTATGGGTCTCAGTATCATATACGCTAGTCTACTCTGGTATATAAATGCCCCGTCTCGATATACCTACGACTAGGGACTTTCCAGGATATGCTTATAGACTACAGATGTCCCACTAGTATGATCTCCATCATAATCAGAGTAGTCAAGCCAATATCCTCAGGGCTTTATCAGCATGTATGAGTGAATAATAAGCATGATCAAATCAACATGTCAGATAAAGAAGAACCAGATAGCATACTATCATGTCGAGCAAGAATGTATACTGAATATATATACATGTATATATACTTCTACTATCATATAATGGCCTCTAGGGCATACATATATCCAACAATCTTCCACTTGCACTAAGGCCAGTTATTGCCGTATCTCATACCCATCATCTCAAAAAGTCGCTCATGCTGCAGCTGAGGGAGGGCCTTGGTGAATGGATCCGCGGCGTTATTCTTTGTGTCTACCCTCCTAATCTCGATCTCGCGGCGATCTACAATCTCCCGGATCAAATGAAAACGCCTCAGGATGTGTCCGGACCGCTGATGGGATCTGGGCTCCTTGGCTAACGCCATAGCCCCATTATTGTCACAATACAAAGGTATTGGATCAATAATGGTTGGAACTACTCCTAGCTCCGAGACGAACTTCTTCATCCAGACGGCTTCCTTGGCGGCATCATTTGCAGCAATGTACTCAGCCTCCATCGTAGAGTCTGCAACGGTATCCTGTTTGGAACTCTTCCAACATACCGTCCCTCCATTGAGGGTAAATACAAACCCTGAGATAGATTTGCTGTCGTCCTTATCGCTCTGGAAGCTCGAATCGGTAAAGGCCTCCATTTGGAGATCTCCATTACCATACACCAAGAACAATTCTTTAGTCCTTCGCAAGTACTTAAGAATGTTCTTCACAGCTGTCCAGTGATTTTCCCCTGGGTTGGATTGATACCTGCTTACAACACTAAGTGCATAAGCTACATCTGGGTGTGTACATAACATCGCATACATTATAGATCCTACTGCCGAAGCATAGGGTATAATACTCATGCGAGCTCTCTTTTCATCGGTCTTTGGGCAAGAATCCTTGGAGAGAGTGACCCCATGGCAAGCGGGTAAGGCACCCCGTTTGGAGTCTTCCATACTAAACCTTTTTAGGATGGTGTCAATGTACCTGGTTTGGGACAATCCCAATAACCTTTTGGATCTATCCCTATAGATCCTTATGCCCAGAATGTATGTGGCATCACCCAGGTCCTTCATGGAGAACCTCAGTGATAAGAAAGATTTGACCGACTGTAGCATAGAAATATCATTTCCTATCAGAAGAATGTCGTCCACGACAATACGAGGAATGTGACAGCTCTCCCTACAGCCTTCTTATAAACACAAGGTTCATCTGGATTTTTGATGAAATCAAACTCTTTGATGACATCATCGAAACAGATGTTCCAACTCCGTGATGCCTGCTTTAACCCATATATGGATTTAAGCAATTTACATGCTTTCCCGCTGCTCCCACTGTCAATGAAGCCCTCTGGCTGATCCATATAAACGCATTCTTCTAAATTTCCATTTAGAAATACGGTTTTAACGTCCATCTGCCAGATTTCATAGTCGTAGTGAGCAGCAATAGCAAGTAGGATCCGAATGGATTTAAGCATGGCTACGGGAGAAAAAGTCTCATCATAGTCCAAACCTGGTCTTTGACGAAAACCCTTCGCCACAAGTCTTGCCTTATAGGTCTCTACCTGCCCATCTACACCAATCTTTCTTTTAAAGATCCATTTGCACCCCACAGGTTTTACCCCAGGGGGCACAATGTCCAAAGTCCATACTTTATTGGTGTACATAGACTCCATTTCGGATCTCATGGCATCCAGCCACTTCACAGAGTCTTTACTCGTGATAGCTTGCTGAAAACTGGTAGGATCATCATCATCCATGATGCAATCTTCTCCGTTACCATCAATGAGGAAACCGTAGTGCCTCTCCGGTGGGCGAGAAGTCCTACCAGACCTACGGAGTGGCCGAGATTCTTCAGTTTCTGCTGCAACAGCCGGTTCAACCAAATCGTCATTTGTAGTTTGTGTCTCTAGAACCTCTTTTAGATCTACCACCTTGCCATCATCTTTATCTGTGAAAAACTCTTTTTCTAAGAATGTGGCATACTGAGAAACGAACACTTTTTGTTCCTCTTTGTGGTAGAATAGATATCCATAAGAATTCTTTGGACATCCTACAAAGTTACACATAACTGACCGTGTCTCGAGTTTGTCCGGATTCTGCTTTTTAACATAGGCCGGGCAACCCCAAATCTTAATTCTTTTAAGAGATGGTCTCTTCCCATGCCATATCTCATATGGCGTGGTAGACACGGCTTTGGTTGGAACCCTGTTTAGCAGAAACGCTGCAGTCTCCAATGCATGCCCCCAAAACGAGACTGGTAACTCAGCGTCACTCATCATGGACCGGACCATATCTAATAGGGTCCTATTCCGTCGTTCTGACACACCATTGTGCTGTGGTGTACAAGGAGGAGTAAGCTGAGAGAGAATCCCATTCTCTTTTAAGAAGTTTGCAAATTATGCACTGAGATACTCACCACCTCGATCTGATCGAAGCATCTTGATACTCAAGCCGGTTTGTTTTTCTACTTCTTGTTTATATTCAATGAATTTCTCGAAAGCTTCGGACTTGTGTTTTAATAAAAATACATGACCGAATCTTGAGAAATCATCAGTGAATGTAATGAAGTATGAAAACCGCCTCTAGCCTGTGTAGACATTGGCCCACATACATCACTATGTATGAGGCCCAGGAGCTGAGTAGCTCTTTCTCCGTATCCGGTAAACGGAGTTTTGGTCATTTTACCCTTGATACAAGACTGGCAAGTCCCATAAGATTTATATTCAAAAGAATTTAAATATCCATCTTTGTGTAACTTGTTTAGTCTTGTTTCGTTAATATGACCAAGTCTATAGTGCCAAAGAAAAGCTTCATTCAATTCCGAAAGTTTTCTTTTATTAGTGTGCTGTACACTGAAAACTGTGTGTTGATTTAGGACATATATTCCGTTATTAAGCGTACCATACCCAACCAACATTTGATTCAGGTGAATGTTCATAACATTGTTTTGCAATACAAAATTATATCCTTCATTGTCCAACAAAGAAACGGATATTATATTACATAGCATACTTGGTACAAAATAACATGGATTCAAAACCAAAATACATCCAGATGGTAACCCCAAGTAATACTCTCCCACTGCGACTGTATGTACATTGAAACCATTTCCAACGCGGAGAGTATGGTCACCTGTCCTCAAAACCTTGCTATTTCTCAGCCCCTGCATAGAATTGCAAATGTGAGAACCTAAACCGGTATCCAATACCCAGGAAGCAGAGTTTATAGAAAAACAGTTTTCAGTCACAAACGCACCTGAAGCAGAAGCATCACCATGCTTCTTCTTGAGACTTAAGTACTCCGTGCAATTGCGCTTCCAATGTCCTGTCTCGTGGCAATGAAAACATTCGCCTTTTTCCCGGGTCTCCAGCTTTGGACTTTCCCTTTCCCTTCACCTTTTTAACTCCGCCCTTAGGATTAGTGGGTTTCTTCTTTTTCTTTCCCTTGGCCTTAGCTTTCGGACGAGAAAAA
The DNA here is from genome assembly GCA_030015575.1 of Agapanthus africanus. Classification (NCBI taxonomy): domain Eukaryota; kingdom Viridiplantae; phylum Streptophyta; class Magnoliopsida; order Asparagales; family Amaryllidaceae; genus Agapanthus; species Agapanthus africanus. Next base: position 145,791,978 of record JASDDO010000008.1, on the reverse strand, counting down.
GAAGACTGTCCAATAGTCATAACAGGAGTTTTTGCTGACTTCATAGTGCTCTTTGCACTCCTTAACATATTAAGGAGTTCAGGGAGTTCCTTCTACATGCCATGCATGTTGAAGTTCACTATGAACTGAGCAAAGGTGGAGGGGAGGGACTGCAGAATAATATCTATATATTGTTCATTGTCCATTGTCCATCCAAGGTCCTCAAGCTCTTCTATAAGAGCTATCATCTTCAAAACATGGTCTCCTACTGGTGTGCCAGGGGCCATTCGCATCTGAAACAGTTTCTTTGATGCTTCGTATCGTAATACGCGGGATTGCTCTCCATACAACTCCTTTATATGGAGCAATATACCGTGAATGTCCATGTCCTCATGCTGCTTTTGATGTGTGTTATCCATCGATGCAAGCGCGAGGCATTTGGCCATGGCACAGTCAGCGTCCCATGTCTTGCGGACTTCAATGTCCGCAACTGAGGATTTTGGACCTGGGACGGGTGGGGCTGAAGCCGTGAGGACATATGATACTTTATCATAAGTCAAGGCGATTTTCAGATTCCTCAGCCAGTCTTTATAGTTGGTCCCATTCAGTTTGTTTTTATCTAGTAAAAGCTTGAGTCCATTCATGGGTATCTGCCATTAAGAGAGAGAAAAGAATACACTCAGCGAAAGCTCTTGCATAGATTAGATTGGTTATTATCTTGTCTAATCGATGTTTCCCACTGCTTTTATCGAGTTTTTCTTTCAAACCTTTAAAAGAAAAACTAACTAGGATTAATTACAGTCTACAACTTCGCTAACCGTTCAGCCAGGCCAGTGTCGGTACTTTGAGGGAGGTTCCCCGTGCTTTCACACGGACCTAATTAGAGTAAACCTCGTTTTCCCAGAGGCGTAGCCCCGTTAACACCTTTCTAGACACCTAATGAGTTAGCTAATTGTAAACTGCAAAACTCTCCTAGGAGCAACTATTGCCCACAGTGGGACCGGGATCCAACCATCACATGGAAGGTATGCAATCTCATTGCAAATTTCAACACTTGAAATTCCCGATGTAATTTTTACCCCTAGTACTTATGACCTTAACTATGGTCAACAAATCATAAGTACCAGTCAAGTTCTACCCGTCATTTCTTGATCAATTAGACCCACCCATATGACCCTTAACTATGGTCAACAAAGTCGTATGAATGTCCTAATTGATCTGCATCATATGCAGTGTAGGAAGACATCACTTAGCTACCGTACACTACACCTTAACTAAAGTCAACAAACGTAGCACGAATACTAAGTACTCTACTTCCTAAAATGACGGAGGGTTGCGGATGATTTTTAAGAAAATCTTTAACGCTTTGAACTTGATATCGTTGTAGAATCAAACAGTTTTCAAAAGGAGTGGCTTAAGCTCCGCAGTTTTGAAATATAGCTTTTTCATAAATAGCCGAGTAGTTTTCAAATCCGATTCTACAACATCTTTTTAGGTTTATTTTCTTTACATTAATCACATTAATGTAATCCCATCATTTATGTCCTTAAGCCAATCACAGAAAAGAAACGAAAATAACACGTACGCTTATGCCATCCGCATTCCCCGCAATGTTCCGTTATGCACCGTTAGGTTGCTTAACTAACGGCATACCGGGATGGGACTAGCGCGGGTGTAAAACATAAGCAACGTCTACTATATATCATATATATAATATGTCATTCGTCTCAGATATCACAGAACACAGGCAGCAGAAACATAGATATAACGTGGGATATCCTAGGACGTCCGTATTTAGTATTTAGCCAGAATAGAAAATACGGATTCCACAGTCGCGATAAATAGCCAAGCCCACACCCTGGACCCCTACGAGAGCGGCAAATGACCCTACCAATTCTGGAGTTTAGGAGACCCGGGTCTCGACTCCTCGAGATGGCCTCCCACTGAACCCCAGAACCCGGTCACCTGTGCTCCCCTCCTTGGGTCCATCCTAATGCGGAAAAGTAAATAATATACAACACTGGTGGCAGCAACCTTAACCTGGAAGCGCCCCAAATAAAAGAATATTACATTACATTTGAATTTACATGAATGAAAATATAAAACTCTCATCTCACATAAAACCCCCCGGCTATTCAATCGCGACAATCCTGCACATCATATCTCAGCAACACATAATATCTCATATCATCAACGTAAGTAAGTATGCATACCCTAATTGTCGTTGACGTATAGCAACGAAACGGCGATATCGAACATACTACACTTACGGTCACAGAAAAGAAAGTGTAAAACTACAATATTTGGAATCCAGATTCTCTTTAGACATCATAAATGCGAAATATCACATATTTCGTATTTCATGCCTAAACTATATGAATTCCACATATTGTATCACATTCCAGATAAACAGACAGTATTAAAGTTTTCGAACGAACGATCAAGTACCCAAGATTCACTAAAGCTCAACACTTGAGCAGGGTTCAAAAAATCCGAAGTGTGACACAGTAGTAGCGGTCCAGCCGTAGAAGGGTCAAGCCAACGCCTCACATGTGGCACGCCGTACTGCCCCAAACCCTAAGGTTCAAAGGGTAGTTCAAGACGGTCACATAATCGAGTTAAGGTTTGTTGTCTTCTAGAGGGACCACCACAAAAAGACTTGCACGTATCTCCAAAGCATTTAAACCCCGTGAATAGTGAGTAAATGATACTCGTTCAAACACTTCAACACTTTCTAATTTACCCGGAAAAGCTACGAAATGAAAATACCGATCAAAACTACGCGTCCAAAACCATCTCCAGAAAATACAGTACTATATTCAGATTAAACATACCTAAAACAGTATACTAGCAGACCTAGGAATTATGGTGCAATTTTTATAGCAAGATGCCACTGTACGGCCGCGGATCCGCGGCCTAAGCAAGTAATTGCCGCGGTTCCGTGGCCATATGAACAGTTCACTTGATCGTATTTCACCATTATTCTTAGTTTTCCCTGCTGTATTTTTTAAGTATTTTTAATTCTGAAAAATGTCAGATTTTAAAATTTGTCCAGAGAGGGTCCCAAAAAATCGTATTTTTTGTCCGATCGGGATTTTTACTTCGTAAAAGCGTCGCCTAATGTTCTAGGTCGGCTTTGATACCAATGAAAGGTTTTTCTAGCACCCTATAATGAGTTTGGAAGCATCACATGTCACAAAGTTCAAGTTTTTATGGTGCTAAACAAGCATGCAATGGAATCGATCCTAGAAAATTAGGGTTTCGGAAAAATAAAGCGAACTAAACTAGGGTTTCGAGACTACAACCCTTGTAGCTCCCTTTCGCTGGACTCCTTGGTCTCTTGGGTGTTGAATGGAGGTCATCTTGAAGTCCTCTCGCGTCCACGACGATCCACCACGGAGTTCTCCGTCCAAGCTCGCAACTTCGTAAAACCGAAAAGAACACTCTAAACAAGTCGGCTAAACTTGTGTAGAATGAAATTGTGGTTAAGGTTCTCACTTCAAAAACCTTTCTTTAAGTGTGTATTACTCACTAAAAAAAACTAGAGAGCAAAAGGAAGAAGGAGGATGAAGATGGAGGCTTTTTTGAACAAGGGTTAATGTGATAACCATAGAAAAGAAATGAAATATATCTTTATATATTTTATTTCTTCTTATGTCCAACCATGGTTAAGTGATGGAGAGTTTATTTAACTTGAGTTTTAAATGATAAAGAGAAGGATAACCCAAGGTTAGAGGTAGGTGAGCTTGGTTTGGTTAAATGAAGAGTGTAGAAGCTAGAAATGATTATCCTTTTCTTTTCAATTTGTTTTAAATACAAAATTAAATAAAAAACCATCACCTAATCTATGGTGTGAGTCTTATATTGCCACCATTTCCATGTGCTAATAACCATGATGGATGGGTGTATGTATGTATGCATGTATGCACATCCATATGTGCATGAAACTAGAATGAAAGAAAGAAACACATGCATGCATGCATACATCCATCAAATACTAGAAAGGTTTTATGTGAGAAAACTAATGGTTAAATGATAAATCAACACTTGATTCATCAATCCGGCCATATCACATATGACCCCACCAAAAGCAAGCCGCCCGATCAATGTTCGATATCCTATACACGCAATTTAATCGGGTGCATGCGCATATCGCATACGCGCACCACAACGTTTCGTCTGGACTGGGTAACTCCTTTGTGGGACTCTAAGACTCGTCAATACGCCGACAGAGGGTGATGATCATATTAGGTACCCTCAAGCCGCAAGCGGTCAGCTAAACGTAACGGCCACCCGGGTATAGAGCGATCAGAAGACAACAAGCGAACCTACTACAACTCCCGTCGAGCCAACTGGCAACACTACCGTACAGTCCGGTCTCTTCGTCAGATATGCTGCATATCGAGCCTAGGGATGGTCACGTCGACCCTAATAACTCAATAAGTCGTGCCGGTGAATGGTCTATAACAGATCGAGAAACTACTGATAACACTTATCAGCAATTCTCAGCAGCCCTGGCCAGGGACTTACTGATATAACCAGTCGGGCATAGTACAGCATCAACTCCCAATATCGGGAGAGACGAAACCCCTCCTATCGCTCATTGCCTCCGTGTGTCTTGGGACTGTACCCAACGGCCACCTGTTTGCACGACTCAGTAGAGCCGTGGTAGGGTGGCAATCAAAGTACAGTGGGAGAACACACAAGACTCCATGACGATCTCGGGTCTACAGACTAACCTGTACCAGTGTCACCTGAGAACTGCTATCCGACGATAGATATAATTCCATATAGGAGTTCTCGGTGAGTCCGTCCAGTGTACCCAGTCACCACTGAGCACCCGTATATGATCTTGATGTCAAACATCGATGAATGTGGGAACATCCATCGCCCGTCGTATGGGTCTCAGTATCATATACGCTAGTCTACTCTGGTATATCAATGCCCCGTCTCGATATACCTACGACTAGGGACTTTCCAGGATATGCTTATAGACTACAGATGTCCCACTAGTATGATCTCCATCATAATCAGAGTAGTCAAGCCAATATCCTCAGGGCTTTATCAGCATGTATGAGTGAATAATAAGCATGATCAAATCAACATGTCAGATAAAGAAGAACCAGATAGCATACTATCATGTCGAGCAAGAATGTATACTGAATATATATACATGTATAGATACATCCACTATCATATAATGGCCTCTAGGGCATACATATATCCAACAAAATCAACCAGTTTACCCAGCTTCTAAATGAACCATTTTGGAAATGGTTTGAACGGTTTAAGGATCTGCTTTTCTAATGTCCTCATCATGGAATCCATAGATGGGATCTGTGCTGAGTTATATATGAGTGCATTACTCCAGCGACAAACCAGATGCTTGAAACTATGTGTCAATTCAATTTTATGTTCAAAGACGATGGTGAAGCCTGGAAATTTCTGGAAGCTCTTGCTGAACACACCTTGCAGTGGGAAAGCGTTAGACTACCATCATTTAAGGGAGATATCCATCAGCTTGATGTTTCCATCGCAGTAAAAGCCGAAATGGCAGCGATACAAAAAAAACTCGAAGCTATAGAAAACAAATTTTTATTAGCCTCACTAAACCAGGTGACGCTCCCTAAAACCTTGTGTGGATGCTGTTCCGATCCATCACATCTAATGGAAGAATGTCCTTTGAATTCTCCGTTTCAAGGTCAAGAACACACCAATGCTGCTTTTCAGCAGCGACCTAGAAACGATCCTTATTCTTCCACATATAATCAGGGTTGGAGGAATCACCCCAATTTTGCATGGATCCACACCAAACTCAAACTCAAAATACGGTTCCAAACCAAAATAACCATCAAAGGGTTCCTCCACAGCAAAAACAACCACCACAGAGTCAACACCCCTTTCAACCACAAACTTTTCAAAATTCGGCCAACAATTCTGCACCATATAATAATTCCTTCCAAACAGCAAGTACCGAAAATTCCTCTGCACTCGAACGAACCTTGGATATGTTTATAAAACATTCCATGCAAACGTCAGCTGATATAAGGTCTTCTATCGATACATTAACGAAGGACTCCACCTCCCACGGTGAGATTATAAAATCGATAGAAGCACAAATTGCACAATTAAATGTCACGATGAGTGATAGAGAGAAAGGGAAACTTCCATCTTAACTCCTATCGAATCCTGGCCACTCACAACATCATAATGTGAATGCCATTACCACGTTGAGATCGGGAAAGGTGCTGAACAACCAAGTCAGTGAACAGGTTAATAATGAGGAATCAATCAATGATACCCCGGCTTCCACTTCTAACCCTATTTCGTCTAATCTACCATCTTCTTCTGAGCCTATTCTTCGTTTTCCCCTAGGCATGAACCCTCCGTACACCTCTTTGAGTCAACCTAACATGATCCAAAGTCCAATTCTGGGATCCGTTCCACCCCCATGGTCTTCTCCAATATTGGACCCAACTATTATTGATAAAGCTCCTTATCCAAATTGGTTAAGGAGAAACAAACCAAGTCCACAAATGGAGAAGATTATGGAAATGTTTAAACAGGTTAACATAAATATCCCTCTCCTAGATGCTATACAACAAGTTCTGGCTTATGCAAAATTACCTAAGGACTTGTCCACTAGGAAGAGAAAAACTCAAGTGCCAAAAAAGGTGTTCATGACAAGTAATGTAAGCACAGCTTTTACCCAACAATTGCCTAAGAAATGTAAGAACCCCGGTTATACTACAATATCTATTTCTATTAGGGGTAAAAATATCAATCGTGTTCTACTCAACCTTGGCGCTAGTGTTAACTTGCTTCCTTACTCTATTTATGAGCAGTTAGATATAGGAGAGTTGAAACCTGCCTACTGCACTCTCCAGATGGCAGATCTATCTATCACCCAACCTAGCAGTGAACTAGAGGACATGTTGATAAAAGTCGGGGAATTTATATTCCCTGTGGACTTAATTGTTCTAGATACACAACCTGTAGCGAACCCACGAAACCAAATTTCGGTGATTCTCGGTCGACCCTTCTTAAACACTTCCAATGCTGTCATTAATTGTCGTAACGATTCTATGAGCTTATCTTTCAGGGAGATGACAATTGAGCTTAACATTTACATGCTAGGACTTCAACCATCTAAACCTTCTGCTCATCTAATTGATGTTTGTTCTGTCAACGAGATAGCTCCCGACAGTTGCAAGGTTGGGGAATTTTTCTATAATGATCACGAGGACACTAGTACATCATTGTTTGATCTAGCAAATTATTATAGTGAGGACACCTTTGACGAGTCCACCCCCGAGTTCGAACCTTTTGACTCATCGCAAAAGTCAGTAGCACTATCCGAGTCAATATCCTACACAAATTATGAACTTCTTAGGGAGTCCGAGTATCATTCCCTTACTCCACCTTCTATCGTCTCTCTACAGACATTAGATCTCAAACCACACCTTCTCATCTTAAATGTGCATATTTAGATGAGAATGAGTCTTTGCCCGTGATCATATCCGCTTCTTTAGTTTTAGAGCAAGAGAATGCTCTTTTGATGGTTTTGAGATCAAATCGGCAAGCATTTGGTTGGACAATGGCAGACATCAAAAGGATTAGTCCCTTGATTGTTGAACATCATATACATTTTATGGATGAAACCAAACCAACCCGAGACCCACAAAGACGATTAAATCCCGTCAAGAAGGTGCAGGGTTACCTAGCGCGGCAGCAAGGTTTCGGGAGGCATCGTCCATGCCGTTTTCAAAATTTTGCCATACTAAAGAACCCTAACTCCAGAATCTTAATTAGAGATTTAGACAATACAATATGTAAACAACTTTACATCTAAGTGAATGAGGAATACAACCTTTGTAGACCGGTCCTTCACTTCTAAAGCTCCGTGTAGTAGTCCCTTCTCTCCAAGTAGTGAACACCCGAACTCTAGTAAGGGTTCACATGAAGAAATGAACAAGCTTGCTCGAAGTCTTCGAGGCTTAAAATGATCTACGACGAGAAGACTCAAGCTCATGCTATCTCTTCACTAATGATAGATTAGTGAAGCAAACACCCTAAACTATATGGCTAATATAGTAGAGGATGATGAAGTAGGAATTGGGCTCACTTTAGATTTGTTTTTCTCATAATATTTCTTCATCTCTACAAAACCCTAGAAAGCTTTTATCATGAGGAAGAAGAAGATGAAGAGTGAAGAGAATAAACTCATATGAGATGAGAATGGCAACGATGGATGAGTTAGTGTCATACACTAACCCTTGTAGAGACTTAACTATGGCTAGTATACTGGTTAGGTTAATAAATATCTACAAGTGAAACAAAATTGGTAGACTTGGTCAATGTTTCCATAAGTTTCTACAAGCTTGTAGCCATGACAATCCAATTTTGAATTACCTTGATAAATAAAAACCCATCATTATATCAAGCATGGTGTGAGTCTCATATACCCATGAAGCATGTGGCATCAAGCATGACACAAATAAAATGTGCAATAATATATATCACATATATGCTATATGCACATAAGTGAGAAAAATAATTCTTAGTGAGCAAATATTAGTTAATGTAAGTTAATATATCAAATATATATTATACATTAAATTATCAAATCAACAACTGATTTAATAATCAGGCTATATCACATACAACCGACTAATATCATATGAATCAACTTATCGAATCAACACTTGACTCGATAACCCGGCTATATCACATATAACCGATCGATTTCACTTATCGCGAGAATAGAATACGGTATCACATACTCATTTTAATCTCGGTCCCGCACACATCACATATGTGCTCCTACTTCGTTTTGCATAAACCAGGAAACCTCTCTGTAGGACTCTAAAGACTCGTCAATATGCCGGCAGTAGGTGATGATCATATCAAACACCTACAAGCCGCAAGCGGTCTGCTAAACATAACGGCCACCGGGTATTGAGCGATCAGAAGATCAACAAGCAATCTTGCTCATACTCCTCCGAATCCAATCGGTAACACTACCGTACAGTCTGGTCTCTTCGTCTGATATGTTGCATATCACAGCCTAGGGGTGGTAATCGTCAGACCCCAATAGCCTGATAAGTCATGCTGATGCAAGGTCTATAACGGTTCGAGAAACTACTGATAACACTTACCAGTGGATCTCAGCAACCCTGGCCAGGGATTTCCTGTTATGGCCAATTAAGCATAGTGCAACATCAACCCCCAATACCGGGAGAGACGAAATCCCCTCCTATCGCTCATTGCCTCCATGTGACTCGAGACTGTACCCAAAAACCACCGTTTTGCACGATCTCTTGAATGTGGTAAGGTGGAAATCAAAGCACAGTGGGAATCACACAAGACTCTATGACGATCTCGGGTCAACAAACTAACCTGTACCAGTGTCACCAGAGAACTGCTATATGACGATAGGTATAATACAATCTAGGAGTTCTCGGCGAGTCCGTTCAGTGTACCCAGTTTCCACTGAGCACCCGTATACCTTCTCTGATGTTAAAAAACAATGGATATGTGATCATCCATCGCCCATCATATGGGTCGAGAAGTGTATATGCTAGTCTACTGTGGAATATCGATGCCCCGTCTCAATACTCCCACGACTAGGAACATTTGATGGATGTACTTACCGACTATCTCTGCCCCACTAGTATGATCTGTATCATAATCCTGGTATTCAAGTACTAACCCTAAAGGCTTTATCAACATGTAATAGAGAGACAATAAGTGTACATGTTAAGATAAAGTGAAACCAGATAGCATACTATCATGTCGAACAAGAAAGTCCTCCCTATATATGTCCAAGCATCCACTACAATATATATCATATGTACAGTAATGGCCTCTAGGGCATACATATAACCAACAATCTCCCACTTGCACTAAGGCCATTTGTTGTAGTATCTCATACTCAATGTCCTATAGAAGTCTCTCTAGGGTAAAGCCTCCGTGAGTGGATCCGCCGTGTTATCCTTCGTGTCAACTCTCCTTGGTTCGATCCCTTAGAGATCAACCATCTCCCTGATCAGGTGATACTTGCCTCAGAATATGTCTGGAACGCTGATGGGACCTGCGTTCCTAGGCCAAAGCCACAACTCCATTGTTGTTACAATAACAGTTATTGGACGCTCAATGGTTGGAACCATGTTCATCTCATGAACAAGAAATGCCCAAACAACCACTTTGGCGGTATCGTTGGTAGCGATGTATTCAGCCTTTATCGTCTAGTATGCCACGGTATCTAGCTTGGAACTCTTCCAACATACTGTCCCTCCACTGAGGGTAAAGACAATGCCAGTGACTGACTTTCAGTCGACTTTATCACTCTGGAAGCTAGAACCAAGAACATTCTTTTAGTGCTTCTCAAGTACTTAAGAATGTCCTCCACAGTTATCTAGTGATTCTCCCAAGATCCGATTGACTCCTGATCACTACACCTAGTGGGGAAGCTACATCTGGTCTGGTACATAACATCGCACACATGATAGAGCCTACCGCCGAAGCATAAGATATACCTTGTACGCGAGCTCTCTCCAAATTAGGATTGGAAGACATCTTTTTGGAGAGAGATTCTTTAGTAAGTGGGCGAACAACCACGCTTAGAATCCTCCATACTAAACCCCTTTAGTATGGTATTAATGTACTTGGATTAGGGACACTCCCAACATCCACTTAGATCTATCACTATAGATCATAAAACATAAGATTTAGTAGGTATCATCCAGCTCTTCCATGGAGAATCCTCGTGATAAGAGGAGATTGACCGAGTGTAGCATAGGAAACCATTTCCTATCAAGAGTATGTCATGTACGTACAATATGTGGAAGACAACCTTACTCTCTAAAGCCTTCTTTTATATACTAGGTTCATCTACCATTTTGATGAAGTCAAACTCTTTGACTGTCATATCAAAATAGACGTTCCAACTCCGCGATGCTTGCTATAATCGTGATGAACATAAGCATAGCTTTGAAAGTCTCAACTTTTCCATCTACACCAAGAATCTTCTCAAGATCCATTTGCTCCCAATGGGTTTTACCCCTTCAGGTACAACATTCAAAGTCATACTTTGTTGGTGTACATAGATTCCATCTTTGATCGCATAGCATCCATCCATTTCACAGAGTCCTCACTTGTGATGGCCTGGCTGAACCTAGTTGGGCCATCGTCTACCATGATGCAATCCTCGCTCCTACTGTCACCGAGAAGACCGTAGTATCTCTTAAGTTGATGAGGAACCCTACCAGATTCTCGGAGAGGCTGAGGTTCGTTGGAGACTATTGAATCCTTTGGTTTCACCAAATCATCAGCTGTTAGTTTTTCCAGCTGGAACTGCTTTCAGTTCTACCTCATGACCATAAATTTCTTCACAAGAAATTCCTTTTCTAAAAAGGTGGCATGCTGAGAAACAAAACACTTTTTTCTCCTCAGTGTGGTAGAAGATATACGCTCGCAAATGTTTGGGATATCCAAAAAACTTATACAGAACTGACCATGCCTCGAGCTTGTCCGGATTTTGCTTTACAACATAGCCCGGACAACCCCATATCTTAACTCTTTTAAGATGATCTCTTCCCATTCCATATCTCATATGGAGTGGTAGGCACTGATTTGGATGGAACCCCATTCAATAGGTATGCAGCTTCTCAACTGCATAACTCCAAAAGGAAATAGGTAACTCAGCAGTACTCATTATAGAGCGCGCCATATCTCATAGGGTGCGATACCTCTGCCCCGATACACCATTGTGCTGTGGTGTACTCGAAGGAGTAAGCTGAGAGAGAATCCCATTCTCTGTTTAGAAACTCCAGGAACTCCATGCCCAAGTATTCGCCTCCTCGATCACATCGTAGGACTGTAATACTTCTACTCATTTGGTTTTCTAATTTAAGCTTATATTCCTTGAATTTCTCAAAAGTTTCAGACTCGTGTTTCAACAGGAACACATGTCCGAATCTTGAGAGATAGTCGATGAATGTAGTGAAGTACCAAGAACCAACCTTGGCATTTGTAGACATAGGACCATATACATCATCATGTATCCATCCTAAGAGTTCAATAACTCTTTCTCTATTTCCAGTAAACGAAGAATTGATCATTTTACCTTTGAGACAAGACTGGCAAGTATCATAAGATGAAAATTCGAACAGATTCTCATATTCATCCTTATGTAACTTAGCTGGTCGTGTCGCATTGTGATCAGTCGAAAATATTGTATATTTTAGCCGGCAATTTCCTCATCATTTGCATTCATATAGAAGTGTTCGGTATCCGTATTTCACATATTAGCAAATCTATCACAGATTATCAGATTACATGTATTAGACCTTAAAACCGGCATTTCTAAGGAAATTGACTGCATTGCATGGCATCGCAATATTTCTATATGTCGCAACCCGTGTTTCAAAGTCTGTGCAGGAAAAAGAGAAGCTCGCTCAAATTTACACCGCTCAAATATACGCCAATTCACTAACTTCAAATCTGGTATCAACCCAAAGGAGCAATCACAAATCAACATATCAAAGGAAGCTACAAACATCAGTACAAGACCACAACAGAAGCCACTCAGCCCAAGGCTCCAACTTGGCCGCGGAACCGCGGCCAGAGCCGGCTTAGGCCGCGGTTCCGCAGCGGCTTGACGACATCATCTCTTGAATTTTGTACCACAATGCTTCACTCAGGGCCCACTGCTCAGAAATGTATCTCAGTTTCCAGAAGACTCCAGGGGTTTCTGCCAGATCAGCAAACAAGGGTTTCCAAGCCTAATTAAACCTAGCTTAAACCCTAAGCTAGCTCCTAACAAACTACCTTCTAGAAGACTCAACAAACTTTTGGAGGGAACTACCATTTCAAACCTAAACCTAGGGTTTGGGAAGTCTATAAATAGAAGCCTAGACCTAGGGTGAGGGGATCATCAATAATCATCATAGTGTGGAGATAGATAGAATCAACCCATTTTATAGTTTTTTAGCCGATCTCCTTCTTCATCTCCTTCCTCCTCAAGTCTAGTGAGAGGGCTTGTGGGAAACCCTAACCCTAATTCCAATTAAAGATCAAGATCCCGAGTACCCATTAAGCAAGAAGCCTTACGACCTTTAGGAGCGGAGCCGATCTTCAACGGAGCAAGCGATCTGAGCCGATCCACGACTCACGAAGCCGAGCGACGCCCTATCAACAATCTAGATTATTCCTCTTGTAGTTCTTGAAGAAAATGTAATCAAAATTGTTGAGATAAATAAAGGTGATATTCTTTTATCTTGTTTTCTTTAAATTTTGCATCATGATATCTTTACAATTCGTAAATATTTTCTGTATGGTGATATGTGAATAAAACTCCGCTCGTCGAGGAGTCGAGACGGTCAATAGAATGATGATGTAACATAGCCTTAATCGATTCTTGAGTCCTACGAGTTTTGTAAACCCTAGCAAGTTCAAGAAACGACGACCCATTTTGTTTCGATGCTTTCTTGATTGACATCGTTCGAAATTGGGGAGTTACGATCGTTTCTTGAATTTGGTAGAGGCTAGAAAAAGAATGATATCGACGAAAGAACAAGGGTTATAAGATGAAACCCTAGTTTCACGAGAAAGCCCCAACTCTCGTCGATTATCATCAATCTAGTATCAATCCTTCGAAGGACAAGAACACGAAATCTTAAGATTACATCACATCTATAGATCCGATCGATTCCTACGAGCCTCTTTTAGATTCTTGACTGTTGATTGGAAATATTATCGAAACCCAATTCTTGATTGTTTATCAGTTTCTTGATTCTTGATTAAATATCGTGACACCTGAATCAATTGATAAATTCTTGAATCATGTTTTCGTTTATCTTAGCTTAACTTTTCAATTCAAGCATATCAATACAACGAATCGTGCAATCCCTGTGGACGATCCGCACTCATTCATGAACTACAATTGACACCGTAGTTTGATTGCGGTCAAAATATTTTTTGGTTGTGAAGTTCTTTATAAATTTTCTGAATACCGACACAAGAAACAGTTTCAATCAAATGTTGCCGTTTTAGAGACCTTTTGAATTGATTCATACTACACAACGGAAAAACGAACAATCAAAATGGCGCCGTTGCCGGGGATCGCGCGCTAATTCGTTTACATTTTATAGTTTGAATTGAAAGAATTATTACATTTTACTTCTTGAAATCAAAATTCATACATTGAAAGAATTATTACATTTTACTTCTTGAAATCAAAATTCGTACAAACTCTTATACGTATGTTGTGATTGATTGCAAGGTGATCTGGAGCATTCTGTGCTGTGGAATTTTTTTTTTGAATATACCAGAGAGCTGAGGGAGCTAAGATAAGCTCCCTGAAGAAAACTTGTGCAGTGAACCCACCAGAGGACTGCGAAAGCGCGGCCAATACCCACCATCTGCGGCGGAACCGCGGCATGTTGAGGTGATCTCTGCAGTATCTTTGTAGCAGGTGACTTCTTGTTCTCTCCCCTCTCCTCTTTTTAGCTCCAATTAACACTTTGCTGCAGGATTCTTTGCAAATAATCGCAGCTCACAAATTGCAAATTAAATTTGTGCATGATTTTGATTTCTTGGTTGTTTTGCATTCTAAATACGGATATTAAGGGGCACGGCCAAATCCAAATTAGGTGGGGATTTCATTACCCTTCCTAGGCCCCGAAAACCACCAAAATTGCATCCGCATTGACCCACATTAACTAAAAGAAATCTAGAGATGACTCTAAGGACTGTCGCGCTCAATTAGGACAGAAGAGGGCCGTGGGTAATTCATTGCTTATCCGCGTTTTCTTGTGGTGCCTAAGGCGAGTGTGTCTAAGGCTAGTGGTTTTTAATTAGGCCCACTACTTACGTAGTGGAGTACCTTCCCACTTACCTGGCACTTATCCGGCCACAGGGGGACAAAGAGGCAGTGGAGGATTCTATCCTGCGACTTGTCTTTTGGCAGTTAGGAGCGGTCTAGAGCCGGACCTAGGTGACCATTAGATTCTAGGGTTTGTGTGCTGCATTTGTTTTGTTGCATCATATTTTTTCAAAAATCCGTCCCTTTTTCAAAAGCAAACACCGCATTCATTCATTTACCCCTAATTATAAGCCAACGCTGCCACTTGTACTAACCCTTTTTAGTACAAGATAGGCTGGACACGGGATTCTAGTGCCCGTTTAGTCTGCGTACCCCTTATCGACTCCGAAGTCGATATTTCTCCATTTACCTTTTCTTTACCTACTACCACACCCACACTGATGGATCCGAATCCATCGAACTTCTTTAACCCTAATCTGCCGCCGTCCGTTGGTGCGCAGAATCCACCCCACATTTCTATCCAGGAAAGATGCTATCCACATAGAGGTCCTCTTTCGACCTGCTTATCCACACCACCAGCCAATGGAGATAACTTTGAGATTAAGCCCCAGTATATCAATCTTTTACCCAAATACCACGGACTCGAGACTGAGGACGCTTACGTTTTCATTACCAAATTTGAAAACGTATGCGCAATGATGGGTACGTCATAACTTTCAGTGGATGCGATGCGTCTACGACTTCTTCCATTTACATTGTGCGATATAGCCTAGAAGTGGCTATATAACACTACCGCACATTCTATTACAAATTGGGAAGAATTCGTCGCTGCATTCCTTAAAAAATTCTACCCACACCAAAAGACAGCTCGAATCCGTAGCGAACTGAACCAATTTGCCCAGCTCCCTACCGAACCATTCTCTAAATACTTTGAACGTTTCAAGGATCTATTGGTTCAATGTCCTCATCACGGTATCCCGAGATGGGAGCTTTGCCGAATCATATATGAGGGCAGTAACCCTAGCACTAAACAGAGCCTTGAAAACATGTGTCAAGGTACTTTTATGACTAAGGATGATGGGGAAGCTTGGAAGTACTTAGAAGAGTTCGCTGAAAAATCACTACAGTAGGAGAGTGGCACCCAACCATTGAATAGGGGTGGCGTTCACCAAATAGATGTGTCCATAGGTGTTCGAGCTGAAATGGCAGCTATGCAAAAGAAGCTCGACGCTATGGAACACAAATTTGCAGCAGCCTCCCTAAACCCAATGCCGCTCCCCAAAACTGTTTGTGGGTGTTGTTCTAATCCGTCACATTTAACGGAAGAATGTCCATTAAACTCTGCGTTTCAAGGTCACGAGCATTCTAATGCCGCATTTCAACGACCTCGAAACGATCCATATTCTTCCACGTACAATCAGGTTTGGAGGAATCACCCGAATTTTGCTTGGAACCAAAATCAATCTCAAAACACGGTTCCAAACACAAATAATTTTCAAAGGGCTCTTCCTCCACCACAACAGCAACCCCTTCAACTCACTCAGCACCCCTATCAGTCACAAAATTTCCAAAACCAGGGCAACAATCCTGCACAGTCTAATCCTATGCAGTTGTCCTGTCATGACGATTTCTCTCAATTCACTCAAACCATGAAATCACTTTTATCAAATTTCATAGAAGTTTCGGCTGAGGTTAGATCTTCCGTCGGTGAGATAAAGAAAAACTCAGTGTCCCAAGCTGAGAGTATCAGAACGATGGAAGCTGAAATCGCACGACTTAAAGCCGAAATGAGTGCGAGAGAAAAAGGGAAACTTCCCTCTCAACCCCTACAGAATCCTGGGCATTACAATGTAAATGCCATTACAACGTTGAGATCGGGAAGAGTGCTGAATAATAATGTCGGGGAAGATATTGATAATACTGAAAATCATATCAACACCTCGGCTGAGACCTTTCCACACACACACAATTCTCCTTCTGATCCTTCCTCTTCTACCAAACCACCTTCTAGCGAGCCTATTCCCCATTTCCCATTAGGCTCAACACCTTCACCCAACCCTTATAGTTCTCCACAGACGGTCCCCACACCTCCTTTGGGACCTCGTCTACCCCCCTTTCCTTCTCCTATGATGGACCCTACGCTTATTGCGAAAGCTCCTTACCCGAACCGGTTAAGGGGTAACAGAACGAGTCCTTATATGGAGAAAATTATAGAAATGTTCAAATAGGTTAACATCAATATCCCTCTCCTAGATGCGATTCAACAAGTCCCCGCTTATGCGAAAATTCTTAAGGACTTGTGCACTAGGAAGAGGAAGACTCAAGTGCCGAAGAAGGTCTTTATGTCTAATAATATCAGCACTGCTTTTATTCCCCAGCTACCAAAAGAAACGAAAGGACCCAGGATGTCCTACAATATCGATTTCGATTGGGGGTAAAAACATAAATCGTGCTCTTTTAGACCTTGGCGCGAGTGTTAACCTGCTCCCTTATTCTGTCTATGAGCAATTAGGGATTGGAGAGTTGAAACCTGCTCATTGCACTCTCTAGATGGCAGACCGATCTATCACTAAACCAAGGGGTGAATTAGAGGATGTGTTGATAAAGGTCGGGGAATTTGTTTTCCCTGTAGACTTCATTGTGCTCGACACACATCCTGTAGCAAACCCCCGGGGCCAAATTCCGGTGATTTTAGGTCGTCCTTTCCTTGCCACTTCCAACGCTGTTATAAACTGTAGAAACGGTTCAATGAACTTATCATTTGGAAATATGACCATTGAACTAAATATCTACAAAGTTGGAAGTCAGCCATCAGAACCCTCTGCTCATATTTTAGATGTGTGCTCTGTCCATGAGATCGCTCCCGATAGTTGTGGAGCCGAGGAACTTTGCTTTACTGATCTCGATGACATTACCACATCTCTGTTTGACTTTACACAAGATCTTAGTGAGGACACTTTACCTACACTTGAGTCCTGCACTTCTGACTTTTCTCCACCCGAGTCTGTATCTTTCACAGGCTCTGAGCTTCTTTGTAAATCCAAAAATCACTCAATGATCCCTCCTTCTATCATTTCTCCGCCCGAGTTAGATCTAAAAATTTTACCTTCTCACCTTAAATATGCATATCTAGGTGAGAATGAGACTTTACCGGTTATAATATCCGCTTCTCTTGCATCAGAGCAAGAAAATGCACTTTTATCGGTATTAAGATCTAACAAAGAGGCGTTTGGTTGGAGTATGGCGGACATCAAAGGGATTAGTCCCTTGATAGTTGAACATCATATACATGTGATGGATGATGCCAGACCGACCCGAGAACCACAGAGACGGTTGAATCCCGTCATGAAGGAAGCTGTCATGAAAGAGATCGTCAAATGCTTAGATAGTGGTATTATATACCCCATCTCCGATAGCCAGTGGGTGAGTCCTATACATGTCGTTCCTAAGAAATCCGGCATCACAGTTATCATAAATGAGGCGAATGAGTTGATTCAGACACGCGCCCAAACTGGGTGGCGTGTATGTATCGATTATAGAAAACTCAACGCTGCCACGAGGAAAGACCATTTTCCTCTACCATTCATTGATCAAATGCTGGAACGCTTAGCGGGACGAGAGTACTATTGTTTTATGGACGGATACTCAGGCTATAATCAGGTCCCCATCGCCAAAAAGGATCATGATAAAACCACTTTTACTTGTCCTTTTGGTACATTTGCTTACAGTCGCATGCCCTTTGGGTTATGCAATGCTCCCGCTATCTTTCAGCGGTGTATGATGGGGATATTCTCTGATATGGTAGAGAATTTTTTGGAGATCTTTATGGACGACTTCTCGATTTTTGGAGACTCTTTTTCAGATTGCCTAGCGAATCTTGACGCTGTTCTTACTCGTTGCAAAGAGAAGAACTTGACTTTAAACTGGGAAAAATGCCATTTTATGGTCCAAGAAGGAATAGTCCTTGGACATGTCATTACACAGAAAGGCATTGAGGTTGACAGAGCTAAAGTAGATGTCATTCAAAAGCTCCCTCATCCCAAAAGCGTCAAAGATATTCGCTCTTTCCTTGGCCATGCGGGCTTTTATAGGAGATTCATTAAGGACTTTAGCAAAATTGCTAGACCTTTAACTCTTCTCCTGGCCAAGGATACGACCTTCCATTTTGACTCGGATTGCGAGACAACTTTCGACTCACTTAAACACTCACTCACTTCAGCCCCCGTTTTATCATCACCAAACTGGGACTACCCCTTTGAGCTGATGTGTGACGCATCTGATTTTGCAGTAGGTGCAGTCTTAGGACAGCACATCGAAAAGATGCCACACGTGATATACTATGCTAGTAAGACCCTGAATGATGCGCAAATCAATTATACAACCACAGAGAAAGAACTATTAGCGGTTGTATTTGCATTAGAAAAATTCAGGCCTTACTTAATCGGCTCACCTATAGTTGTGTATACTGACCATTCCGCTTTAAAACATCTTCTGGCAAAGAAAGATGCAAAAGGTCGACTAATACGTTGGATCCTTCTGTTACAAGAATTCGATCTTGTTATCAAAGATAAGAAAGGATGTGAAAACGTAGTAGCTGACCACCTTTCACGCATCGTTTCTTCCCCTGTGACCCTACCGATCAATGACTCGTTCCCTGACGAGCAACACTTGAGCGTATCCACTGAACCATGGTTCAGGGATATTGTGAACTATCATGCCACGGGACTTATACCGAGCGAATGGTCAAAACAGGACAAATACCGTTTTTTATCCCAAGTAAAACACTTTTACTGGGACGAGCCCTATTTGTTTAAATATTGTCCTGATCAGATCATTTGTCGGTGCGTCCCAAATGAAGAGTTCAAGAGTGTTCTTTCTTTTTGTCATGATCAGGCCTGTGGGGGTCACTTTGGTCCTAGAAAGACAGCGGAGAAGGTTTTGCAATGTGGATTTTATTGGCCGACCTTATTCAAGGACGCATTTGAACATTGCAAAACCTGTACACAATGTCAGTATACGGGTAGAATATCCCAGAGGAATGAAATGCCTCAGCAACCCATTCTGGTTGTTGAAATGTTCGATGTTTGGGGTATAGATTTTATGGGTCCTTTTCCCAACTCCTTTGGGAATCTGTACATATTGCTGGCGGTTGATTATGTCTCCAAATGGGTAGAAGCCATTCCATGTCGCACTAATGACAAGAAAGTTGTCATTAAGTTCTTGAAAGAGAATATCTTCTCGCGATTTGGACACCCACGCGCTATCATTAGCGATAATGGGACACACTTCTGCAACAGGTCTTTCGAGACTCTGATGCGGAAATACTCAATCAACCACCGACTTTCTACACCCTATCATCCCCAAACAAGCGGGCAGGCTGAAATCTCAAACAAACAAATCAAACTTATCCTGGAGAAAACGGTTGCTAAAAATAGAAAAGACTGGTCGACTAAATTGACGGATGCTCTTTGGGCATTCAGGACTGCATATAAGACCGACCTAGGAATGTCTCCATATAGGATAGTGTTTGGAAAAGCATGTCATTTACCTGTCGAGATAGAGCATAAAGCATTGTGGGCTATAAAGGAAATAAATTTTGATCTAAACCTTGCTTGCAACTTTCGGAAGCTGCAACTTAACGAGCTAAGCGAACTCCGCGATGAAGCTTATGATAATGCTGTAATCACAAAGAATAAGACTAAGGTTTTTCACAATAAAAGCATTTTAAGGAAAACATTTTCACCTGGTCATCAAGTCCTTCTTTATGATTCACGATTACACCTTCATGCGGGTAAGCTCCAATCTCGATGGAAGGGACCTTTTGTTGTGCGGTCTGTATACCCGCACGGGGCAGCAGAAGTTGAAAATGTTAAAAACGGCACTGTTTTCAAAGTAAATGGACATAGATTAAAGCCGTATTATTCCACTGACCCCACGGAGGAGCTTTTGTTCTTACAAGAGCCAGTTTATTTGGATTAAAATTCCTCCGTCTCACCTTCATGTCCAGTATATCATTGCATCATCTTTTGAATGAAGGTGAGTGAAAGATAAGTTTGGGGGAAGTTCTTCACTTATATATTTTGCCCCCACTAATAATTCCTCCCAAACTTACAGGTTTTGTAGATATAGCTGTCGGCAACAGTGAGGACACTGTTGAAAACAAGTTTGGGGGAGCTTTGTGCTTATTTTTGCATCATTTGCATATCATCTGCATAAGCACAAAACATTTCTTTTAAAAATCTATAAAAATTAAAAAAATTTCAAAACCCATAAAAATTTAAAAAAAAAATTTCAAATATAAAAATAATTTTAATATTTACACTTTTTTGTATATAAATAAGATAATGAAAGTTTAGATAGTGAAAAATTACATCCATGAGATTGGAAAATTTTTAGAAAACTAAGAAAATTAGAAGTTTTCTTATACGAACTAGTAATAAGTAGTTATGAGCCGTTGTCCCAAGGGTTAGTAAGATGAAAGACGTCACTAATCTGAGGATAAAAATAAGTCTGAAAAATAGTTTCTATTCTGGAAGCCAAATATTTTGAACGTTGATACCCTGTTATTCGCACTTACACACGTCTTAAAGCCTGGGATAGTAGAGGATACCTTGAAATGCTCTTGTCTTAAAGCCAAAAGTATGAAGGAAATATAAAGAAAAAAAAATGAATAAAAATATAAAGTGGTGAGAAAAATGGACACTGGTTTTGTTATCACCGAGGGCAAAAAAATGTATAGCGAGGGTGCTTCTTCACCTAGTGCCCTAAGGCCAACTGGTCTGGGAGTCACTGCTATGCCTGAGGTGGTACAAGACGAGGAAAATACACCAAGTAAGCAAGCACAGGAGTAATCGGTCGGTTAGTAACTCAAGAAGTATTAACGGTCGCATGAAAGTGTGTGAGCAATCTCATCTAAATATTCATTAATTAAAAAGTACTGAGGCTGATGGGCAAGAGTATGATAGCTTGAATTGAATTCTCCGGGTGTAGGGATGTTCTTTACACACACGCAGGGTGATATGATCGATATTTGGAATACAGATAGGAATGAAGAATAAGACGATGTTTTATTGAGGGAGGATGTGATTTCCGACATCTTTTCATGACCATTAAGATAGGGCTCATGACAATCGAAAAGCTAGCTTAGTTGGAAACCCTAATTTTCAAGGCTTTTCTTTTACAATTCTTGTCTTTAAATGTAATATTCATGATCTTTCTTTTATTATGGGATTTTGTGGGTGCAATCCGCTGAAAACCCTCAGGAGACAACACTCCTCCTACTAGGGACACCTAGAGGTTTAAAGGCTTGTTGCACGTGCTCAGTGCAATCGTGTTGCCTACGAAAGTGTGCTAGTTAGTTTTTCTCTTTCTTTATTTTCTCCTTCTCTTTTTAATAAAACATTCGCTCGAGACGATCGAAATTAAGTTTGGGGGTATTTGATCAGTCGAAAATATTGTATATTTTAGCCGGCAATTTCCTCATCATTTGCATTCATATAGAAGTGTTCGGTATCCGTATTTCACATATTAGCAAATCTATCACAGATTATCAGATTACATGTATTAGACCTTAAAACCGGCATTTCTAAGGAAATTGACTGCATTGCATGGCATCGCAATATTTCTATATGTCGCAACCCGTGTTTCAAAGTCTGTGCAGGAAAAAGAGAAGCTCGCTCAAATTTACACCGCTCAAATATATGCCAATTCACTAACTTCAAATCTGGTATCAACCCAAAGGAGCAATCACAAATCAACATATCAAAGGAAGCTACAAACATCAGTACAAGACTACAACAGAAGCCACTCAGCCCAAGGCTCCAACTTGGCCGCGGAACCACGGCCAGAGCCGGCTTAGGCCGCGGTTCCGCGGCGGCTTGACGACATCATCTCTTGAATTTTCTACCATAATGCTTCACTCAGGGCCCACTGCTCAGAAATGTATCTCAGTTTCCAGAAGACTCCAGGGGTTTCTGCCTGATCAGCAAACAAGGGTTTCCAAGCCTAATTAAACCTAGCTTAAACCCTAGGCTAGCTCCTAACAAACTACCTTCTAGAAGACTCAACAAACTTTTGGAGGGAACTACCATTTCAAACCTAAACCTAGGGTTTGAGAAGTCTATAAATAGAAGTCTAGACCTAGGGTGAGGGGATCATCAATAATCATCATAGTGTGGAGATAGATAGAATCAACCCATTTTATAGTTTTTTAGCCAATCTCCTTCTTCATCTCCTTCCTCCTCAAGTCTAGTGAGAGGGCTTGTGGGAAACCCTAACCCTAATTCCAATTAAAGATCAAGATCCCGAGTACCCATTAAGCAAGAAGCCTTACGACCTTTAGGAGCGGAGCCGATCTTCAACGGAGCAAGCGATCCGAGCCGATCCACGACTCACGAAGCCGAGCGACGCCCTATCAACAATCTAGATTATTCCTCTTGTAGTTCTTGAAGCAAATGTAATCAAAATTGTTGAGATAAATAAAGGTGATATTCTTTTATCTTGTTTTCTTTAAATTCTGCATCATGGTATCTTTACAATTCGTAAATATTTTCTGTATGGTGATGTGTGAATAAAACTCCGCTCGTCGAGGAGTCGAGACGGTCAATAGAATGATGATGTAACATAGCCTTAATCGATTCTTGAGTCCTACGAGTTTTGTAAACCCTAGCAAGTTCAAGAAACGACGACCCATTTTGTTTCGATGCTTTCTTGATTGACATCGTTCGAAATTGGGGAGTTACGATCGTTTTTTGAATTTGGTAGAGGCTAGAAAAGGAATGATATCGACGAAAGAACAAGGTTTATAAGATGAAACCCTAGTTTCACGAGAAAGCCCCAACTCTCGTCGATTATCATCAATCTAGTATCAATCCTTCGAAGGACAAGAACACGAAATCTTAAGATTACATCACATCTATAGATCCGATCGATTCCTACGAGCCTCTTTTAGATTCTTGACTGTTGATTGGAAATATTATTGAAACCCAATTCTTGATTGTTTATCAGTTTCTTGATTCTTGATTAAACATCGTGACACCTGAATCAATTGATAAATTCTTGAATCATGTTTTCGTTTATCTTAGCTTAACTTTTCAATTCAAGCATATCAATACAACGAATCGTGCAATCCCTGTGGATGATCCGCACTCATTCATGAACTACAATTGACACCGTAGTTTGATTGCGGTCAAAATATTTTTTGGTTGAGAAGTTCTTTATAAATTTTCTGAATACCGACACAAGAAACAGTTTCAATCAAATGTTGCCGTTTTAGAGACCTTTTGAATTGATTCATACTACACAACGGAAAAACGAACAATCACATTGATATGACACAGTCTACAATGCCACAAGAAGGATTCGTTCATTTTTGAACTACTCATCTTGTGTGTCTTCTATATACTTTGAACTGTGGTTTGATTTAGAACGTATATGCCATCACATAACATGCCTGATCCAATCAACTCTTGATTAAGGAAAATGTTCACAACATTATCCATCAATACAAAATTATATCCTTCTTTAACTTATTAAAGAAACCAATGTAATGTTGTATATCAGGTTCGGTATATAATAACATTTGTTCAGAATCAATGTATTTACAATTTGGTAATATAAGGTGATATCTACCAACTGACTTGGCTGCAACAATTGCACCATTCTTTACACTAGAGAACAGTCACCTATTCTCAGTTCTCTACCTGTCTAAAGCCCATGTAACAGATTATATATATGGGATCCTGATCCGGTATCTCATACCTAGGACGCAGAGGATACTGAGAAACAGTTCTTGATAATAAACACACCCGAAGAATATGAATCAACATGCTTATTGTTTGATTGGGTTGCGTAGGAATCCGGATATTCCCGTATTTCCTGCTCGGAATTATAACAGTTATAAGATAGAGTTGAACCAACGTTCCTCAGCTCAGTATAATAAGCAGGTTCGGTCAAAGCATCCATATTATTATCTTGATTAAGGCGTGACATGGTCGCTACCAGGAGAGAAAGAGAAGAAAACACTCTGCGTGCTCTCTTGCAAGATTAGATTAGTCATTATTTTATCTAATCAGGATGGCTCGCACTGTTTTTATCAAATCTTCCTTCAAACCCTAAAAGGTAAGACTAGCCGGAATTTATTACACCTTATAAGTTCACCAATCTTTCGGCCAGGCCAGTGTCGGTACTTTGTAGGAGGTTCCCCGTGCTTTCGCACGGAACTAATTAAAATAAACTCATTTTCCCAGGGGCGTAACCCCGTTAACACCTTTCTAGACACCTACTTGATCGGCTAATTGTAATATGCAAAATTCTTTCAGGAGTAACTCTTACTCGCAGTGGGTATCAGGATCCAACTATCTCATAGAAGGTCTGCAATCTCATTGCAAATTTCAACACTTGAAATTCCCGATAATAGTTTTTACCCCTAACGTCCTATGACCTTGACGGGGGCCAAACTACCCATAGTGCGCTAGTCAAGTTCAACCCGTTCATTTCTTGATTGAATTAGACCCACCCGCATGACCCTTGATGGAGACTAAACTACGACGTACGAATACCCTAATCCAATCGCATCTCATACTGCAGATAAGTACTAATCAGCTACCGTACACTACGCCTTGACGGAGGCTAAACTACTGTAGCACGAATACTAAATACTACTTATTTGAAATGATATAGGGATATGACAGATTTTTAAGAAAACATTTTGCGTAATGAACTTGATATCATTGTAGAATCGAGTGAATTTTAAAAGGAGTGTTTTTTAGGCTTTTACTAGTTTTGCTAATGAGGTCACTCCCGGTGAAGGGATCTCGGCTCTTTCCTCATCGAATGAGGTGCAGAATATTTCACAAATACCACTATGTAAAGCAAAAACTATAGAAGCAATCAAAAGACAAACCGAGTGGGTTGTAGCATCTGCTAGTTTCGGTAAAGAGATCACTCCCGGTGAAAGGATCTCGGCTCTTTCCTTATCGAATAAGGTGCTGGATATTCAGCAAAGAATACCGCTATGCAAAGCAAGAACTAGAGCTACCAGTTTTTAAAACAAGTTTCTACAATATCTTTAGGTTTCTTTTATTTTATTAATCTCATTAATGAACTCCCATCAATTATGCTTCCTATGCATCACAGAAGAAATGAAAGCATCAATAGTCATTATATATCATATACATAATATAAACATTCGTTTCAGAATATCAAGTGATCACATCATAGAATATCAGCAGAAGAAGAACACATATGAAATATTGGATATACTAGGAATTCCGTGTTTTAAATTAAGCCAGTATAAAACACGGATTCCACGGTCGCGATGAATAACTAAACCCACATCCCTAGACCCCTACGAGAGCGGCAAGAAACCCTACCAATTCTAGAGTTAGGAGACCCGGTCTTGACTCCTCGAGATGGTCTTCCACTGGACCTTAGAACCCGGTTACTTATGCTCTCCTCCTTGGGTCTATCCTAATGTGGAAAAGTAAATAATATACATCAATGGTGACATCATCCTTGTTAGTTATGTATATGCCCCAGAGGCCATTGTTGTACATATGATGTATATTATAGTGGATGCTTGGATATATATAGAGAGGACTTTCTTGCTCGATATGATAGTATGCTATCTGGTTACACTTTGTCTTAACATGTTGACTTGTATTGTGTTACTGTCTTGTTCTCACATGTTGATAAAGCCCTTAGGATGTGTACTTGACTACTAGGACTATGATGTAGATCATACTAGTGGGGGACATGGTAGTCTAAAAGTACATCCTATAATTGTTCCTAGTCGAGGGTGTATCGAGACAGGGCATCGATACTCCAGAGTAGACTAGCATATACGCATCTTGACCCATATGATGGGTGATGGATGATCCCACATCCATTGGTGTTTGACATCAAAGATGGTATATGGGTGCTTAGTGGAGACTGGGTACACTGAACGGACTCGCCGAGAATCCTAGATGGTATTATACCTATCGTCAGATAGCAGTTCTCTGGTGACACTGGAACAGGTTAGTCTGTAGACCTGAGATCGTCATAGAGTCTTGTATGATTCCCACTGTGCTTTGATTTCCACCTTACCATGTTCATGAGAACGTGTAAAACGGTGGCTATTGGGTACATTCCCGAATCACATGGAGGCAATGAGCGATAGGAGGAGTTTCGTCTCTCCCAGTATTGGGGGTTGATGTTGCGCTGTGCTCGATTGGATATAACTGGAAGTCCCTGGCTAGGGCTGATATGAAGATCTACTGGTAAGAGTTATCAGTAGTTTCTCAACCCGTTATGAGCCTCACATCGGCACGACTTATCGGTTACTGGGGTCTGCCGTTTACCACCCCTAAATTGGATATGCGACATATCCGACGAAGAGACCGGACTGTACGGTAGTGTTATTGATTGGATTCACATGAATATGTATAGGCTTGCTTGTTGATCTTCTGATCGCTCAATACCCGGGTGGCCGTTACGTTTAACTGACCGCTTGCGGCTTGTAGGTGTTTGATATGATCATCATATACTGCCGGTGTATTGACGAGTCTTTAGAGTCCTACACAGAGGTTTCCTGGCTCAGGCGAAACGGAGTAGGAGCTCATATGTGATATGTGCGGGACAGAGATTAATACGTGTATGTGATATAGTATTCTATTCTCGCGATATATGATATCGGCCAGTTATATGTGATATTGCTGGGTCATCGGATCAAGTGTTGATTCGATGAAATGATACATATTATATTAGTCGGTTATATGGGATATAGACGGATTATTAAATCAAGTATTGATTTAATAATTTAATGTATAATTTTATATTTGATATATTAAATTATATTAACTAATATTTTCTCACTTAATTGTTTCTTTTTCTCACTTTTGTGTACACTTTGCATATATATGATATATGTGATTGTGTCATGGTTGTTGATACATGCAACATGGGTCTATGAGAAATACACCATGCCTTGGTTAAATTAGGGTTTTGCTTATTTAAAGTAATTCAAAATAAATTGGATTTTTTCAAGGCAAAGAAGCTTGGAGAAGCTAGGGTTTGCCATTGACTTAGTCCATTCAATTTGGATTGCTTAAGATATTTATTAACCTTACCGTTTATCCTTGACCATAGTTTAATCTCTACAGGAGTTAGTATGAGATATTATCTCACTATGGTTGCTATTATCACATAACTAATTCACTTGATCATTTTTCTCTCTTCATCTTCTTCTTCATCTCTTTTTTGAGATCTCTTGCTTTTGAAAAAGAAAAGAAAAATTGTGAGAAAATATATTATAAAGTGAGCAAAATTCCTACTTCATCATCCTCTTCGATACTAGCCATATAGTTTAGTGTGTTAGCTTCATTAATTCCATATTAGTGAAATCATAGCTTGAGTTCGTGTTTCCTTGAAGTAGATCATCTTGGATTTCGAAGACTTCAAGCAAGATGCATCATTCACCTTGTGGAGCTACTCAAGAGTATGGGAGTTTGATGATCGCAGCGAAGGGACCACAACAAGAAGCTATTGAAGCGAAGGAATGGACTAAAAAGGTTGTAATCCCTAATCACATAGAAGTAAAGTAGTTATTTGATGTTTTCGTATGATTCTCTAGTTAAAGAGGGTTCTTAAAGCATGGCAAAATTTTAATTTAGCATGGATGATACCACCCGAAATCTTACTGTCGTGCTTAGGAACCCTACAGTGGTATTAGAGATTAGCTAGAGAATTAGATGGATAGTGTAGGATTACGAAACCGAAACAACTCCGAAACACCCGTTTCAAAACACTAGTTTCTGTCGAATTTCTCCAGGTGTCAAAATTTTTTTAAAACAACCGCAGAATGTTGTTGTTCACACCATAATATTGTATTATTATATTCCCCATTCTTATTCGTTTTACAAATAAACAAGTACTTTTGACACATGTCTGCTACATATACAGGTTATAGGTTCTTGGATCTAAAGCAGTGAAAATAATGAAAAGACAATGCAAAAGTGAGACAACGAATGATAAATGGTGAAATCTTGATCGCACCTACATTTTGAGGAACAATGAACAACAGTTTACCGAGTATAAAGGCAGCGACACGAAGAAACAGTAGATGTCCACTACAATGTTCACTAGAAAGATCTGGAGAAGATATAAAAGCCAATCTAAGAAAAAAACCTACAGAAACAGGGAGTAAAAGTCAAGAGAAGACAGCACAGCAAAACACACAGATCAAGCCGCCAGGTTGACCGCGGAACCGCGGCCAAACCCTGGCTGGGGCCGCGGTTCCGCGGTGGTTATAAGGAATTATGGGAATAAAAATTTATCACTTTGTGTAGAATCTTTGACCGGTCTTCCTAAAGGGCTATTTTTGTAAATGCAGACGTGCGGGTAAATTGTAATCTAGGATTTCCTATCCTTTATAAATAGGAACTCTAAAGCTTGTATTCTTTTTATGCCTCCTTTTAATAATAAAATTCAGATCCCTTTATGGAGAGCATCGGTGCCTCTCTTCAATTCATCTATTCAGATCTGACAACCCTGCGTAAATGTTTGGAGAGATCTATCTGTCAAGTAAGTAGATTTATTTATTTTGTTGCCCTAAGTAATTTCAATACCTGCGCTAAATTAAATTTAATTTCCTGCCCTAGTTAGATAGTTAGATCTTTAATTCAATTGCCCTAGGTAGTATAATTAGGTTTTTAGATTTAATAATCAACAGAACACCCTTCGGAATTAACTCGTAAGAGGGAATCGGAAATTCACAACATCCCTTTGGACCGACCCGTACTCACCGGCTAGCTGCAAAGCGGCGCTGTTCTTGATTGCGGTAATAGATAGTTTTTGACATACAAATCAAATGGCGCCGTTGCCGGGGATGGCGTAGAAATTTCCTTTTTGCAATTTCGAGTTAATCTTAAATTAAAAAATCATAAAAAATTAAAAAATCCAAAAATTATAAAAATATATCGATTGTTATTTTTTTGGAAAAGGGTACTTTGTTGTGTGAATCTTGCAGGATATACAATCGAAAGACGGATCTGGAAAATTCCAGAAAGCACAACAGAAAACAGGAGATCAGAACAGAGGAGAATTTTAAAAACAGAACAGCATAAAAAATCTCGAGACGCGAGCCTAACAGTACACCGCTATTCCGCGGCATAAACCACAATCTGCCGCCCATCCGTGGCGACCTGGTGAAATCTTGATACCTGCGCCCGCTCCGCCGCCGCGTTTCCGCCGCACTAACCGCCTTAGACCGAGGATCCGCGGTTCCCCTATGTCTTTAGCGCAGAAAAATTCTTTTGTAAGCTCCCCTGTTCATTCTCTGGAAATCTAGATATATTTTTTTGAAAAATTCCTGCAAGATTTTGTGTGCTTTAAAAATCTTTATCTTTCCAAATAACAATCTTGTGCAGGATTTTTGGGCTCTGCTTAAAATAAAAATTGATCGCAAGTAATATTTTTCTGTTGCATATCTTTTATCAACAATCTTTTTGCAACAATTTCCAAATAAAGAAAAAGGAAAAAAGGACAAATCTTTTATAGAAACTTGCAAACCTTTGCCGCAAATAAATCCTTGCACCACCACCCATTTTTCTTTCTTTCACCATTTCTTCTTACAACATGGGTACCCCACATAATAAATCACTTGCCGAACTTTGGTATCCCGAACCTAACTTTGCGTCGTACGTCAATTTGTTCGGTCAATTTAAAGACGATCCTTCCTTGCCTAAAAAATCTTTGAAAGATCAAATAGAGATGTCTAGGAGAAACAGTTTGACTTTTCAACCCACTTTGTGTCAACCAAGTCAACCTTTACCACCTCCATATGTTGATACCACTTTTTCAAGTCCTTCTGTCACTCCTGAGCCGATGTCCATTGCTGAGCATATTGCTCAATCTCCCAGTCGATCTTTCACCCCTCTCCACTCATCTAGTTCTAGGGATCCGCACGATTATTCATCTTTTTATCCACATGTTAACCCTACCCCTGCCACACCACCCACTTCCTACCAGTCCTACCCGACCTTCCTACCTCCACTAGACACTGCTTCGACACAGCCTATTGGGAGTTTTGCATATCCACACGATTTCGAATCTTTTACCGAAACCCCCTCACCACCCAAGTCTAGTTTGGAAGAGTCGTTGGAGGCGTATATCGCAGAAACAAACAAAATGACTAAGAATGTGGAAGCGTCTGTGGCCGCCCTTATGCAACCGAGTGAACCGGTAGCTAGTTTCCCGCTAGCTCAAAATTTTTCAATGTATAAGGAGGCGGTTGGACAGAGTGAGAATGTGAGAGGATTTCAAAATCAAACCTACCCTTACCCAATTGAAGCCCACAACTCCAGTTTTCCATCGAATGTCCTAAATGATTCACTAGTTCAAAATAAAAACGAGTTGTGTGATTTTGTAGTGTTTGATTTGCCAAATTATGAAGAACCCCTTTCGAGTGAAACCGTACCTAATCCGTTTGACCTTTGCACCTCCACTCTAGAACCTAAATTGATAAGCATCCATGCTTTTGATGAAGTGTCTAAAGAAAATGATTTTCACTTAATTAAGGATATAGACGCCGGGAATATTTCGGATGATGAACTAGTAGATTTGATTGAAATTTTATGTCCCATTCATCATCCCGAGTTATTAGATGTTTCTCCCAAACTTCATATGCGTCTGGATTTTGATGATAATGGCATGGATGAGTTGAATTTTGAGGAAAATTATAAGGATAGTATTGAGGAGAGTTTTGAGGATAATATTGAGGTTGAACCATTTTTGCTTAATGTGTCGGATTTTCCAATTCAGCCTCCTGAACCTTTGACTGTTATATCACCCTCCCTCCTTTCCATCGTTCCGACCACGCTTGAAAACTGTGAGCTTGAAAAATTCTCTTTTGAATCCGACACAGTTCTCACAGCTGATAACACTTACGAGTGTTTCACTTTTTCGGACGATGTTGATGACTCACCGACCGAATTTGAGTCCTTTAAATTTTCAGATGAGTTAGTTGAACCATCAGACTCGGTTGCTCATAGTAGTTTCGAACCATTAATGGAATCGTTCAAGTTCGAGTCAGTTCACTACGGTGAGAATGATACTATCCCTAATTCACTTCCTTTCGTCCTTCTTATTGTTCCGACCGTACAAGTGACCGTTACGCTTTCATCTCCAATACCAAGGTCGGCGTACCCATATTTTCTTGCGAATCTTGAGGGATTTGACCCCATTGCTCGATGGGTTGATAGGTTAGCGCAATCGCTTTTAACACATCGGTCATCACAAATTGCGCTAATTTATTCACTCGATTTACACTCTCAAAATCGTACTCCACTTCTTTCTTTTTTCCGCCATTCTTCTCCTACTCCGAGACCATATTCCACTCTTCTTTTCTCTACACGGTCTCGTGTGCTTCTCATTTCTTTTCTTTCCACCCTATTCTTTCACCAACTAGATCATTACCACGATAAGATCTTTGAATGGTTGGTGCTAACCTTTGGCTTGTGTAAGGCTAAGCTTAAGTTTGAGGGGGACCTTTTTGTATATATGTATATATATTTTTGTTTTCTTTTTCTATAAAAAAATATAAAAAAATTCAAACCATTAAAAATATATTAAAAGAAAAAATTGTAAATAAATAAGCAGGGGAGTGCCGGTATTTTGACCCTCTTGGTGCAGCATGACAGTGAGGACACTGTCAAGTTTAAGTTTGGGGGTATGCCCGGTACGTCTTCTTCCTTCGCATTCATTTGTACATATTTTTGCATTTGCATACTTATTTGAAAACCCATAAAAATTGAAAAATTTTAAAAATTATAAAAAATAATTGTATTCAATTTTGGCTGATTGACTTGAGTTTGACAAATAGGTTAACTGGCTAGGAATAACTAGATCTTAGACTTAGTAAATTAAAAACCCTAAAGATAACATTCCTTAGAGTTTAGAGGTAGAAAGTATATGTCTTTATAGTTTATTTAGAAATAGGCAAATTTTGAGTTCACTTCTTGGGTTAAGTCGAAACGAAGGAAAAGTATTGATGTTCTTATTAGAGTATAAGTTTGAAAAATAATTCCTACCTTAAGTCTGGATTCTGAAAATGTATACCCTACAATTTGCACAATCACGCACCTTGAAACTTGGATTAGTAGAAGAGACCTTGAAATGCTCTTGTCTAAAGTCCTTAGTATGATGAAAATGAAAAAAATATAAGTGTGAATAAAGAATTAAAAAATGGACACTGGTTTTTGTGATTACTTAAGGCTGCAAAAATAGAAAAATATTTAGCGAGGGTGCTTCATCACCTAGTGCCTTAGACCAACTGGTTTGGGAGTCACTGCTAAAAGCCTTGGGTGTTGCAAGACTAGGAATTACGCTTTAAAGTGCAAACGCATTTTGTAATCGGTCGTTGGTACCTCAAGAAGTATTAACGGTCGCATGAAGTATGTGTAAGCAAAATTCAATTAAAAATTCACCAATTAATAAGTGCTTTAGACAACGGACAAGAGTACGATTGCTTGATTTGAATTTCTAAGTATAGGGGTGATTTATATACACACGTGGGGATATGTGATTGGAGTTTAGATGAGAGAAAGGGATGAAGAATAGAACTTGTATCTTTAGTAGAGTTGATAGAAATTCCTGAGTGGAGATGGAACCCTAGAAGGAAAACTTAAGAGATGCCGAAAGCTAAGTAAGTTTATAGAACATATATAATCTTAAGTTAAATAATGAGGAAGTGTGAAGAATATGGGTGGATAATTTGCGGGTCGACGATAATAGAATTCCTTGTTGAAAAACCTAATTGGAGAACAAAAGTCGAAAAGCCGAATTGATAGGATTTTATGGGTGTAATCCGCTGAAAACCCTTAGGAGACAACACTCCTCCTACTAGGGACACCTAGAGGTTTAACGGCTTGTTGCACGTGCTCAGTGCAATCGTGTTTCCCTGCGAAAGTGCGGTTAGGATTTTAGTGAATAAAAATAAGTTTGCTCGAGGACAAGCAAAAGATAAGTTTGGAGGTATTTGTTCACACCATAATATTGTATTATTATATTCCCCATTCTTATTCGTTTTACAAATAAACAGGTACTTTTGACGCATGTCTGCTACATATACAGGTTACAGGTTCTTGGATCTAAAACAGTGAAAATAATGAAAAGACAATGCAAAAGTGAGACTACGAATGATAAATGGTGAAATCTTGATCGCGCCTACATTGTGAGGAACAATGAACAACAGTTTACCGAGTATAAAGGCAGCGATACGAAGAAACAGTAGATGTCCAGTACAATGTTCACTGGAAAGATCTGGAGAAGATATAAAAGCCAATCTAAGAAAAAACCTATAGAAACAGGGAGTAAAAGTCAAGAGAAGACAGCACAGCAAAACACACAGACCAAGCCACCTAGTTGACCGCGGAACCGCGGCCAAACCCTGGCTGGGGCCGCGGTTCCACGGTGGTTATAAGGAATTATGGGAATAAAAATTTATCACTTTGTGTAGAATCTTTGACCGGTCTTCCTAGAGGGCTATTTTCGTAAATGCAGACGTGTGGGTAAATTGTAACCTAGGGTTTCCTATCCTCTATAAATAGGAACTCTAAAGCTTGTATTCTTTTTATGCCTCCTTTAATAATAAAATTCAGATCCCTTTATGGAGAGCATCGGTGCCTCTCTTCAATTCATCTATTCAGATTTGACAGCCCTGCGTAAATGTTTGTAGAGATCCATCTGTCAAGTAAGTAGATTTATTTATTTTCTTGCCCTAGGTAATTTCAATTCCTGCCCTAGATTAAATTTAATTTCCTGCCCTAGTTAGATAGTTAGATCTTTAATTCAATTGCCCTAGGTAGAATAATTAGGTTTTTAGATTTAATAATCAATCCGAACACCCTTCAGAATTAACTCGTAAGAGCGAATCAGAAATTCACAACATCCCTGTGGACCGACCCGTACTCATCGGCTAGCTGCAAAGCGACGCCGTTCTTGATTGCGGTAATAGATAGTTTTTGACTTACAAATCAGTTGTATGTGATGCAACATGAACAACGTAAAAAATTCAACTCCCCTCACCCGTTTTTGGCCGGCCACACTTGTTGAATAACCGGCCAGCTCTGCCAGTTTAGGGGTTTCAGGGTTGAAATTTTTACATTGTTCCAGTATCTGGGTTTTAGTATTTCAGGTGTTGTTTGTTTTTGCTAAATTCGCATGTGATGTTATCTTTTTACAAAGGCAATTCAGAGTTTTCGTATTCGTAATTCTAGTTTGTTTTTGGGTTTTTTTAGACGGTGTTAAAAAGTTCGATCGGATATCAAATACCTACTTTAACCCTTGCCTGAAAATTTTCCAAGAATTGAAATTTTCATAATTAAAGAACATTCAAATATCGTGCAAGTGATGCGGTGGAACCTCTAGAAGAACGAAACCCTAACTCTATTCTGTGCACGTAAGAACTACCGCTAAACCCTAGGGTTTGCGGTAGTTCCGCGGCGCCACTGGTGAGGCATTGGTTGACCCTTCTACGGCTGGTTCATTGGTACTGTGGCATGTATTGAGTATTTTTAAACTATGCTCAAGTGTTGAGTTTTTGGGAAATTTTGGGTTTTTGTTGATTCAATCGGAATGTTTAATATCGTCCAGCTTTTTCTGGAATGTGATACAATATGTGGAATTCATGTAGTTAGGCATGAAATCCGTAATATGTGATATTTCGGGTTTATGATGTCTAAAGTGATTGTGGATTCCAAATGTTGTAGTTTGACATTTTCTTTTCTACGACCGTAAGTGTAATATGTGGTGTATCGCCAGTTTCGTTGCTATATATCAATGACAATTGGGATACGCATATTTACTTACGTTGATGACATGTGATGTTATGTGTTGCTGTGATATGTTATATTGGATCGTCGCTTTTGAATAGCCGGGGGTTTTATGTGAGATGCGAGTTTTTCATTTTCATTCATGTAAAATTCAATTGTATGTAATATTCTTTTATTGGGGTACTTCTGGATTGAGGATGATGTCACCATTGTATATTATTTACTTTTCCGCATTAGGATAGACCCAAGGTAGGGAGCACAAGTAACTGGGTTCTAGAGTCCAGTGGGAGACCAACTCGAGGAGTCGAGTCCGGGTCTTCTAACTCTAAAATTGGTAGGTTTGCTTGCCCCTCTCATAGGGGTATAGAGATGTGGATTTGGCTATTCATCGCGACCGTGGAATCCGTGTTTTATACAGGCTCAAAATAAAACACGGACCTCCTAGTATATCCATTATTTCATATGTTATATTCTGCTGCTGATATTCTGTGATGTGATCATTTTACATGCGTGAGACGAATGCTTTATTATTTTATGTATGATATATAATAAACGTTGTTTATGTTTTGCACCCGCGCTAGTCCCGTCCCGGTATGCCGTTAGTTAAGTAACCTAACAGTGCATAACGGGACACTGTGGCGAATGCGGATGGCATAAGTGTACGTTGTATTTTTGTTTCTTCTGTGATACTTAGGAAGCATAAATGATGGGACGTCATTAATGAGATTAATGAAACAAAAGAAACCTAAAGATGTTGTAGAATCAAATTTTCAAAAAGGATAGCTCTAGTTTTTTGCTTTGCATAGCGGTATTCGTTGTAGAATATCCAACACCTTATTCGATAAGGAAAGAGACGAGATCTCTTAACCGGGAGTGACCTATTTAGCGAAACTATCAGATGCTACAACTCACACGGTTTTGTTTTTGATTGCTTCTATAGTTCTTGCTTTGCATAGCGGTATTTATGAAATATACTACATTTTATTCGATAAAGGAAGAGCCGAGATCTCTTCACCGGGAGTGACCTCTTGTCATGACCCGAAAAGTACGGAACGTGACTGTCACTTAAATTACGAAACGTCTCAAGGCATACGTAATCTAAGTAAGCCAAAGCCCAGAAATCAAACCCATTTAAGCAATAGAGTGAAGTAAGCATCAAAATCTTTTTAAAAAAAACATCACATTCTCCAAAAAATTTCGGCAGAGTCTCTTTTGTAAAAACTGGCCGCAAAATGGGCACAAATAACGAATAAACATATAACATGAATAAGGCATCCCCAAGCGGGAGCTAGCTCTTCGCCGAAGCGGACTCAAATCCCACGCAATGTAAATCATCAATGTGCAAAAAAAAATAAGAATAAAAGGCATAAGTAATAAGCATCATGTCGGCTCAAGTGAGCTCGACCCAGAGAAACAACATAAATGTCCATACATCTCACTGTCTCGTCTCTAGGTCATAGTACATCAATACAAGTAGCAGGTACATTAGATGGAGTACACTAGATATAATGAATATACAAGGTAGAAACAAAATAATCTCACAACCCACCTATGAGCAAAAGTCTCCAATCCATGCAAAAGTAGCAAAAGGATGAAGTGCGTCCGCCGGTACAATGCTGACGGATCGGACCTGCAGAAAGGCTATGGCATAACGAGGGTGAGTTGCCAACTCATGAGTAATAAGTAACATCTATAGAGGGTATCGTAAGCATGCACGCAAAGTGTCATAACTCAACAATACTGATATGGCATGATATACTAGCAGATATGTATGCAACATGAATCAATTTTACAATACTAATCTGGCATGATGTACTAGCAAGTATGTGTGTAACATGAATCAAGTTTAACCCGTGATCTGAATATGTTGATATGAGAAAATCATTATTTTCATCTTAGAAAAACTCTTATGAAATATCAACATAATATCAAATAGAATCAACAGAAATTCGTTTCCAGCATCGACACCTCAAATGATTATCTCAAAGCCTCAGAGTATCAGTATCACAATATCTCAGGCCCCAGCCGTCCAGCTAGCCCATCTCAAAGTATCAATAGCTCAATATTCCACGACCATGGTCAGTATCCTATGGATATCCGCCGTGCCAACAATCACCTGAAGGTAGTCTGCCCCTGCCAGGCTCATCGTCTACAACTTGATCTTCTTGCCCTGGGGTACCTTACCGAGCCCACCATGTACCTGAGACGGTTCATCCAACTCATCGAAACGGGTCTCGAAAACTAACAGAAAACCCATGGTGGACGACACATGTATCATATCACGAGAAAAACCGCAACTTTCAATGTTTAAAATAATATCAGGTTTATTAAATCCTTGCAGCTTTTCCCCAAAATCTCATAAATCTCAATTGCTGAAATCCTCAAGAAAATCATCATAAGTATACATGTTAATGATAATGAATGCCTATGGTATCAACAAGGCGAACCGCAATGTATGACTAAAAGACTAGGCATGAACGAATGATGCAATGAGGTACATACATATGACTAGCAATCCTACATGTCCATCATAAGGAATTTAAATGTATTAGCACAGGTTTACACATCATATATGGTGAAATTGTTCTAGATTTCAGGTTATACAAGTTATCTAGTGTTTGTGGCATAGTAATTACTAAGGCGTGTGTGTCCATATGAATAGTGCTCGTGCTGCATAAAACCATGGTAATGGTGCAAGTGTCCTATGAAATGAGTTCGCACATATATGTAAATATCTAGGATCGCGAATGCAACAAGATGATCAACTAGGAACTATACTCATAAATGCTAGTACCACTAGAAGTTTTTAAACTATCTAAACTATCGGGAGTCTTGCGCCATCCAAATGATTTCCCCCATAGATGTTACATCTACTCACCCGTGATCTCGTGCTAGCCAGATCCAACCACCGCTTTTCCCTTCCGCGCCACCTCTGACGTCCCCACGATCGATCCTAGAAACACACAAGAAACACACATAAGGCTAAAATCCTGCCAAAAATACGATATCAAGATCAAAACAGAAACTTGTGTTGGAAGCTAAACGCGTGTGCACTTGATATGCCAAAACGTGTGTAACCCCACCTGAAACCACCTCGACTCGCCGTGACGCGCAGTGAACAACAAACCCAACTCACATAACGCACATGTCACACAAGTTAAAAAGTATTGAAAACTAGGTTTTAGGTTCCAGATATTGACTCGAGTGGAAAAAGCAAAAGTTGTATATACCAAAAACCTTAGATATATAGCAGACTCCTACAGACCAAGACCCGACACCCATACCCACCCTCTGGCCACAAATTGCGGCCAGACTCAATAAATCTGCGGCCAAATGTGGGAGAGGGGGTCTCGTGCTTCGTGTATGTAGTCCTATCCCAGTCACTAAGCTCCAGTATTTGCAACTTTTTCCTGAAGTACCCGGGTCAAAAGCAGATCTCAAAAAGAACCCAAAATCTTAACTAAAATCTTTACTTTACACTAAATTTAAAACAGTATGGTATTTTTGTGAAATCTGGTGCAAAAACTTGGATTAGATGACCTTAATAACACTTAGTTAAGCTACTTTAGCCATAAAAACTTAAACTTGGCCTAAACTCCACTTAAATCACAAAACTAGCACTAAAATCAACTTAAACCCTAAATTATGCTAAATAAACTACAAGTTTAGAAAAATGGATGTTGAGTTTAACATTATAGCTCTAGTTAGTCCTAGGATGCAAGAACAAGAAGAAGAAGAAGAGAAGGGGGGTTCTGCTGCTGTTGCTGCTACAGATGTTGCTGTTGCTGCTGCTGCTGATGTTGCTACTGCTGCTGCTTGCTGCTGATGTGTGGGGGGGGAGGAAGAAATGAGAGGGAGAGATGTGAGAATGAGTGAGAAAGAGTGTTTGAAAAAAAGAAATGAGAGATCAGAGTCAACCGCCCTTTTCCCCTCTCTCTCATCATTACCAAGCATGCTACATGCCATCATTCCCTCTCTCCCCTCAATCTCAAGTCAACCCCCAAAACACTGCTAATTATATTTAGAAAAAAAAACTAATACACTTAATTAACTTCATAATCTTAATAAAATGGGTTAGTCCACCATGGTTACCTAAACATGATTTAACCCCAAACTTAGCCCCAGT
Organism: Agapanthus africanus; assembly: GCA_030015575.1. Taxonomy (NCBI): domain Eukaryota; kingdom Viridiplantae; phylum Streptophyta; class Magnoliopsida; order Asparagales; family Amaryllidaceae; genus Agapanthus; species Agapanthus africanus. The sequence goes on along the minus strand of JASDDO010000008.1, from coordinate 145,752,236 downwards.
TAACATGCACATGCGTGTGCAAGCCCAATTAAATTCTAATAAAATATTTATTAATTTAGATAAAATATTTGAAAACCGTTTTGGTAAACTATTTACTAAAAACCCCACATTAAAGCATAATTAACCACTAATCGCATTCTAGGGTGTTACACCTCTTTAGAGAAACTAGTAAAACCCTCAAAAACACTCCTTTTCAAAATCACTTGTTTCTATAACGATATCAAGTTCATTACGCAAAAGGTTTTCTGAAAAACCTGTCGTAGCCCTCCCTCATTTCAAATAAAGATTATTTAGTATTCGTGCTGCGTTTGTTGACATCTGTCAAGGCGTAGTGTCGGTAGCTGATTAATACTTATATGTAAAGCATGTGATGAGATTGGATTAAGGTAGTGTATGACCTTGCTGACCTCTGTCAAGAGTCGTGCGGGTGGGTTTGATTCAATCAAGAAATGACGGGTTGAACTTGACTAGTGCACTATAGTTTGTTGGCCTCCGTCAAGATCTTCGCACGCTAGGGGAAAAAGTATTATCGGGAATTTAAAGTGTTGAAATTTGCGATGAGATTGAACACCTTCTATGAGATAGTTGGATCCCGATACCCACTGCGAGTAAAAGTTACTCGTGGGAGAGTTTTACACATCACAATTAGCCGATCAAGTAGGTGTCTAGAAAGGTGTTAACGGGGTTACGCCCCTGGGAAAATGAGGTTTATTTTAATTAGGTCCGTGTGAAAGTATGGGAAACCTTCCTCAAAGTACCAACACTGGCCTGGCTGAAAGATTGGTGAATTTGTAAGGTATAATTAATCCCGGCTAGTCTTACCTTTTAGGGTTTGAAGGAAGATTTGATAAAACCAGTGGGAGCCATCCTAATTAGATAAGATAATAACCAATCTAATCTTGCGAGAACATACGCTAAAGTGTTTTCTTCTCTCTCTCTCCAGGTAGCAACCATGTCAGGCCTTAATTAATATAATAATATGGATGTATTGACCGAACCCGCTTGTTATATTGAGCAGGGGAACGTTGGTTCCGTTCTTTCTTATAATTGTTATAAGACTGATCAGGAAATAGGGGAATATCCGAATTCCCATGACGTTTAAACGAAGAATAAGCATATTGATGCATCTTCTTCGGGTGTGTTAGTTATCAAGAACTGTTTCTCAGTTCACTCTACGTCCTGGGTATTAGATACCGGATCAGGATCCCACATATGTAATATGTTACATGGGTTAAGGAAAGATAGGGAACTGGGAATGGGTGATCATTTCGTAAGAGTAGGGAATTGTGCAAATGTTGCAGCCAAAGCAGTTGGCGGATATCATCTTGTATTGCCAAATGGTAATACATTGATTCTGAACGAATGCTATTACATTCCGACCCTGATATGCAATCTTATATCAGTTTCTTTATTAAGTAAAGAAGGATATAATTTTTTAGTACATGATAATGTTATGAAATCTTCCTGAATCAAAAGTTGATTGGATCAGGCTCGCTAAATAATGGCATATACGTTCTAAATCAAACTACAGTTTTTAATGTACAAAACACATAAGACGAAGAGTTCAGAAATGAACGAATCCTTCTTGTGACATTGTAGACTAGGTCATATCAATATGACACGACTAGCTAAGTTACATAATAATGGATATTTGAATCCGTTCGAATTTTTATCTTATGACACTTTCCAGTCATGTCTTAAAAGCAAGATGACCAAAATTCCGTTTAGTGGACACGGAGAAAGAGTTACGGAACTCTTGGGACTTATACATAGTGATGTATGTGGTCCCATGTCTATACATGCCAGAGAAGGTTCCTCGTACTTCATTACATTCATTGACAATCTATCAAGATACGGACATGTGTTCCTGTTGAAACACAAGTTTGAAGCTTTTGAGAAATTCAAAGAATATAAGCACAAAGTTGAGAACCAAAAGGGTAAAAGTATTAAAATCCTTCGATCTGATCGAGAAGGAGAATACTTGAGCAATGAGTTCCGGGATTATCTAAAAGAGAATGAGATTCTCTCTCAGCTTACTTCTCCGTATACACCACATCACAACGGTGTATCGGAACGAAGGAATCACACCCTATTAGATATGGTGCGCTCAATGATGAGCACCGCTGAGTTACCTATTTCCTTTTGGGGTTATGCGCTAGAAGCAGCTGCATACCTATTGAATAAAGTTCCATCGAAATCTGTACCTACCACACCATATGAGATATGGAGTAGGAAGAGACCATGTCTTAAACGAGTTAAGATATGGGGTTGTCCGGCCTACGTCAAAAGGCAAAATTAGGACAAACTCGAGGCACGATCAGTTCTTTGTAAGTTATTGGATATCCTAAACATTCAAATGGATATCTATTCTACCACAGTGAACAACAAAAGGTGTTTGTTTCTCAACATGCTATCTTTTTAGAAAAGGAATTTCTTGCAAAAGAAATTAGTGGCGAAGATGTAGAGCTGGAAGAAGTTCCGACAGAACAAACTACAACTGAAGATTTAGTGGAACCAGAGGATTTGATAGTTCACAAAGAACCCCAGCCTCTCCGCCGATCTAGTAGGATTCCTCATCTACCTGAGAGATACTACGGTTTTCTCATTGATGGTGGGAGCGAGGACTGCATCATGGAAGATGATGACCCGACTAGCTTCGAGCAGGCCATCACGTGTGGGGACTTTGTGAAATGGCTGGATGCAATGCGATCTGAGATGGAATTCATGTACACCAACAAAGTATAGACTTTGGAAGTTGCTCCTGAAAGGGTAAAACCCATTAGGAGCAATGGATCTTTAAGAAGAAACATGGTGTAGATAGAAAATTTGAGACTTTCAAAGCTAGACTTGTTGCAAAAGGTTTTTGTCAACGACCAGGTGTGGATTATGATGAAACATTTTCTCCAGTGGCTATGCTTAAGTCCATCCGGATCATACTTGCCATTGCTGCATATCATAACTATGAAATCTGGCAAATGGATGATAAGACTGCCTTTCTAAATGATGATTTAGAAGAGAGCGTGTACATGACTCATCCAGAGGGCTTCGTAGACAGTTGGACCAGCGGAAAGGTGTGCAAGATGCTTAAATCCATCTACGGGTTGAAGCAGGCATCGTGGAGTTGGAACATCTATTTTTATGTTGTAGTCAAAGAGTTTGACTTCATCAAGAACGTAGATGAACTTTGTATTTACAAGAAGGTGGCAGAGAGTAAGGTTGTCTTCTTCGTATTGTACGTGGATGACATACTCTTGATAGGAAATGATGTTTCTTTTCTGCACTCGGTCAAGCTCTTCTTATCACAAATATTCTCAATGAAAGATCTAGGTGATGCCTCCTGCATCTTAGGGATTAAGATCTATAGAGATAGATCTAAATGGATACTGGGATTTTCCCAATCCTGGTACATTGACACCATACTAAAGAGGTTTTGTATGGAAGAATCCAAGTGTAGGAATTTACCAACGATCTCTGGACTCACTCTCTCCAAAGAGATATCTCCTAAGACTGATTTGGAAAGATCTTGCATGCAAGGGATACCCTATGCTTTAACAGTAAGCTCTATCATGTATGCGATACTATGTACCAGACCCGATGTAGCATACTCACTAAGTATAGTGAGTAGGTATCAAACAGATCCAGGAAAGTGTCATTGGATAACTGTGAAGAACATTCTCAAGTACTTGAGAAGGACTAAAGAGAAGTTCCTGGTGTATGGTAACGGTGAACTCTAAGTGGAGTCATTTACCGATTCGAGCTTCCAAAGTGATAAGGACGAGTCTAAGTCGCACTCGGGATTTGTCTTTACCCTCAATGGAGGGGTGGTGTGTTGGAAGAGTTCCAAACAGGAAACCGTGGCAGACTCAACGATGGAGGCTGAATACATCGCTGCCAACGATGCTGCCAAAAGGCTGCCTAGATGAAGAAGTTCATAACTGAACTTAGAGTGGTTCCGTCTATTGAGCATCCAATACCTTTGTATTGTGATAACAATGGAGCTGTGGCTTTGGCAAAGGAACCTAGGTCCCATCAGAGATCCAGGCATATTCTGAGATGGTATCACTTGATCCGGGAGATAGTTGATCGCCAAGAGATCGAGGTCAGGAGAGTTGACATGAAGGACAACACTGCGGATCCAATCACGAAGGCCATACCCCAGATACAATTTGAGAGAATCTTCGAGATATTGGGTACGAGATACTACAATAGCTGGCCTTAGTGCAAGTAGAAGATTGTTAGTTATGTATATGCCCTAGAGGCCTTTGTTGTACATATGATGTATATTATAGTGGATGCTTGGATATCTATAGAGAGGAATTTCTTGCTCGATATGATAGTATGCTATCTGGTTACTCTTTGTCTTAACATGTTGACTTGTATTGTATTACTGTCTTGCTCTCACATGTTGATAAAGACCTTAGGATGTGTACTTGACTACTAGGCCTATAATGTAGATCATACTAGTGGGGGCCAGGGTAGCCTAAAAGTACGTCCTATAATTGTTTCTAGTCGAGCGTGTATCGAGACAGGGCATCGATACTCCAGAATAGACTAGCGTATACGCATCTTGACCTATATGATGGGCGATGGATGATCCTACATCCATTGGTGTTTGACATCAAAGATAGTATACGGGTGCTCAGTAGAGACTGGGTACACTGAACGGACTCGTCGAGAACTCCTAGATGGTATTATACCTATCGTCAGATAGCAGTTCTCTGGTGACACTGGTACAGGTTAGTCTGTAGGCCCGATATCGTCATAGAGACTTGTGTGATTCCCATTGTGCTTTGATATCCACCTTACCACGTTCATGAGAACGTGCAAAACGGTGGCTTTTGGATATAGTCCCGAATCACATGGAAGAAATGAGCGATAGGAGGGGTTTCGTCTCTCCCAGTATTGGGGGTTGATGTTGCGCTGTGCTCGATTGACTATAACTGGAATTCCCTGGCCAGGGCTGATATGGAGATCTAATGGTAAGGGTTATCAATAGTTTCTCGACCCGTTATGAGCCTCACACCGGCATGACTTATCGGTTTCTGGGGTCTGACGTTTACCTCCCCTAGACTGGATATGCGACATATCAGACGAAGAGACCGGACTGTACGGTAGTGTTACTGATTGGATTCATAGGAGTATGTTCAAGCTTGCTTATTCATCTTCTGATCGCTCAATACCCGGGTGGCCGTTACGTTTAGCTAACCGCTTGCGGCTTATAGGTGTTTGATATGATCATCATCTACTCCCGGCGTATTGACGAGTCTTTAGAGTCATACACAGAGGTTTTCTGGCTCAGGCGAAATGGAGTAGGAGAACATATGTGATATGTGCGGGACCGAAATTAATATGTGTATGGGTTACAGTATTCTATTCTCATAATATGTGATATCGGCCGGTTATATGTGATATAGCCGGGTCATCGGATCAAGTGTTGATTCGATGAAATGATACATATTATATTAGTCGGTTATATGGGATATAGCCGGATTATTAAATCAAGTATTGATTTAATAATTTAATGTATAATTATATATTTGATATATTAAATTACATTAACTAATATTTGCTCACTTAATTGTTTCTTTTTCTCACTTTTGTGTACACTTTGCATATATGTGATATATGTGATTGTGTCATGGTTGTTGATACATGCAACATCGATGTATGAGAAATACACCATGCCTTGGATAAATTAGGGTTTTGCTTATTTAAAATAATTAAAAATGAATTGGATTTTTTCATGGCAAAGAAGCTTGGAGAAACTAGAGTTTGCCATTGACTTAGTCCACTCAATTTAGATTGCTTAAGATATTTATTAACCTTACCAGTTATCCTGACCATGGTTTAATCTCTACAAGAGTTAGTATGAGATATCATCTCACCATGGTTGCTATTCTCACATAACTAATTCACTTTATCATTTTTCTCTTTTCATCTTCTTCTTCATCTCTTTTTTGAGCTCTCTTGCTTTTGAAAAAGAAAAGAAAAATTGTGAGAAAATAAATTATAAAGTGAGAAAAATTCCTACTTCATCATCCTCTTCTATACTGGCCATATAATTTAGTATGTTAGCTTCATTAATTTCATATTAGTGAAGTCGTAGCTTGAGTTCGTGTTTCCTCGAAGTAGATCATCTTGGATTTCGAAGACTTCAAGTAAGATGCATCATTCACCTTGTGGAGCTACTCAAGAGTCTGGGAGTTCGATGATCGCAGCGAAGAGACCATAACAAGGTGCTATTGAAGTAAAGGAACGGACTACAAAGGTTGCAATCCCTAATCACTTAGAAGTAAAGTAGTTTACTTGATGTTTTCGTATGATTCTCTAGTTAAAGATCTAGGGTTAGGGTTCTTAAAGCATGGAAAAATTTTAATTTGGCATGGATGATTCCACCAGAAATCTTGTTGTCGTGCTTAGGAACCTTACAATCCTCTACCCGGAAGTGCCCCAATAAAAGAAAATTACATACAAGCTTTTACATGAATGAAAATGAAAAACTCTCATCTCACATAAAAAACCCCCGGCTATTCAGAACACGAAGATCCAATATAACATATCACAGCAACACATAACATCACATTTCATCAACGTAAGTAAATATGCGTATCCTAATTGTCATTGACATATAGCAATGAAATCGGCGATACACCACATATTACACTTACGGTCACAGAAATGAAAGTGAAAAACTATAACAATTGGAATCCGCAATCACCTTAGACATCATAAACCCAATATATCACATACTTTGGATTTCATGCCCAACCAAATGATTTCCTTAGACATTACATGCCTAACAATTATAAACCCCATATTTTAGTCTCGATATTGAAAACACTTTTCGATAACCTGTCGGGTAATTCAACAAGATTCCCGATAACCTGATCGAATGCTCGTCGAAAACTTTAGTAGACGGTCGCACCCCCGATACCGTCGACGAATTGCACTAAGGCGGAACAACGTGGCTGCAAGCATCCCAACGGATGCTTTTGGCGATGGGGTTCTTCTACAGTCACTTGGTCGGGGCTATGGAGCGTGGCTATCTATTAAGATTACCCGGTGAGTATCCGCGTACACTATGTAATTGCGACGAACTTTTGATTCACATCAAAATTCCGTGGCAACCGATCAATTGAGACTAAACTGCTGGATTTATAAAATTCAAACTAGCTATCTCATAACTAATTATTGTGGATTCCAAGTATTGTATCACAATCACAGATAGCTAGACGATATTAAACTTTTTGATCGAATAAACAAACAGCCAAAATTTCCCAAAGAGAACAACACTTGAGCGGAGTTCAAAAGGTACTCAGAACATGCCACACCACCTATGAACCATCCGTAGAAGGGCTGATCCATGCCTCACTCATGTCGCCGCGGAACTGCCGCAAACCCTATGGTATGATCGCGGTTCTGCGATCCAAAAAGTCGAGTTTGGGTATTGTTCTTCTAGAGGGTCTACAGAATCGCTTGCATGATTTTCTGAAGATTTTAAACTTGAAAAAAATCCAACTCTTGGAAAATTTCCAGTGAGGGAAGGTATCCGTTCGAACTTTTTAACGTCGTCTAAATAACCCGAACGGATGTTAGAATTACGATTACGAAACACTCCGAATTGCCTTTGCAGAAAGTTAACATCACATGCAAATCTAGCAAAAACTAGCAACACCTGAAACACCAAAACCCAGAGACTGGAATACCCTAAAAATTTGAAGCTCAAAACCCTATAAAAGTCCTGCCAGCTCGAAAATATTGGTAATGTGCCTGGCCAAAAAATGGCCAAATGGCTTCAACTTTTCATAGTGTTCATGTTATATCACATACAAAATTCTGCAGTTGCTAAAAAAAATTTTAGAGGCCATTTAAAATTCGACAGAAACTGGATTTCGTTGTTTTAAGTTTCGGAGTAGTTTCGGTTTCATAATCTAACAAAGATCGTTTAAATCTCTAGTTTGGCTCTGATACCACTGTAGGGTTACCGAGCGTGGCAGCAAGGTTTTGGGAGGCATCGTCCATACCATTTTCAAATTTTTGCCGTACTAAAGAACCCTAACCCTAGAACCTTAACTAGAGATTTAGAAAATACAATATGTAAAAAACTTTACATCTAAGTGAATGTGGAATACAACTTTTGTAGACCGGTCCTTCACTTCTAAAGCTCCGTGTAGTAGTCCTTTCGCTCCAAGTAGTGAACACCCGAACTCTAGTAAGGGTTCACATGAAGAAATGAACAAGCTTGCTCGAAGTCTTCGAGGCCAAAGATGATCTACATCGAGAAGACTCAAGCTCATGCTATCTCTTCACTAATGGTAGATTAGTGAAGCAGACACCCTAAACTATATGGCTAATATAGTAGAGGATGATGAAGTAGGAATTGGGCTCACTTTAGATTTGTTTTTCTCACAATATTTCTTCATCTTTACAAAACCCTAGAAAGCTTTTTTCATGAGGAAGAAGAAGATGAAGAGAGAAGAGAATAAACTCATATGAGATAAGAATGGCAACCATGGGTGAGTTAGTGTCATACACTAACCCTTGTAGAGACTTAACTATGGTTAGTATAATGGTTAGGTTAATAAATATCTACAAGTGAAACAAAATTGGTGGACTTGGTCAATATTTCCACAAGCTTCTACAAGCTTGTAGCCATGACAATTTCCATCCAATTTTGAATTACCTTGATAAATAAAAACCCGTCATTATATCAAGCATGGTGTGAGTCTCATACACCCATGAAGAATGTGGCATTAAGCATGACACAAATAAAATGTACATTAATATATATCACATATATACTATATGCACATAAGTGAGAAAATAAATACTTAGTGAGTAAATATTAGTTAATGTAACTTAATATATCAAATATATAATTCTACATTAAATTATCAAATCAACATTTGATTTAATAATCCAGCTATATCACATACAACCGACTAATATCATATGAATCAATTTATCGAATCAACACTTGACCCAATAACCCGGCTATATCACATATAACCGATCGATATCACATATCATGATAATAGAATACGATATCACATACTCGTATTAATCTTGGTCCCACACATATCACATATGTTGTCACGACCCGAAAGAGCACGTGACTGGCCCTTGTCCCATATGAAGTCTATAGGACTACATCTGATCCAAGTAAGCCAAAAGCTCAGAAATCTAAAACCATTTTAAGGAGTAAATAAGGAAAACTGGTTTTGAGAAGTAAAGAAATCATGTTTTGAAAATCAAAGTTTTTAAATAACTAGCCGAGTATGCATTTTTAAAATGTGTAACATTTTCTGAAAATTTCGGCAGAGTTTCCTTTGTAAAAACTGGCCCCGAACGGGGTACAACAAGAACAATATATATGAAATGATAAAAGGAATCCCTAAGCGAGAGCTAGCTCTTCGTCAATCGACGGTCACAACCACGCAAGCAATAATAATATACAACGCAAAAGGGCGAGGATCAAAACCCAAAAAGAAACTCAAAACAGCCAGAAAACCATAATACTATAAGCGCAGCTCTAAGGTCGAAATAATACATCACTGTCTCTAAGTCTGAAACAATATACAAGTTTTTGTTGATGGAATGACAAGATACAACTGAAAGTACATGTACAAGGGTAGTTCTGATGCAAAAGAACCCACCTACTAAACGCAATTCCCCTATATGGAAGCAGTGCCAGAAATGCCGCTATGGAATCTGTACGGAAAAAACATGCAAGAACTGTGGCACAACGGGGGTGAGTTTCCAACCCGTGAATAGAAAATATCTACACGCAGAAATCGAATGTAATGACCCATCCTAGGTCAAAACGATCAGATATATATATATATAAACCTCAATATGAACAAGTCTGAAGCATCCTAAACTGGCAATGTAATCTCTATACATGAGTGTAGTGCCCAGTGCTCGTGCCGGTGCCTTAGGTAATAGCATATCATAAATGTGAGGTATGATCAATGAAATCAATCTGCATGTACGTGGATCCCGTCCACTCGTCACCCAATGACAATAACCATCATGCATGTAAATATCATCAGCATATGCAAGGAAATATGAGGATATAAACCACCTGTGTCCCTCGCGACACGTCAAAATCATGGAACCGGAGTGCCCAGCATTGACACTCGAAAACATCATGAAAACTGTGCCCAGCATCGGCACGTAAATCCTCATATATCGGGCTCCGTCAGTCCGGACCAGCCCACGGGCTCCGTCTGCAGAATCGGCCCTCGGCCCCAGCAGTATGCCCATATCCATCTATCGACTCCGGTCGGTATCCTCCTGATAACAGCCAGGTCTAACCAATCACCAGTAAGTACTCGCCCGCCTCCAGACTCAATCGGCAAAGTCCTTCGATCATCTTGCTGAGGGGAACCGTACCGGGTCTACCATATACCCGCAATCGGCTCGTCCACTCCTCGAATCGGGTTTCACATGTCGCTCTCAGCACCGAGAAAACACATGGTGGACGCACTGAAATATTATATCAAGGGTAACCGGGTTTTTAAAGCAATGACATATTCTCTTTTGAAAAACCTACGGTTCCCAAATCCAGAAATATCATGGAAATAGAAACTCTCAATGCGTATAATCCGAAAACATGATGTATGTGACATGTAGAAGAAATGTAAGCATATCAGTCTGTCATGCAAGAATCATATCCTGAATGCAATAGTACTACAGTGTAGTGACATGGCAATTATCGATGATGAAGTGTGTGAGCCGGCAAACAGTGTACGTGGAACATACGCATCATCGATAATGGTGCTGGTGTCCTAGAAGTATGACTGTAATATATCAACAACACAAGCGATGCAATGCAAAAAGCATGAATATGCGGAATCGAATAATCAACGCAACAGTAAAGAATCTACCTCAAAAACTATATCATGCAGCCTTGCCTTTTGAAATAAGACGAATCGGGATTTTCGGTAAAATAAGGGCAACGGTGTTTTAAGAACAGATGCTACGTTTGAAAATATCCGTAGAATCCCTTTTGCCTATCATTAAAATATCCCCGATTCGTTAGTTTTGAAAAAGGTATGACTCGGGTCTAGTCTACGCCTACTATGCGAACTACAGACCCAACTATCAAGCCAATCGGGAGGGGTATGAAAACCACCTAAATCTGAGTCGATATACACATATATATACAATAGTCGGTGATCCCGCCTCAATAGTATCATGTACGATACAGTATATCTTATAACATCCTCGAGTCATGAGTGCAGATCTAACATCAATATAAAGCTCGTACGGTAAATCGTCGTACGACATCCTAATAGCTGGATACGGGTCAATATCACATTCATCTCATCACATATCAGGTATCACTACAATCATATCACATAGTCTAGGGTACAAGTCTAAGTCTAGTACCATCGATACCATCTATATAAATATGAATGCGGGTAAAACACATGCCCAAAGGCCTGCTAAAACCATCATGTCGCATCTGAAATACGAACTCTGTCATATCGCCGAATCTCACGGCCTCAAACCTCATCGACTCATCTCAATCCCACGTATCATCCTCAAATCCCGTATATGAACACATAGTCACATACCCATATGTAGATATACACACCTCTATATGCGTACAGATAACAGAAGGAATGCATGCAAGTATATTTGTACGTGTATGTATGGGTGCAACCACTAATCTTGGATTTCACACTATACTAAAAACCAATACATCCTTGTCATCAATAAACTTAAACAACACATAATAAATATACGTGTGTATACGTATTCGTATACATCACCACGGACTGCGGGGGTGCTATACGCCATCCACCCGACTTCTCCCCGTAGATATAAATCTACTCACCTTGCTTCTCATGTGCCGATGCCGATGTCGCCATCTTCATCTTCTTCTCCTCAACATCACGTAGGGTACCTACAAGTATATCACAACGCTAAAGCACATGAAAATCACATCGGAAACCAAAATAGCACACGCTACTCGCATAGGTAAAAACTTATCGTCTCGCATGTAAACACGATCAATATCCACTTGTCGTTGACGTCCAAACGCCATCCGATAGAAACGAATCACCAAATACCAAAATCCATGCTAAAACAAGTCATAAATCATACGCCAACTCATGAAAATCAACCCAGATTTTACCCTGATTGGAACCAGACAAAATTGCACATACCAAGGGTCAAGTTAACTGGAAATTGGGCCATGCACAAAAAACGAGGCAAAACCCTCCTGCTCTGGCCGCAATTTGCTGCCAAATTGGATTTATTTGCGGCCGGGACTTAGAGTTGGGGGCTAGGGTTTGGTGTGGTGGTTGCAGGGTGCCTACACATCTCACTGTCAACTCAATTTTATTTTAGGAGTCCTGGGGTGATAGCAGATTCCAAAACACACTCGCAGAAATACAGTTTTCCCCGATATCGATTCACTAAATCCGTATTCTGGGTTTAACTCCCAGGTCTGGTCTAAAGTAACATCACTAACAGGATTGTAAGGTCACAACAAGTCTCAATTTCACTTAACAACTCAAATTTACCCTAATACTCTCTAGGGTTGTCCAAAGTGCACAAAACTTTGTCGAAACGACATCAAACTTTAAAAGAGGCTTAATCACTAGAAATGATACAACAATTGTGAAGGAATTACCTTCATAGAGACTCATGAATCCTCAACAGTGCCAAATCACAAACTTTTTTGGTCCAAATGGTTGCTTGAGTGCTTGTGCACATTTTTATTGAAGGGAAGATGGGGTTTTGGAGTGATTTTTGTGTTGTTTTGGAGGCTTGGAGAGGGGAGGGGATTGTGGGCAGCAGCTGCAGCAACATTTGAAGGGGAAGAGAGGAAATGGTGGAGAAAATGGAGAAGTGCCAAGTCAAAGAAGACCCCATACTCTCCCTCTCTCTCTCTACCTACTACCATATTCTAATCAAATATCTTTTCTTTTCTTTTTTCTAAACCTCTCAAAAACCTTCTCCCAAGAATAGTGAACCCAAAACAAAGCCATGGTAAGAATAATGTAACACAAGTCCAAAATGATATGTGCATGTTTTGCACAAAAATGCCAAAAATCCAATTAGCGATTTTTTAATCGCGATTAGCACTAAATTAGCATATAACTAATCATAAAAACTTAAAAATGGCATAATTCCATAAAATACCCTATTTTAGAATTTTCCATAATTTTTCCAACTTTTTCTCCATTTATCGATATTTAATCATACCGAAATATTAAAATATTCATTAAAATAATATTAAAATATAAAAATTCCCAAAAATAATATTTGATTATTTAGAAATGTTACAATCTACCCCCCTTAAAGAAATTCGGTCCCCAAATTTAAATTTAAACCCCCAAATACTAAAACATTTCGATACAAATCCAAGTCGTCGGGGCTCCGAAATCATCAATACATAAAACATCATAGCGCAATGCATGTGCATGAGTATTGAGCAGATAACTCAAAAACAAGCTCCGTCAAGTATCTCGCAATTATTGGAGTCATGGTAAAGACACAAATGTCAAATCCAAAACAAAATCAATATGATATAGATCAGAACTATACATGTAAACATCCAATCTATACATGTGAATAGCTGATGTAAATGAATGCCAAATCTTTTTAAGTCGCTGTGCGATGCGCATAACACTGCACAGTGGCGGACGTTTTTCATAAGAAAATAACCATATATGTATATATCTTTTGTTTACTATGTACTTTCCGCCGTTTTGAAAACAATTTAGAAGGGTTTCCTTGTTTTTAAAACGTTTCGTGTCATATCGGACACGTAGGTATATATGCCGAGACTATAGCTCGCCTTTTGGAAATCCCTTCGGTAACTATCAATGCATACAAAATATATCCAGGTACTGTCCTCTGACTAGTCCTGCTTAGTACAAAACGAATATCAAGTATCATAAAAATGTACTGCTCCAAAAGGAATAAATCCCAAAAATGCACATAACACCATCCTGTGCCTTTGGTGCGCACGGAAATCAAATCCATATGTGCCTTACAGGTGCACAAACAACATCTAGGTGCAACAGGTGTGCACGAAGCATCTGTCATAGGCAACGTATGTGCCTGACAGCCAAATCAGGTGCATCTGACATGCACGAAGAATCCCGATTTAGTGCATCTGGTGTGCACCAAAATCGTATCTCAAAACATGCGCCCAACATGCGCGAAAATCCAAATCGGTGCATCCGTCGTGCACGAATGAAAATCTAAATCCCGCGCACTCAATATGTACGGAATCATGAAACCCAATGGCAAACGCCGAACATGCGTAAGTCCAGTCAAAAGCACGGAGTGAAAGAATCAACATCAATATCAGGGTCAAAATCGACGATATAATGCGGCTCAATCAAAATCAGGTGTACCGCGATGGAAAATCTCACAACCGCGTGCATCAGTGTGCACAAATCAAATCAAAACACTAAAAGTGCATGAAAAATATGCTGGAAGCGTAAATCAAATCACCGGCATAAAATCACAATCAATACATCAAGAGTAATAACTATGCGCCATGTATAAATACCCAGTAGGTGCAACCATGGTGCACAAAATCAAATATCATGGAACTCAGTCATCAAGACTAAATCATGTAAATAGATCGCCCAAAATACCGAAATCCAAAGTGACCGATACGTGATAATCAAATCACAAAATCACAAATCATAAATACCGCCGTCGGTATATCCTCCTTCAAAGTCGAGAAGGTGCCGGTGCGTCCAATGCTAGCAGCGCAAGATATCTACTTGCCTCTTGCTCACGACTGGCGTCCTCTGCCTCTGGTTCCTTATCTTCCCTGTGGATTACCAATCTCGCAATCCATCGACTCATCGGCCCGTCGGGTGTGCGAACGGAAACGATTCCGTTCTGGCACTTCTCTGGTCAATCCTCACGACTGCTCGTAAAGCAGCACATCTCTGGCGCTGACCTCTGGTCCTCTGAATGCACATCACACATCGGCTCCGGGTGCAAATCTTATTGCAGCAGTGTACTGGAAGGAATCCTGCTCAAAGTCTCTTCTGATCTCGCCTAAGCTAAACTGTACGGAGGCTGGTACTCTGGCGTAATCTTTTCTCGCTCTCTGGACATCCACATCCTTAGTACAACATCTACTCGGAAGCTGGTCGCATCCCTGCGCCTCTGTATGCATATCCGGCCTTTAATCTTAACGGGGTGTAATAACAGCTCGTCTGCATCTCGCACGAACTTCTTATCCCCTTGTCTGTATCATCGACCATTTCAACGTCGCGTCTCTAACTGCGCACTGCAATATCCTCGGCTATGGTCCATCCGAAGTCTCTCACACGGACTCGAAATCACGAACTCGGTATCTTCATCACTCAGTAGAAGTTATCTAGTCGAACACGTCCTCAGCGTGCATATCGCATCTCTGATCTCAGAGGAGTGGAACGTCATTTAGTCGAAATCTCATGCGAACTCTTTACTCCACTCTGCTTCAATATCGACTGATTCAGACTCATCTCATCGTGGCTGCACGGACTGCGCTCCAACGGCTATGCTCGTATCTGGAGTCTCCCAAGCAGTGTCCCATCACATGATATCCGAATGATGTCAAATCGTCCGATCGACTCGTCAGAACCTTACAATCCCCCAAGAGCTCAACATCTCGGGTACAGTTTAATAGTATCGAGTACATACCATAGCATCGGTGGTCCAGCCGTAGAAGGGAAAACCCAAGCCTCACTAATGGCGCCGCGGAACTGCCGCAAACCCTAAGGTTCAAAGGCTTTCACATGGTCATTATGTCGAGTGAGGGTTTCATTCTTCAAGAGAGTCTATAGAATCGCTTGCATGTCTTTCCAAATGCTTTAAACTTGGAGAATGGGTTCCTGACATTCGATCGTCTCAATCGACTCTCAACGAATCTGCGTGAAGTCGCCTCTAGCTGGAATCAATCTATCTGATGACCTCGCATCGGGGTAAGCGAACGAACCACATATCCTAGTCATTCATCCTCGGTGACTAGCGACTCACCATTATATCTCTAAGTATATGCTCATGATGTAGTAGCTCCAATCATGTGGGCGATATCTCATCATTCGCAGCAGCAACTGGCTCATTCGTCCGTACGCTGAACAGCGCCTCAATCATCATGAATAAGCGACATATCAATGGTCATCACATCCTGGCTGGCCTTTATCAGTGGCTCAAACCTCTGGTACCGATCGGTACGCCCGAGAAATTTCGTAAAAGCGATCAGTCCAACGCACATGGTGCGAAAACACAATAAGACGACGCCTCTATGCAAATCGTATGTCTCTGGAAACACGCCCTGGTCAGTCCTCGTCCACGATGAGCTCATGATAACGCAACTCGAGCCGTAGCTCACTCTGCCCATGCAATCGTGGCAGCAAAACCATAACCAGTCTTGATAAGGATAGATCATAGGAAGGAATATAATACTGTGTAAGGAAATGTACACCCTAAGGTTTCTTAAGCGGAGTGGCGTGTCGTAAGTATGCCGCGGAACATACGTACGGTACGTCCCTCTACTCAAGCTACCTACTCCATCAACCAAAGGTCATCCTATGCGACGAAAGTTCGGGTATAATACCCTCTCGACTAAGTCTAAGTTCCGTAAGGTCAAGCCTAAGTTCCGTATATATAAATGGCCTAAGCTCCACATAGTCAAACTTAGACTTGAACCATGGTCAACCTAGCGCTCTGATACCAACTTTGTCACGACCCGAAAGAGCACGTGACTGGCCCTTGTACCATATGAAGTCTATAGGACCCCATCTGATCCAAGTAAGCCAAAAGCCCAGAAATCTAAAACCATTTTAAGAAGTAAATAAGGAAAACTGGTTTTGAGAAGTAAAGAAATCATATTTTGAAAATCAAAGTTTTTAAATAACTAGCCGAGTATGCATTTTTAAAATGTGTAACTTTTCCTGAAAATTTCGGCAGAGTTTCCTTTGTAAAAACTGGCCCCGAACGGGTTACAATAAGAACAATATATATGAAATGATAAAAGGCATCCCTAAGCGAGAGCTAACTCTTCGTCAATCGACGGTCACAACCACGCAAGCAATAATAATATACAACGCCAAAGGGCGAGGATCAAAACCCAAAAAGAAACTCAAAACAACCAGAAAACCATAATACTACAAGCGCGGCTCTAAGGTCGAAATAATACATCACTGTCTCTAAGTCTGAAACAATATACAAGTTTTGGTTGATGGAATGACTAGATACAACTGAAAGTACATGTACAAGGGTGGTTCTGATGCAAAAGAACCCACCTACCAACGCAAGTCACCTATATGGAAGTAGTGCCAGAAATGCCGCTATTGAATCTGTACGGCAAAAACCTGCAAGAACTGTGGCACAACGGGAGTGAGTTGCCAACTCGTGAATAGAAAATATCTACACGTAGAAATCGAATGTATGACCCATCCTAGGTCAAAACGATCAGATAAATATACAAACCTTAATATGAACAAGTCTGAAGCATCCTAAACTGGCAATGTAATCTCTATACATGAGTGTAATGCCCAGTGCTCGTGCCGGTGCCTCAGGTAATAGCATATCATAAATGTGAGGTATGATCAATGAAATCAATCTGCATGTACGTGGATCCCGTCCACTCGTCACCCAATGACAATAACCATCATGCATGTAAATATCATCAGCATATGCATGGAAATATAAGGATATAAACCACCTGTGTCCCTCGTGACACGTCAAAATCATGGAACCGTAGTGCCCAGCATCGACACTCGAAAACATCATGAAAACTGTGCCCAGCATCGGCACGTAAATCCTCATATATCGGGCTCCGTCAGTCCGGACCAGCCCATGGGCTTCGTCTGCGGAATCGGCCCTCGGCCCCAGCGGTACGCCCATATCCATCTATCGACTCCAGTCGATATCCTCCGGATAACCGCCAGGTCCAACCAATCACCGGTAGGTACTTGCCCACCTCCAGGCTTAATCGGCAAAGTCCTTCGATCATCTTGCCGAGGGGAACCATACCGGGTCCACCATGTACCCGCAATCGGCTCGTCCACTCCTCAAATCGGGTTTCACATGTCGCTCTCAGCACCGAGAAAACACATGGTGGACGTACTGAAATATCGTATCAAGGGTAACCGGGTTTTTAAAGCAATGACATATTCTCTTTTGAAATACCCACTGTTCCCAAATCCAGAAATATCATGGAAATAGCAATTCGCAATGCGTATAATCCGAAAACATGATGTATGTGACATGTAGAAGAAATGTAAGCATATCAGTCTGTCATGCAAGAATCATATCCTGAATGCAATAGTACTACAGTGTAGTGACATAGCAATTATCGATGATGAAGTGTGTGAGCCGGCAAACAGTGTACGTGGAACATACGCATCATCGATAATGGTGCTGGTCTCCTAGTAGCATGACTGTAATATATCAACAACACAAGCGATGCAATGCAAAAAGCATGAATATGCGGAATCGAATAATCAACGCAACAGTAAAGAATCTACCTCAAAAACTATATCATGCGGCCTTGCCTTTTGAAATAAGACGAATCGGGATTTTCGGTAAAATAAGGGCCACGGTGTTTTATGAACAGATGCTACGTTTGAAAATATCCGTAGAATCCCTTTTGCCTATCTTTAAAATATCACCGATTCGTTAGTTTTGAAAAAGGTATGACTCGGGTCTAGTCTACGCCTACTATGCGAACTACAGACCCAACTATCAAGCCAATCGGGAGGGGTATGAAAACCACCTAAATCTGAGTCGATATACACATATATATACAATAGTCGGTGATCCCGCCTCAATAGTATCACGTACGATACAGTATATCTTATAACATCCACGAGTCATGAGTGCGGATCTAACATCAATATAAAGCTCGTACGGTAAATCGTCGTACGGCATCCCAATAGCGGGGTACGGGTCAATATCACATTCATCTCATCACATATCAGGTATCACTACCATCATATCACATAGTCTAGGGTACAAGTCTAAGTCTAGTACCATCGATACCATCTATATAAATATGAAAGCGGGTAAAACACATGCCCAAAGACCCGCTAAAACCATCATGTCGCATCTCAAATACGAACTCTGTCATATCGCCGAATCTCATGGCCTCAAACCTCATCGACTCATCTCAATCCCACGTATCATCCTCAAATCCCGTATATGAACACATAGTCCCATATCCATGTGTAGATATACACACCTCCATATGCGCATAGATAAAAGAAGGAATGCATGCAAGTATATATGTACGTGTATGTGTGGGTGCAACCTCTAATCTAGGGTTTCGCACTATACTAAAAACCAATACATCCTTGTCATCAATAAACTTAAACAACACATAATAAATATACGTGTGTATACGTATTCGTATACATCACCACGGACTGCGGGGGTGCTATACGCCATCCACCCAACTTCTCCCCGTAGATATAAATCTACTCACCTTGCTTCTCATGTGCCGATGCCGATGTCGCCATCTTCATCTTCTTCTCCTCAACATCACGTAGGGTACCTACAAGTATATCACAATGCTAAAGCACATGAAAATCACATCGGAAACCAAAATAGCACACGCTACTCGCATAGGTAAAAACCTATCGTCTCGCATGTAAACACGATCAATATCCACTTGTCGTTGACGTCCAAACGCCACCCGACAGAAACGAATCACCAAATACCAAAATCCATGCTAAAACAAGTCGTAAATCATGCGCCAACTCATGAAAATCAACCCAGATTTTACCATGATTGGAACCAGACAAAATTGCATATACCAAGGGTCAAGTTAACTGGAAATAGGACCATGCACCAAAAACGAGGCAAAACCCTCCTGCTCTGGCCGCAATTTTCGGCCAAATTGGATTTATTTGCGGCCGGGACTTGGAGTTGGGGGCTAGGGTTTGGTGTGGTGGTTCCAGGGTGCCTGCACATCTTACTGTCAACTTAATTTTATTTTAGGGGTCCCGGGGTGATAGCAGATTCTAAAACACACTCGCAGAAATACAGTTTTCCCCGATATCGATTCACTAAATCCGTATTCTGGGTTTAATTCCCAGGTCTGGTCCAAAGTAATATCACTAACATGATTCTAAGGTCACAACAAGTCTCAATTTCACTTAACAACTCAAATTTACCCTAATCCTCTCCAGGGTTGTCCAAAGTGAACAAAACTTTGTTGAAACGACATCAAACTTTAAAAGAGGCTTAATCACTAGAAATGATACAACAATTGTGAAGGAATTACCTCCATAGAGACTCATGAATCCTCAACAGCGCCAAATCACAAACTTTCTTGGTCCAAATGGTTGCTTGAGGGCTTGTGCACATTTTTATTGAAGGGAAGATGGGGTTTTGGAGTGATTTTTGTGTTATTTTGGAGGCTTGGAGAGGGAAGGGGATTGTGGGCAGTAGCTGCAGCAACATTTGAAGGGGGAGAGAGGAAATGGTGGAGAAAATGGAGAAGTGCCAAGTCAAAGAAGACCCCATACTCTCCCTCTCTCTCTACCTACTACCATATTCTAATCAAATCTCTTTTCTTTTCTTTTTTCTAAACCTCTCAAAAACCATCTCCCAAGAATAGTGAACCCAAAACAAAGCCATGGTAAGAATAATGTAACACAAGTCCAAAATGATATGTGCATGTTTTGCACAAAAATGCCAAAAATCCGATTAGCGATTTTTTAATCGCGATTAGCACTAAATTTGCATATAACTAATCTTAAAAACTTAAAAATGGCATAATTCCATAAAATACTCTATTTTAGAATTTTCCATAATTTTTCCAACTTTTTCTCCATTTATCGATATTTAATTATACCGAAATATTAAACTATTCATTAAAATAATATTAAAATATAAAAATTCCCAAAAATAATATTTGATTATTTGGAAATGTTACATATGTGCTCCTACTTCATTTTGCATGAACCAGGAAATCTCTGTGTAGAACTCTAAAGACTCGTCAATACGCCGGCAGTAGGTGATGATCATATCAAACACCCATAAGCCGCAAGCAGTCTGCTAAACGTAACTGCCATCCGGGTATTGAGCGATCAGAAGATCAACAAGCAAGCCTTCTCATACTCCTGTGAATCCAATCAGTAACACTACCGTACAGTCCAGTCTCTTCGTCTGATATGTCGTATATCACAGCTTGGGGGTGGTAATCGTCAGACCCCAATAGCCTGATAAGTCATGCCGATGCAAGGTCCATAACGGTTCGAGAAACTACTGATAACACTTACCAGTAGATCTCAACAACCCTGGCCAAGGATTCCCTGTTATGGCCAATCAAGCATAGCGCAACATCAATCCCCAATACCGGGAGAGACGAAATCCCCTCCTATCGCTCATTGCTTCCATGTGACTCGAGACTGTACCCAAAAACCACCGTTTTTCACGATCTCTTGAACGTGGTAAGGTGGAAATCAAAGCACAGTGGGAATCACACAAGACTCTATGACGATTTCGGGTCGACAGACTAACCTGTACCAGTGTCACCAGAGAACTGCTATCTGACGATAGGTATAATACAATCTAGAAGTTCTCAGCGAGTCTGTTCAGTGTATCCAGTCCCTATTAAACACCCGTATACCTTTTCTGATGTCAAATACCAATGGATATGGGATCATCCATCGCCCATCATATGGGTCGAGAAGCGTATACGCTAGTCTACTCTGGAATATTGATGCCCCGTCTTGATACTCTCAGGACTAGGAACATTTGAAGGATGTACTTACCGACTACTTCTGCCCTACTAGTAAGATCTGCATCATAAACCTGGCAGTAAAGTACTCACCCTGAGGGATTTATCAACATGTAATAGAGAGACAATCAGAGTACATGTTAAGATAAAGTGTAACCAGATAGCATACTATCACGTCGAGCAAGAAAATCCTCCCTATATATGTCCAAACATCCACTACAATATACATCACATGTACAGTAATGGCCTCTAACTTATACATATAACTAACAGAAGGAGACGGTAAAGAAAGAAATCGTCAAGTGCCTAGATAGAGGTATAATTTACCCAATCTCTGATAGCTAATGGGTAAGTCCTATTCATGTAGTCCCTAAAAAATTTGGCATCACGGTCATAACTAATGAGGCTAATAAGTTGATCCAAACACGCACCGTGTTCCCTCATAGGAACTGAATAAAATACGAATAAAGCAGCAAGGAAAACCCCCAAGTGGAGCATCACGTGCCCACACGTAATCGAACCTCACATGAGGACACGCGACCTTTTATAGGCAAAGTCTATAGGCGCTGAAATAAATAATTGGAGATGCTTAATCAGTAGGGTCACGTGCCAACACATGATAGGTTCCTGAGCCCTCTGAATAAATAGAATTAAATTCTAATTAGATGCTTAATCGGTGGGGTCATGTGCCAACACGTGATGGGTTTCTGAACCCTCTGAACCAGTAGAATTAAATTCTAATTAAAAGAAATCAAAAACCATAATTGGAAAAATATTTCCCTAGATCTTTCCAAACAAAAAAGATTACACTCTGTAAAGTGGAGCACCGTTGGATTAAAAATCCAATGGTGATTAAAAAATCACCAATTTATAGAAAGATTCTGTACAAGGAAATATTTTCCTAAAATTTGCCAGGAACAAGAAATAAAAATCTTATGGACTAAAAATCCAATGGTGAATAAAATTCACCGAATGATCTAAAAGATCATGTTGGTTATAAATTCAGTCAAAATCTTTCAATGAGAGATTGGCTGAACAAACAGATTCTTTTCTTTCTCCTATAAATAGGAGCCAAGAAGAAAAGAGAGAGGAGAGAATACAATAGAGAGAAATAGAGAATAAGATCTCTTCAGAGAAGAAAGAAACTCTAGGTAAGAGAAGGAAGGAGATCATTCTATAAGCTCCCACAAAACAAAAGAGAATTTAATTCTCAAACCAAGAGTTTAACTCTTCTAAATAAGAACTCAGTTTTTTCTCTGGTTGAAGATCTGCAGAAGCAGATCTCCCCATAAGTTGAGAATTTAATTCTCATCGGGGAGATTTTGCCATGCAGATCCAAAACTTAAAGGGAGAATTAGGTTTAGAAATTTAATTCTTTCAAACACAGAGGAATTTAATTCCTCTAAATAAAATTCGGGTTTAACCCTATAAAAGAATTTAATTCTTAAACAAGGGATTTAACTCTCCATGTACGTAAAAGAGATCAGTACCCAACATGATCACGTGTGTCCACGTGAGCCCTCTTAATGATCAAAAGAGAATGAATAAGTTTAGGTTACGTGCTCCCACGTGACCTTTGAATAAGCTTCTAAAAATAAAAAGGGAGTAAAGCCGAGGCATTTCACTTTCTGGCATCTCACGTGCTCCCACACGACCCTTGAATAAGCTTCCTAAAATAAAAAGGGAGTAAAGCCGAGGCATTTCATTTTCTGGCGTCTCACATGCTCCCACATGACCCTTGAACAAGCTTCTCAAAATAAAAAGGAGTAAAGCCAGGGCAGTTTCACTTTTTGGGCGTCTAACGTGTTCCCACATGACCCCTAGCAATTATCAAATACTCATAGAAAAGAGGATTCTACCCAAAGGCAATGCCCTCCTAATGGATGCCTTACGTGTATCCACATGACCTTTGACAAACACCTTTTTAAAGAGAAAATGTGGTAAAACTGAAGGATTAATATCCAATGCATGGGTACCCTCACGTGTCCACACGTGAGGATCATAAAGATCAAGTTTTTAATGCTTATATGATTATTCTGGGAGTAAAATAGAAGAAGTAAGGCCCAATTTTCAGGTGCCTCACGTGACCCCACGTGAGCGCTTCGTTCTTAGTGTTTAACACTACGTTAAGCGCTTCGTTCTTAGTGTTTAACACTATTTTAAGCGCCTCACATGGGAACACGTGAGCACTGAGTATACTCTAGTGAACCAATCTTAGCCCAAATTAGCTAAGTCGCCAAGAGGCAAGACCCCCTTCAACTGAACCCCAACGATACTCTTGTCTTTCAAAATTGATCATCTCATATGGCATTCAAAGTAATTCACAGAGCCTTTCAACCAACATTGGTTCAAGGATACATCTCTTCATACCTCTGATATATGTCGTTGTAATCCTTCAACGTCTTCAGAGAGGTGACGGGTCCCGACAAAAAGACATTACACGGATTGTGAGGTCTTTAAACTCATGGACTATGATGTCCTTAAACTTTACAGACTATGATGTCTCTAAACTACCATGGACTGTGAGGTCCTTAAACTCATAGACTATGATGTCTTTAAACTTTATAGACTATGACGTCTTTAAACTATCACGGACTATGATTTCCTTAAACTTATGGACCGAAAAGTCCCTAAACTAAAACAATAGAGCCCAAATGCTCTTTTGTTGGATCTAAACGATCCTGTTAAGTAGATCTTAGTCTAAAATTAGACTAACGTATCCTTAACAAATGGTTAAGCTGATTTTAGTCTAAAATTAGACTAACATATCCTTAACAAACGTTTATGTTGATCTTAGTCTCAAATGAGATTAACGATCCTTAAACTCAAACCAAACCCAAATCTAAGAAAATACGAATTTGGACTAATCTACACACTACGGGCGACAACATAAATTAGTCTCCATATACAATCCACGGGCAACCAAAAATAAAACAAACACACACGACACGAAGTGACCATCTAGAGAAGGAGAAAGTTGTTACCGCGATGCGGTAGCGTAATTAATTGCAGGGCTTGCGCCTGAAGGGAAGAGCGTCTCCAATATCAAAAACCCCTCAAACGAGGGGGAATCTGACGAAGTCTGCTACAACGGCCGCATCCGTCTAAACCTCTGATATACGGTGCCATAAATCAACTTGGCATCTTTGGAGAGGTGGACGGATAAATCCAAATAGCATCTGTCTCCAAATTCAGGCAAGACGTTTGTCTTCTCGGTCTTTTAGCGGAGAACAGATTCTGGCATGCCCGGTGGGACCTTTTCTTCTTTCCACTCCACACTTCGTGTGTCGTGTTTCGCAAACGAATCGCGGTTTGCTATGGTTGCCCTTGGATTCAAGGTACTAAGATTCGGTGTCTTGCTCCGTGCAGAGAAAATGGCTTCCAACTGCACAAACTGCACTAATTGCTACAACTCCTACTCTGTCCTCACGGGAGGAGTGACTTACAGGCCTCAGGCGGCCTCTGTTTTCAAGATGCCAGTAGAATAGGTGACGCAAGCCACCACTGGGCTGTTCTTTGGGACCATGCTCCCACCCATGAGCTCCAATGCCTTAATGCCGTTGCAAGAAGCTCTGAAGAAGTCGGTCTTTGATCGGCTTACGAATAGTATGGCCCCTCTCAACGGGTCGCCCAAGTCTAGCACCTCAGTTTTTGATAGGCTAAGCCAAAACTCCAATGGGCCCGTAAAGAAGCCCGCGATACCTGAAGGGGTTATCCCGAAACGGATAGCCATCCCCGCTCCAGTGAAAGAAGTCGTCAAAGCGGCTTCTCCTGCTAAAAGATTAGTCTTTGCAAGACTGGCTGCTCCAACTTCCGTTCTGGGCGAAGTCACCAAGGCTGCTACCCCTATCTGAAAGTCTTCCATCGACAGGTTGTCCATCCTCTCTCAGCGGACGTCGGTTTTCGATAGGCTAACAACGACGACAGCCCCTTATCATAGCAGGGGGCATGAAGAAGCCACCCCCATAGCTGAGCCAGTACCGTCTGCTCGACACGCTTGACGTCGCCACTGGCACCGAGTGAGGAAAGCTGGGGGCAGTTCCCTTTCTGGATTTACACCGCCAGCTCCAATGATGGAAGTTGATGCTGCTGTTCTAACTGGGAACAACTTTGAACCACTTAACAGGGTGCGCAAAAACTCGCTAACCGCCGTGCTAAAAAAGATCTCCTCTGCCTATGGAGAGTGTTATAAAGGCGAAGCCAGAGCAGCTACCTCAGCGGATGTCCTCTAAAATCCATAGGGTTTGGCGAAGGATCCAAGACTCGGTGATCAACAAAGACTACTCCTGCCGACCTAAGAAAATGAAGGTTCGGCAAGAGAAGGATCACCCTGTCATGCCACAAAAGGTGTCGTCTACTTGGGTGCCCGCTGCAAGGGCCCCCTCAGCTTTGACTGCCCACAAAAGAAGAAGGCCGGAGAAAATTCCCACGTCTGCGACGAATCTAAAGGATACTGAACCTAAACGCCCTAAGTCTGGGGGCATAGTAGTGCACACTGTTTATATGGCGTCCGGAAAAGAGGAAAGTCGTGCTTCTAAGGGTCACCGACCACTCACCCGATCCGTAACAAAGGCCCAGGAGCAACAACAGAAGCTCCAGGAAATGTTAACACAGATGTCCGCATTCACTGGGCCAAAAGATAGCCTGGAGATATCGTCAGAGCAGCGTCATGAACAAGAAACCGATGCTGAGTTCCTTTGTAGAATCCTCGAAAAGAAAGACAAGGAGACCGTGGAACAAGCGGCCAACATAAAACAAATGGTGTGTTTATTCCAAGACATGGTCGGCATGATGGTCCAGCCCGACCCTCCCGTTGAAGAGCCTCCAATAATAATTGAAGACGATAGAGGGGAGACATCAAACCCTCTTCCGGATCTATCAACGACCAAAGAGGAGACGATCTCCAAGCCGTCCTGGATGACTATATAGCTCAACAGATACGAGCTCATCAGGCGAGCAAAGTGGCTAACCAAATCGTTAAAACTGGACGACCCTATCCGGGTTGGTACGATCAAATAAAGTACCCGCCAGGATATACGATCCTTAAATTCCACGTATATAAGAGGACAGGAAATCCACACCAACACGTGGCTCAATTCAGGGCTCTGTACGGCAACACCGGAGGTGACGATAAGCTACTGCTTCGCCAGTTTTTTGGCAGCTTATCGGGAACAGCGTTTGAATGGTACTCTGAGCTTCCGAATGACTCCGTTAAGACATTTGCAGAAATGGAGCTACTGTTTACACAAAGATTCGCGAGCGCACTCCGATCACCTCACTAACAAACGCTAGAGTAAAACAGGGAGAAACTTCGGTTCAATACGCCATTCGGTGGCAGAATCTATGGTCAAAGTGTGAGCAATGCATAGAAGAAGCTCCTGCAGTGGGCATGTTTGTGAGAACCCTCGATCCGCATGCGACCATATCCCAGTTCATGATGTTTTTCAAGCCGACTACCTTCCAGGCCTTCATTGACAAGTTGGCCCAAATGGATCAAATGGGCCACATGCCTTCCTCTTCGAAGTTGGAACCGCGGAGTGAAAAGGGGAAGGGGAAAGTAACCTTCGTCGCCAATGCTCAGCAGCAGCCCAGTGGTCCAAAACCAATCAATCGCCAAGACGATAGACATTGATTCTTTAATGAGAAGATGAAGCGCCCTTATTCATTTTCCCGGGATAAAACGAGGAGACTGTTCGACCTCTCGATAAGCAACAGGCTCATCACCTTGCCGGATCTAAAATGCCCATTATAGCCCGGTGATGCCAACAATCCCAATTATTGCCCCTATCACCAAGTGGTAGGCCATCCAATTGAAGATTGCTTCGTCTTCAAAGGCTGGATTGAGGACTAGTTCTAGCAAGGAAAATTCGCGCTATCCAAAAATTGGAAGGTGAACCCGCCACAGCCTCACGCTCCCAAAAAGGTAGACATATCGGGGGCATCATGCTCACTTGTAGAAGAAGCTCCATGGGAGGTCGTTATTTCAGCCAAAACGAAAAGAATGCTGAAAGATCTCCAAGCATGTCCGGCGATTAGGTGGAAGAGCCCGCTGGAACCCGAGATTATTTAGGGGATGATGAAGCCGCGCCCAACGCTGAAAGTTGGCGAAGGTGGACAAAACATTCAAGTCAAGCCTCCAAAGTCTTTAAAGAAAAAGAAGAAGGACAAGAAGCCCGTCCAACCCGAAGACAGCCGTATAGGTTTGCAGAAATACATCGATGCAGTGGAAGAATATAACCAGAAGGCTCGGACCCCAATCAGGTTGGATGAATTCTTTAAGCATGTTCTTGAGAATAAAGCCGATGACGCTGATGAAGGAGACAATTCGTCAGATGAACCTGAGGATTATGTGGCAAGCTGCCACTTAATTTCTCACTCATCAATAGATGGTGAAGAAACTCCTGATTCAGAGAAATTGGGGGCAGATTCCAAACCGAAACCGTGGGAACCGTCTGACTAGATGATCGATCTGCTACTGAACGCAGCCCGTCAGAAAAGCAAAGCCGATCGGGAGCGCGAATTGGCCATATTCAAAAAATCCAAACGCCGGCGGCTGGACGAAAGGGTTAAAACACTCTCACCAGATCAAAGCACATCCTCCGCAAACAAAAGCAAACTTAAGAAGAGGAAATGGTTCGCCAAAACTATGTCAATGGGAATGAAGCTGCCACCCTCCGAAAGAAACACTCCTGGTGGGATACACCTTGACGAAGACGATGTACATCAAAATTACTGCTTATACCAATAGAGGATTGCGCACCCTACTGAAGAGTGAAACGCCTTTAAAAACTAGTGGTAGGGATATATCGCTCACCGACAACATTTCAAGAGGATGAAGCGTGAAGCTCGTCGACAGCGAAAAAATACGACAGATGAACACAAAAGAGTTGCCGGTAACCATCGCATGGTCGATTTCGGGATATCGCATGTTCTCACCTTCGGATGAGATTCTGACGAGGAAATAACCCTCGGCCCTCTCTTCAAGGAATCTATCTCTGAAGCAGAAGAGATGAAGACCTGCGAGAACATTCAGCTGCGCAATCGCACGTTACCCGAAAAGAATCTCAGACCCACAAGCAAGGGAGCGAACAAAAAAATATATGGGGAAGGAAAAAGTCCCTGAGGATATCACCCTCGATGATCGAGTCGTTGAGGAGTTGGCAGCCAAGGACCCGCCAAAGAAAAACAAGGTGGATTACAACGTTCTGGCACACTTGAGGAAGATACCCTCGCAGCTAAGCATTCTCGATGCCCTTCTGCTATCTAAAGAGGCGAAAGATTATTTGATCAAGGCACTACAAGAGCCCGAGCAGTTCCAAGATTTCCTTGCCGAAGAAAAGATGAAGGATGAGCTGGAAGAAGTGCACACTACTAACGTCACTTTCAGCGACAAAGATCTTCTTCTCGGAATGTGTGAGTACAACTGTCCCTTGTATGTCACCGGATACTACCATGACATCAAGATAAGAAAGATCTTAGTTGATAACGGATCCTCTGTCGACCTTCTCAACGTGAGAGTGCTAAAAGAAATCTACATGAGTGTTCAACACCTCGCTCGGGATAAAATCACTATCTCCGGGTTCGACTCTCAGTCATCACGGACGCTCGGGTCTGTCATACTGACATTGTGCTTTAGGCTGCTCGTTACTGACATCAAATTTCATGTCATTGACGCCAAGACTTGCTACAACGCTTTGCTCGGCAGGCCTTGGTTACACGAGTACAACATCATCCCTTCTACATAACATCAGTGTATGAAGTATTTCAAAGATGGGCTTGAATACACTGTAACGGGGGAGCTAAACCCATTCTCCGTGAATGAAGTCCGCAAATACGAGGACGTAAAATACTTTCTGCCAGACTTTAAAGATACAGAAAGATGCCAAAAACCGGAGAATAAGCAAAAAGCTATCGCCACAATTCCGGTCTTCGGGAGCGATACCGAGGAGGATGAAGAGATAGTCTATTCAGGGCCGCCCCAATGCAATAATCCGGGACCGTCTACTCCTATTCTGGTCTTTGGCAGTGACTTTGAAGACGAGGTCAACGTAGTGTTCTCGGTCCGCCCATCGATGCAGGTATTCACCGGAGATGATCAAAATTTGCAAATCGCCATGGTCCCGAGAAAGCATTACAAAGAAATCGACACATTCGATACCTATAGTGTATAAGAGCTACAGACGTTCTACGTACCTCCCAAGCGAAAAGATGAAAAGGCGATCCTCTTTTATCGATCTGCGGAAATAAAAGTGGAGAAAGAAATCTGGCATGGTGACGATTCTACACTTGACAGGCTCCAGCCCATCCGTCTGCCTAGATACTACACGGAAGGATTAAAAAGGCTGTTGAGGCACAAAGGCATACCCTTCAAACAGACTGCTCGAAAAGCTCAGTTCTACAACAGGATCTAGAACGTCCTTGGAACTCAGTGAAAATTGCCCAACGGGAGAATAGAAACGATCGGGCTTGGATATGTTCAATCTAAGAAACGGGAACGATTCCATGGCTGCTACGTTATATATGACTTTGATGAAGAAGGAGATGCTCTGTTAGAAGACGCTAACCCTAAACCAAAACGAGGTCCCGCCATGAAAGTGCCAAGTCCGTCGTTTGAAGAATAGATGGACAAGCTAATAAGGGAAGCGGGTCAAAAGGTCCGGGATGACCATAGCCGCGAAATGGCCATTTATGAGAAAGGCAGGACGCAGCGCCTCCTTCAGCAGGCTGCAGAGAATGACGATGCTCTTCATCGCCAGCCCGTCATACAAAAGACCGGACGCAGAGGTAGAAACAAGCTAAAGAACGGAAAAAACGTTCGACAACGGCAAAGCGGGTCCAAGAAGCCACGCGATCGAGAATTGAGCAGCCGGGATCCGTCTCTTATAAAGAAGATGGGTCGAGCATATTCTTTTCCCCAAGACAAGACAAGGAAGATATTCGATCTTGTCATGAAACATCAAATGATTGCGCTTTCGGAGTCCAAACACCTCGAACAAGCAGACGAGGTCTCTCACACAGATTATTGCTCCTATCATCGAGCGATAGGACATCCTCTCGAAGATTGCTTTACATTCAAAGACTGAGTAGAAGACCAGTATCAGCAAGGCAGGTTCACTTTATCCAGCAGTTGGAGGGTAACCCCGCCGCAAAAGCATGAATCGAAAGCCATGTATGCAGCGAGAGTAGAGCCGAATCAACATCGGTCTTGGAAGCGATCTCGTACCTGTCACGCGATAACGCTGTCAGGAGAAGGAGTACGCGAGGATATAGATGACCTCCTCTAGTGCTTCGAAAATGATGATGAGGAATTGATCTCAGAATTTCCACCGGCGCCAAAAGAGCTGGAAGATGGGATACATACTACTGCAGATAACCTCAGGAAAATCGACTTTAGGATGGCAAGCAACCCGAGGCCTACGTTTGTCAGTGAGCTGTTATCCAAAAAACAGGTAGATATGCTAAGAGACGTGCTTATGCAGTATAAAGACTGCTTCGCATGGAACTACTCTAAGATGCCGGGGCTCGATCCAGAGATAGTTGTGCATAAATTAGCGATATCTCCGGACGTCAAGACGATCAAACAAGCACCGAGAAGAATGCGGCTCGAACTTGAAATGAGCATCAACGCCGAGGTCAAGAAGCTTATCGACTCCAGCTTCATTCAAGAGGTTCAGTACCCTGACTGGATTGCCAACATCGTCCCAGTGATGAAGAAAATGGGACAGTGCACATCTGCGTGGCTTTCAAGACCTCAGCAAAGCTTGCCCAAAGGATGATTTTCCCGTACCGGTTTTCGAGATGATGATAGACAACACGTCCACTCATGAAGTCTTCTCCTTTATGGATGGCTCGTCAGGGTACAATCAAATAATGATGCATCCCGAAGACCAAAGGCATACCACTTTTCGTACCCCTTTGGGCATATTCTGCTATAAAGTGATGCCTTTCGGTCTGAAGAACGCCGTCGCTACCTATCAGAGGGCCATGACGAAGATTTTCGATGACCTCATACATGAAATTGTTGAATGCTATATCGACGACCTCATGGTTAAAAGCAAATCGTATGAGGAACATTGGGAGCATCTAAAGATAGTGTTCTAACGTCTTCGGAAATGCAATCTGAAAATGAACCCTCTGAAATGCGCGTTCGGAGTTTCCTCGGGTAAATTCCTAGGATTCATCGTACGACACCGGGGCATCGAAATAGACCTATCAAATATCAAGGCGATTATAGAAATGCCTCCGCTAAGAACTCTCAAGCAACTGCGGTCTCTCCGAGGAAGGCTCGCATATCTCCGGCGGTTCATAGCTAACCTCTCCGGCAAATGCCGCCCTACAGTCATCTAATGAAGAAGGGGACCCCTTTCGTCTGGGATCGTAAATGCCAAAACGCACTAGAAGAAATCAAGCAATACCTGCAGATTCCGCCAGTACTGACTGCTCCGGTCAAGGGAAAGCCTCTCATCCTGTATACAACAGCCCTCGAAGGTTCTTTAGATGCACTATGGGCACAGGAGAACGACCAAGGGAAAGATAAGGCCCTCTATTATTTGAGCCGAGTTCTCCTGGGGGCAGAAAACAATTACTCCTTTATCGAAAAACATTGCCTGGCATTAATCTTTGCTATAACGAAGCTCCGGCATTATGCTTTGGCACATGAGATCCACTTTATATTAAAAGTGGATCCTCTCAAATATTTGATGTCAAGAGCCATACTAACAGGACGGCTCACTAAATGAGCCTTCCTTTTGATGGAGTCCTCGATAACATACCAACCTCTCAAGGCAGTGAAAGGGCAGGATATCTCCGACTTCCTCGCTGAACATCCGATCCCCGCCGATTCACCCCTAAATTACGAATTACCAGACGAGCACGCGTTTGACACGAACGACAGAGAGAAAGGAGAGAGTTACGCTCGGTGGTAACTTTACTTCGATGGGGCTTCTTCCATGAAGAAGCGACAACACAACACCCCTGTAATCAAATCTTGGGTAGGTCTTATCTTTGTGACTCCACAAGGAGGAATAATGCACTTTTCCTTCTCCTTAACAAAGCCGAGGACGAACAATGAGGCCGAATATGAAGCTTTGATAGCAGGTCTTGAGATCACTATCGACATGGGAATCGAAAACCTCCTCATAGACGGAGACTCCCAGCTGGTCGCTAGTCAAGTAAATGACGACTATCAAACGTGCAAACCAGAGTTGGTAAAGTACGGTGAGAGAGTGCAACAATTGCTGACTCAAATCCCTTCCTATGCCCTGGAAAGCATACCGTGAGCGGAGAATAACAAAGCAGATGCGTTAGCTAAACTCGCTAAATAACTGGCTGACGAAAACCTCGATGACGTAAGGATCGTGGTACAAAGCCGTCAGGTTCTTACACCGGCAGAAATATCTCCGGATTCGTTTGAAGGAAAAGGAGCGACAAACCAAATGGCCCTACAAACAAAAGACCTGGAAAAGGCTAAGGACTGGAGAGAAGTTTTTATAGATTACTTCAAATCCCGTCAAACACCTGAAGATGCATCCTCGAGACATCAGCTCATTAAACAAGCTCTGTCTTTCGCCTTCATCAATGATATTCTATACTAGAGATCGTTTGACTCTCTATGGCTAAGATGGCTGGGACCGGAGGAAGCAAAGAAAGTCATCCAAGAAACTCACGATGGACTCTGCGGTTCTCATCAAGCCGGCCCGAAGATAAAGCTGAAGATCAAAAGGTTGGGATACTATTGGCCCATGATGATCCAAGACTGTCTCGAATACGCAAAGCAGTGCCATTCGTGCCAAATTCACGGGGACTTCATCCACCGGCATCCGAATCTGCTACACCCGACAGTGGCTACCTGGCCATTCGAAATATGGGGAACCGATATAATCAGGCCTATCGAACCAGCATCATCTAGAGGACATTGGTTCATATTGGTGACCACCGATTATTTCTCTAAGAGGGCAGAAACAGTACCGCTAAGAGAAGTGAAGACGGAGAACATCCTCTATTTCTTCAAGACACACGTCATTTATCGGTTCGGCACTCCGCGATGGATTATCTTCGATAACGGGCCGACCTACAGAAGTCACAAAATCAGCCGGTTCGCAAAACAACATAATATAGACTGGAGATACTCTTCGGTCTATAATCCCCGAACTAATGGTCTAGCTGAGGCTTTCACCAAAATCTTGACGAAGATTATAAAGAAGACGGCGTTTCGAAATAAGAAGGACTGGCACGAGAGACGGCATGAAGCTCTCTGGGCGTATCGGACCACGTTCAAAACGGCCACGAATACAACACCGTATGCATTGGTATTCGGCACTGAAGCAGTACTTCCCTTGGAGATAGAGCTACCTTCTTTACTAGTGGTGGTCCATTACGAGCTAACAAACGAAGAGAATGCTCATTTTCGGCTTGAGAAGCTCGATGCCTTCGACGAAACTCGTCTTATAGCACAGCAAAACTTGGAGGCTTATAAAGCAAAGATGACACGCTCATACGATATATTGACTAAGCCGAGCAAATTCCGCCAAGGAGAACTCGTGCGTGGTCAAGAGACCTATGATCCCCAATCATGCCAAACGGGGGAAATTCGAGCCGAATTATGAGGGGCTGTACATCATAGAAAAGGTCTACCAAGGAAGGGCCTATCTACTTATAGACATGCATGGCGAAAGACCCTTCAGGCCAATAAATTGCCGGTTCTTAAAAAAATACTATGCCTGACGAGTCACGGCCTAGGTCAACGATAGATGACGACGCCTATGTCCGCTCGCTATCTTCTCAAGCCCAAACTCTATAAGTAGTATCCGACGAAAGCTCGCCTCGAAAACGTGCGACGTACCGTAATGTCCTTAAACTAACAACAGACCGTAATGTCCTTAAACTAACAATGGACCGTAATGTCCTTAAACTAGCAATGGACCGAAACGTCCTAAAACTAACGACTGAGCGAAACGTCTGTAAACTACTACGAACAGCAGCATCCTAAAACTGACACAAAAAAAGGTACGTCCATAAGCAAAATGGGCACGGATGAAAACCCGAAAGGGCTCCGTGGGTAAAAACAACAGGGCTACCGGCGAGTTTGTGGAAACCCGAAAGGGCGCAATCTCGTTAAAAGACACTTGCAAGGTCCTCTAGACCTTGTAAGGAGAAAACTACCCGCGTGAGATCCTTACGACTCACAAAAGAGAAACACACTTAAGGATCCCCACGATTCCTAATGAGAAATTACACTTATGAGATCCTCATGACTCGTAAGGAGAACCCTCTTATGAGACCCTCACGGCTCATAAGATTCAAAAGCCTTAAGCTACAGGGATCTGAACCTATTCTTAAGCCATCAACTTTCCCAGATTTCCCTACAAGCAGTTTAATATTGACCTTTGTATACAATCCATGGGCGCAAATAATCATTTCCTTTCCGAGTCCCATCAACGACAAGGAATGCCCTCCTTTGATGAACACACACTTGTATGTCCTCTCGACTTATAAGGAGAAAACACTCTTGTAAGATCCTTACGACTTATAAGAGAACATACACTTAAGAATCCTCACGATCCTTACGAGATCCTCACGACTCGTAGGGAGAAACTCCTTTATGAGATCCTTACGGCTCATGAAGTCAAAAGCCTTAGTCGACAGGATCTTAACCCTGTTTGCTAAGCCATCTTTGTTCGAACCGACGAAGGCAGATGATGATTCGCTCCTGGCAATATCCCAGTTGTAGCGATGCTGATGCCTAAATCGGTATCAAATTCCAAGTCCTTTCATGGCAAATGATGATTCGCTCCTAGCAACATTCCAGTCGCAGCGATGCTGATGCTAAGATTGGTATCAGATCTTGAGTCCCGTACTCGAAAAAAATGCATATGAAATAGCCAAAATGTTTGGGCAACTCGCAATAAAAATCAATGAATAAAATATATGCATATAAAAATAGCCGAAATGTTTGGACAACTCGCAATAAAAATCAGCGAGTTAAATTTATGCATATAAAAATAGCCGAAATGATTGGGCACCGCGAAAAATAGCCGAAATGATTGGGCAATCATGACTTTCGTGATATAAAATGCTGAAATGATAGAGCATCGCGGAAAGAAAAAAAATGAAATGAAAATTTTTGCCCTACAGGTGAGATCACATCGATCCCTATATACAATCCAGGAGCACAAACAAAAAGGGAACCATATCATCCCACCGGGCTCCATCAGAAAGAGAGCCAAGTCTCGATGGCAACATCTACAACCTAGAAATCAACAATGGTGTTCCTTTTCGTTCCAACCAGAAGCAGATACAACATTAGCAAAATGGAGCGATGGCAAAGTCCCCTAGTTCTAAATCTCGAAGGCTCACAGACAGCCTAGAGACTGTCTCGGAGCCACGGCAAAATCCCTAGTTCCAAGTCTCGACGGCCACATCTACAGCCTGGAGACCCGCAACAGTGTTCCTCTTCATTCCAGTAGGATTCAGACGCGGCAATCAATCTCGGAGCCATGACAGAGTCCCTAGTTCCAAGTCTCGACGGCCACATCTACAACCTGGATACCCATAACAACATTCCTCCTCATTCCAGCAGGATTCAGACACGACAATCAATCTTGGAGCCACGAAAGAGTCCCTAGTTCCAAGTCTCAACGGCCACATCTACAACCTGGAGACCCACAACAGCGTTCCTCCTCATTCCAGCAGGATTCAGACGCGACAATCAACCTCGGAGCCATGACAAAGTCCCTAGTTACAAACCTCGACGGTTCACAGACAACCTAGAAACCACCTCGACATTCATCTCATTACAGTAGACGCAACGTCAGCAAAGCGGAGACATGGCAAAGTCCCTACTTCCATATCTCGACGATTCACAGACCACCTCGACATTCGTCTCGTTACAGCAGACGCAACGTCAGCAAAGCGGAGCCGCGGCAAAGTTCCCAGTTCCAGGACTCGGCGGTGCACAGATAAGCGAGAGTCAACCCCTGACCCCGTAGAACACGGCTAAAGTCAATCATGACCCTATGGGAAATTGCCAAAGTCAACCCCTGACCCCGTAGGACAAGGCTAAAGTCAATCCTGACCCCGTAGGAAATAGCCAAAGTCAACCCCTGACCCCGTAGGACACGGCTAAAGTCAATCCTGGCCCCGTAGGAAATGGACAAAGTCAACCCCTGACCCCGTAGAACACGGCTAAAGTCAATCCTGACCCCGTGGGAAATGGCCAAAGTCAACCCCTGACCCCGTAGAACACGGCTAAAGTCAATCTTGACCCCATGGGAAACGGCCAAAGTCAACCCCTGACCCCATAGAACACGACTAAAGTCAGTCCTGACCCCGTGGGAAATAGCTAAAGTCAACCCTTGACCCCGTGGATCACGGCTAAAGTCAATCCTGACCCCGTAGGATACGACCAAAGTCAATCCTGACCCCGTGGAACACGGCTAAAGTCAATCCTGACCCCGTGGGATACGACCAAAGTCAATCCTGACCCCATGGAACATGGCTAAAGTCAATCCTGACCCCGTGAAACACGGCTAAAGTCAATCCTGACCGTGTTTCACCCCGTGAAACACGGCTAAAGCCAATCCTGACCCCATAAAACACAGCCAAAGTCAACCCTTGACCTCCCCGTCAAAGCAATGCTTTGACTCGGGAGTAGGTCAACTCATCAACCACTTACGAGTCCTCTCGACTTGTAAGGAAGAAAATTCTCTTGTGAGATCCTTACGACTCTTAAGAAAACACACTTAGGAATCCTCACGATTCCTAAGGAGAAAATACAACTACGAGATCCTCTCGACTCGTTGGGTGAAAAATCTTTATGAGACCTTCACAGCTCATAAAGTTGGAAAGCTTTAGGTGATAGACCTGAACCTGTTTCCTAAGCCATCACTACCCTAAAAGGAGGTCAAGATGGACTATTTACAGACCACATTTGCCAAAATTACATGCCAAAGAAATGGAGGTGCTACTCAAGAGTGCATAAACTGCTCAGTGTCAAATCGAAATGAAAAGGCGTAACCTACGAACGTCAACCACATACTATGAATGATAGTAAGAAGAACATTTGATTCGCATCCAGTTAAACGTTCGAATCATACCCATTTATGTATGTGCGGAAAAGGTTTAGTGGATAAAATAAACACGCGGAAACAAAAATTGTCTATTCATACTTCAGAAAATTCTTACAGTGATGAAAATGGTAAACAAAGACATCATTATAATGTTTACAATGGCAAGACATCAAATCCAGGACATGGATTGAGAAATTCAAAAGTTAGGCCATCTAAAATGTTTCGGGGCTCTCGGACCATTCTCGTATGCTTCTTTTCATGATCACAAGTGTCAGGGTCCTCACTGATGTCCTCCGCCCTTCGATAGGCAGCGATTATCGTCGCCTGTTGAAAAGTTTGATGCAGAATGTCAACAAGATTGTTTCGCCTTTTCTTTGAGATTGGGCCCATCAGATACACTGAGTGTACCTTATCTTCGGCATCATCCAATGCTTTAAGCGGCATGCCGTTATAGAATAAAGGAAGTGCTTCCCAGATCGCTCTCACAATGAGCTTCAAAAGAGCGGAACGACGAGGAAGCAGTCGACCATTGTATTCATCAAAGCGACGCATGATTTCGGCGCACTGAGCTTTTGTAAACTCCTGGTTCTGGCAGCGGACTAGTGCATGAATGTCTACATAAGAAATAATCTCGTCGAGATCATACAGATGAGCGGCCATAACGTCTGAAAAGGAAAATCAGTGAGAGTTTAGTGGGCAGATTGATTACGAAAAAGCTTATTGAAACAGATATTGGAATTCAAACAACTCTTGGAAAAACAACCTCTGATAAGACGTCTAACAAAATTAAAAATCTTCGCAAATAAGGAAAAAAAAAACCCGGTGTGGATTTAAAATCCAAAATGAATTTTATAAAAGGAGAAGCAAAGTTCCTCAGCCGTTCAAGAGCCTTAATTGAAAAAGGATTCTTTTTGTTGACAGAGTTAAACTCTGGAATTTTTTGAACAGAGAACTGAGCTCTAAGGAAGAGAATTAAATTCTCAAAGAAAACGAAGAAGGAAGAAGATGAAGGAACGGAGGCACTGCTGATGAGACCCTTCCATTTATAAGACATGATAGGAAACGGTTCATCTTCCCCGTTCCCTAGGCAAATCCAACGGCCACAAAGGTGACAGCGTTGTACTCACGTGCAAACATGTGAGAACAACGTTGTGGGGGCATTTGTTCCCTCATGGGAACTGAATAAAATACGAATAAAGCAGCAAGGAAAACCTCCAATTGGAGCATCACGTGCCCACACGTGACCGGGCCTCACATGAGGACACGTGACCTTTTATAGGCAAAGTCTATAGACGCTGAAATAAACAATTGGAGATGCTTAATTAGTGCGGTCACGTGCCAACACGTGATGGGTTCCTGAGCCCTCTGAACTAATAGAATTAAATTCTAATTAGATACTTAATCAGTAGGGTCACATGCTAACACGTGATGGGTTCCTGAACCTTCTGAACCAATAGAATTAAATTCTAATTAAAAGGAATCAAAATCCCTAATGGGAAAAATATTTCCTTAGATCTTTCCAAACAAAAAAAAAATTGCACTCTGTAAAGTGGAGCACCGTTGGATTAAAAATCCAATGGTGGTTAAAAAATCATCAATTTATAGAAAAGATTCTGTACAAAAAAATATTTTCCTAAAATTTACCCGGAACAACAAATAAAAATCTTATGGATTAAAAATCCAATGGTGAATAAAATTCACCGAATGATCTAAAAGATCATGTTGGTTATAAAATCAATCAAAATCTCTCAATGAGAGATTGGCTGAACAAACTGATTCTTTTCTTTCTCCTATAAATAGGAGCCAAGAAGAAAAGAGAGAGGAGAGAATATAACAGAGAGAAAAAGAGAAGAAAGAAACTCTAGGTAAGAGAAGGAAGGAGATCATTCTATAAGCTCCCACAAAACAAAAGAGAATTTAATTCTCAAACCAAGAGTTTAACTCTTCTAAATAAGAACTCAGTTCTTCTTGTGGTTGAAGATCTGCAGAAGCAGATCTCCCCATAAGTTGAAAATTTAATTCTCATCGGGGAGATTCTGCCATGCAGATCCAAAACTTAGAGGGAGAATTGGGTTTAAAGAATTTAATTATTTCAAACACATAGGAATTTAATTTCTCTAAATATAATTGGGGTTTAACCCTATAAAAGAATTTAATTCTTAAACAAGGGATTTATCTCTC
This sequence comes from Agapanthus africanus, assembly GCA_030015575.1. Taxonomy (NCBI): domain Eukaryota; kingdom Viridiplantae; phylum Streptophyta; class Magnoliopsida; order Asparagales; family Amaryllidaceae; genus Agapanthus; species Agapanthus africanus. Next base: position 145,712,267 of record JASDDO010000008.1, on the reverse strand, counting down.
CATGCACGTAAAAGAGATCAGTACCCAACATGATCACGTGTGTCCGCGAAAGCCCCCTCAATGATCAAAAGAGAATGAATAAGTTTAGGCCACGTGCTCCCAAGTGACCCTTGAATAAGCTTCCTAAAATAAAAAGGGAGTAAAGCCGAGGAATTTCACTTTCTGGCGTCTCATGTGCTCCCACGTGACCCTTGAATAAGCATCCCAAAATAAAAAGGGAGTAAAGCCGAGGAATTTCATTTTCTGGCGTCTCACGTGCTCCCACGTGACCCTTGAACAAACTTCTCAAAATAAAAAGGGAGTAATGCCAAGGCAGTTTCACTTTTTGGGCGTCTCACGTGTTCCCATGTAACCCCTAGCAATTATCAAACACTCATAGAAAAGTGGATTCTACCCAAAGGCAATGCCTACCTAAAGGATGCCTCACGTGTCTCCATGTGACCCTTTAAAAACACCTTTTTAAAGAGAAAATGAGGTAAAACTGAAGGATTAATATCCAACGCATGGGTACCCTCACGTGTCCACACGTGAGGATCATAAAGATCAAGTTTTTAATTCTTATATGCATATTCTGGGAGTAAAATAGATGAAGTAAGGCCCAATCTTCAGGTGCCTCACGTGACCCCACGTGAGCGCTTCGTTCTTAGTGTTTAACACTACTTTAAGCGCTTCGTTCTTAGTGATTAACACTACTTTAAGCGCCTTACGTGGGAACACATGAGCGCTGAGTATACTCTAGTGTTTAACACTATATTCAAACCAATCTTAGCCCAAATTAGCTAATTCGCCCAGAGGCAAGACCCCCTTTCAACTGAACCCCAACTATACTCTTGTCTTCCAAAATTGATCATCTCATATGGCATTTAAAGTAATTCCCAGAGCTTTTCAACCAACATTGGTTCAAGTGTATACTTCTTCATACCTCTGATATATGTCGTTGTAATCCTTCAACGTGTTTAGAGAGGTGACGGGTCCCGACAACCAGACATTACACGGACTGTGGGGTCCTTAAACTCATAGACTATGATGTCCTTAAACTTTACAGACTATGATGTCTCTAAACTACCATGGACTGTGAGGTCCTTAAACTCATAGACTATGACGTCTTTAAACTTTATAGACTATGACGTCTTTAAATTGTCACGGACTATGATGTCCTTAAACTTATGGACCGCAAAGTCCCTAAACTAAAACAATAGAGCCCAAATGCTCTTTTGTTGGATCTAAATGATCCTGTTAAGTAAATCTTAGTCTAAAATTAGACTAACGTATCCTTAACAAATGATTAAGTTGATCTTAGTCTAAAATTAGACTAACGTATTCTTAACAAACGTTTAAGTTGATCTTAGTCTCAAATGAGATTAACGATCCTTAAACTCAAACCAAAACCCAAATCTAAGAAAATACGGATTTGGACTAATCCACGCCCTACGGGCGACAACATAAATTAGTCTCCATATACAATCCACGGGCAACCAAAAATAAAACAAACACACACAACACGAAATGACCATCTGGAGAAGGAGAAAGTTGTTACCGTGATACGGTAGCGTAATTAACTGCAGGGGCTTGCTCCTGCAGAGAAGAGCAACCCCACAATAAAAAACCCCTCAAACGAGGGGGAATCTGACGAAGTCTGCTATAACGGCCGCATCCGTCTAAATCTCCAATATACGGTGCCATAAATTAACTTGACATCTTCGGAGAGGTGGACAGATAAATACAAATACCATTTGCCCCCAAATTCAGGCAAGACGTTTGTCTTCCCGGTCTTTCGGCGGAGAACACACCCAAACTGGGTGGCATGTATGTATTGATTATAGGAAACTCAATGCCGCAACGAGGAAAAATCACTTCCCTCTATATTTCATTGACCAAATGTTGGAAAGATTAGCTGGACATGAATATTATTGTTTCTTGGATGGATACTCTGGCTATTATCAGGTCCCCATCGCCGAAAAGGATTAAGATAAAACAACATTTATTTGTCCTTTCGGTACCTTTGGTTATAGACGTATGCCCTTTGGGTTATCCAATGCTCCCGCTACATTTCAGCGGTGTATGATAGGGATATTCTCAGACATGGTCGAGAATTTTCTGGAGATATTCATGGACGATTTTTCTATATTTGGGGACTCCTTTGAGGATTGCCTATATCATCTTGACGCGGTTCTTACTCGCTGTAAGGATAAGAACTTAACTTTGAAATGGGAAAAATGCTATTTCATGGTCCAAAAAGGTATCGTGCTTGGAAATGTCATTTCACGAAAAGGCATTGAGGTAGACAGAGCTAAAATAGATGTCATCCATAACCTTCCTCATCCCAAATGCATCAAAAATATACGATCCTTCCTTGGTCATGCAGGATTTTATAGGAGATTCAATAAGGATTTTAGCAAAATTGTTAGACCCTTAACTTTTGTCTTGGCCAAGGATACAACATTTCACTTCGATTCGGATTGCGATGTGCTTTTGAATCGCTTAAAAGATCTCTCACTACAGCCCCCGTTCTATCATCTCCTGATTGAACCACCCATTCGAGCTTATGTGTGATGCATCAGATTTTGCTATTGGTGCAGTCTTAGGACAACACATTGATAAGATACCACATGCAATTTATTATGCAAGTACGATCTTGAATGATGCTCATATTAATTATACAACTACCGAGAAAAAAATCTTGGCAGTTGTATTTGCATTAGAAAAATTTAGGCCTTACTTGATTGGCTCACCGATAGTGGTTTACACCGATCACTCCGCCCTAAAATATCTTTTATCGAAGAAGGATGATAAGGCCAGGTTAATTCGTTGGATCCTGTTATTACAAGAATTTGATCTTGTTGTACGAGATAAGAGTGGATATGAAAACGTAGTAGCCGACCATCTTTCACACATCTCTTCTTCACCTACTGTGACCTTACCAATAAATGACTCTTTCCCCGACGAACAGCTCCTGACCGTATCCTGCGAACCTTGGTTCATGGATATTGTGAATTATCTAGCAACGGGACTTATTCCTAGCGAATGGTCTAAACTAGACAATCATCGATTTCTATCCCGAGTAAAGCACTTTTACTAAGATGGAACTTATTTGTTTAAGTATTGTCCCGACCAAATCATTCGCAGATATATCCCTAATGATGAATTCAAGAGTGTGTTGTCTTTTTGTCATGATCAGGCATGTAGCGGTCACTTTGGTCCACGTAAAACGACGGAGAAAGTTTTGCAATGTGGTTTTTATTGGCCAATATTATTTAAAGATGCATATGATTATTGCAAAACTTGTCCACAATGTCAACACATGGGTCAGATTTTATGAAGAAATAAGATGCCGCTCCAACCTATATTGGTTGTGGAGATATTCGATGTTTGGGGTATTGATTTTGTGGGCCCTTTTCCCAACTCTTTTGGTAATTTATATATCTTGTTAACGGTTGATTATGTCTCGAAATGGGTGGAAGCGATACCGTGTCGTACTAATGACAACAAGGTTGTTATTAAGTTCCTTAGAGAAAATATCTTTTCGCGATTCGGACACCCCCGCGCTATAATTAGCGACAACGGAACGCATTTCTGTAATCGGTCTTCTAAGACTTTGATACGGAAATATTCAATCGGCCATAAACTTTCTACGCCCTATCATCCCCAAACGAGTGGGCAAGCTGAGATTTCCAATAGGCAGATCAAACAAATTTTGGAGAAGACAGATTCTAAAAATCGTAAAGATTGGTCAACCAAATTGACAGATACTCTTTGAGCATTTCGTACCGCTTATAAGACTGATCTTAGTATGTCTCCTTACCGTCTTGTGTTTGGAAATATTTCCCACCTTCCTTTCGAGATCGAACATAAAGCAATGTGGGCTATTAAAGAGCTTAACTTCAATTTCAATCAAGTCTGCACCTTTCGGAAGCTGCAATTAAATGAGCTAAGAGAACTCCACGATGAAGCTTACGATAATGCGGTTATAGTAAAAAGCCAGACTAAAGTATTCCACGATAAAAATATTTTTAGAAAAACTTTTACCCTGGGACAACAAGTCCTTCTTTACGATTCCCGTCTCCATCTTCATGCGGGTAAGCTAAAATCTCGTTGGAAAGGACCATTTGTGGTGTGGTATGTATAACCACACAAGGCAATTGAAGTTGAAAATATTAAAAATTGTTATATTTTTAAAGTGAATGGGCATAGATTAAAACCGTATTTTTTCAATGACCCCACGGAGGAGCTCGTGCTTTTACAGGAACCGTTTTATCATAACTAAATTTCCTCCGCCTCACCTCCATGTCTCGATAATATTGTATCATCCTAAGAATGGAGGTGAGTGAAAAAGGACTTAACTGAATATCAGTATGATCAAAATTAAGTTTGGAGGAGGTTTTCACTTTCATTTATTTTTGTCCCCATTAATAAGCTTTCCTCCCAAGTCTACAGGTTTTGAGATTTAAAAGATTACAATAGTGAGGACACTGCTGCAAACAGGTTTGGGAGAGGTTTGTGCTTATTTACGCATTACTTTGCATTACACTTTGCATAAGCTCAATTTTTTTCTTTGATAATGAAAGATTAGAAAATAAAAATTTACATTTAAAAGATTGGAAGAGTTTAAGAAAAACAAAAAAGTTAGATGTTTTCTTAAACGAAACTAGTAATAAGTAGTTATGAGCCGTTGTCCCTAGGGTTAGTAAGATGAATGAAGTCACTAATCTGAGGATAAAAATAAGTCTGAAAAATAGTTCATATTCTTGAGGCCAGACATTTGAACGTTGATACCCTACTAAACGCACTTACACATGTCTTGAAACTCGGGATAGTAGAGGATACCTTGAAATGCTCTTGTTTAAGAGCCAAAGTACGAAGAAAATATAAATGAAGCATAAAAGTATAAAATGGTGAAGAAAAATGAACACTGGTTTTGTAATCACCAAAGCATCATAAGAAAATATAGTGAGGGTGCTCTATCACCTAGTGCCTTAGACCAACTGGTTTGGGAGCCAGTGCTAAGCCTTAGCTGTTGCAAGACGAGAAAATTGCTAATTACGCCTAATAAGTGAGCACATTTAGTAATCGGTCGGTTAGTACTTCAAGAAGTATTAACGGTCGCATGAAGAATGTGTGAGCAATTCCATCTAAAATATTCACCGACTAAAAAGTACTGAGGTAGATGGACAAGAGTATGATAGCTTGAATTGAATTTTCCAAGTGTAGGGATGTCTTTTACACACACGTAGGGGTATATGATCGGTGTTTGGAAGAAAGGTAGGGAGGAAGACTAAAGGCGATGTTTTATTGATGAATGATGTGATTTCTGACATTTATTCATGGCCATTAAGATAGGGCTCATGGCAACCGAAAAGCTAGTGTGGTTGGAAACTCTTATTTTCAAGTTGTTTTCTTTTATAGTTCTTATCTTTATATGTAACTTTCACCATCTTTCTTTTATTACTGGATTTTGTGGGTGTAATCCGCTGAAAACTCTCAAGAGACAATACTCCTCCTACTAGGGACAATTAGAGGTTTAACGGCTTGTTGTACGTACTCAGTGCAATCGTGTTGCCTACGAAAGTGTTCTAGTTAGTTTTTCTTTTTCTTTCTATTTTCTTTTCTCCTTCTCTTGAATAAATAGTTTGCTCGGTACGATCAAAGTCAAGTTTGGGGGTATTTTTTCAGTCAAAAATATTGCACTTTTAACATGACAATTTCCTTACTTTTCTTAATCATCTAAAGGCGTTTGTTATAAATATAACACATATTAGAAGTTTATATGCAAAATACCATTTACCATGTGTTTATATATTATAATCAACATTATGAAGGAAAATGTGCTTAACATATTGATAAGCTTATCATATCAAATTGTATCTCAAATATAACTAACATTGTTCATTGAAGATTAGCTCAGGTCAGATATCAGAAATCAAGAATCTGCTGATAAAGTAAACAAAGTAAAAGAATCAAATACTGGCAGAAACTCAGAAGAGATAAGAAAGTTCCAGACATAAAAGAAATACCCAAATACCAACAGAAAAAGACTCCAGAAGTTTGAAGCAAAGATCTCACCAAGAAGCGGCGGAACCACGACCGAGTCAGGCCGAGTCGTCGCGGATCCGCGGCCGAGTCAGGGAGATAGGGGGTGAGAATTTTCTGGAATCTTCTTCGCAACAAACTAAGTTTGTTGGGGGCTTCGGTTATTGGTTTTGGGGCTATAAAAAGGACCGAGGGCTACATCTCAAAACATCTAATGATCTAAAAAATCAATCCCAAAGATCAAAAACCAATCTCAAAAAGGATCTAAGATCAAGAATCTACGATCTTGAGATCCAAGATCAAGAAATCATCGAGAAATCCATCAAGTGATCAATCAATCAAGTCTCCTTTACATGAAGCCAATCACCGTCAACGAACAAGTGATCCAAGACTGGTCCAAGATTCGAGGTGATCAAGTGACGTAATCGACGGAACATCTACTTCTTCAAGGCAGAGATCGAAAGCAAATTCTTCTTTCTCTTTTAATATAAACTCGAAGAAGTGTATTGTGTGTTGGGGTCAAAAATTACACCCGGGTTGACCAAGTCAAAGTCAAAGTCAACCCCAAGCCAGGTGGGCCCAAGCCCAGGTCAAGTGGGCCCATGCCCAAGTCGAGCCCTACGGCCAGCCTCCCCCATACCGAAATGAAAATTATGTAATAAATAATTTTAATATAATTTTCATACATGAATGTAAGAAAAATGAGCATAAAGTTAAATTTTTTAAAGCCCATGGCTTATGTGCAAAAGAAATGAGTACATGAGGCATGCGATGGGCAAAATGCCATTTTGTAAAGCCCAAGGGGCTATATGTAAATTTGTAAGTCTATATAAGGCAACATGATAATGAAATAAAGAATAGCTTTTCATTCCCCTTAAAATCTAGGGTTTTTGTGCCTCCTTCTCCTTCCTCAAGGTTCTAAATCTTCTTCCATTTTCAATTAAATCAAAAGTTTTCCTCTTCCTTTTCCAAAATTAAATAGTTTTTCATCACAAAACCCACAATGGGGAGCTCAGATCTTCCATCAGATCTCAAAAAGGAGAGATTTTTAAATCTCATCCCCCTTTCTCCAAGATCCGGCTAACCGAAAGGAAGAAGAAGGAGACCCATCTCCAAAAATCCTGTCTTGGTAAGATCCAGGGCCAAAGGGGAGAGAAATAAAGAGGCCCCCTTTGATCATTTCTAAAAATTTCTAAAAGTTTTACTCCATTCAAGATCTGTTGGAGTTCAACTCCATAAATTAATCTGTTTTTAGGAGTTTAACTTCAGAAGTCAAATCGGGAGCACAGCTCCCAGTGCGAGGACAAAGTCCCTTTTCCTACGACGTCCAGCGCCCGCGTGCCAAGCACGTAGGGCGCTGGCGCCCAGCGTCCGCATGCTAGGCACGTGAGGCGCTGGCGCTCACGCGTCCTTTGGACACCATTTCCCCCCCATTTTATATACACTCCATGCTAAAAATACCTTCCCGTTAGAAAAAATTTCTAACGGGGCATTGTCCCGCACCTCGCAAGGGGACAGATAGCCCCCTTGACTCTCAGCCAGCTATCCGAGTAGTGGGACCCCCGTAAACTCTGTGAGGCCCCCGATATATCCGAAACCCATTCAAAACACAACACTGCACATTGAGTTCGCATGACCAGTTTGACCCGTCAATTGGAGGTTCCCTCGATCCAAAAGCGAGGGATAATTAACGACAGCTTAGTCCACGGTTGCCAGAGATTCGGATCCCCACAATCAATAAATCCCCGCATGTCCTAGGCAGGGGGAATCTGTAATGCGTCTGAGAAGCGCGCGTGTATTCCCATCTCAATGGGGTAACGAAAAACACCCTACATTGTGAAGTTGAGTAATAAAGGTAGAAAATTAGTATTATCATTTCGCTTTGTTTTAATTTCCGCATTATGAATTCTTTCTCTATTCTTTCTTTTATTTTCATGATGTGCGAGTAATTCTCCCCTTGATAGGATTCGTAGGATTATGGTAGATCAATGGATGAGAAAATACCATACTCCTTCTAAGTCTTATGAAATTTATAAACTTTAGAAAAAGAATCGTCAACATCCTTATCGGGCGCGATATCAAATTCTTGATAATCTTGACCATAATTTGAGATAAGATTGACGATCCTTTTTGTTAAGGGCTAGACATAAATGGAGATCAATGAAAGGACAAGAATCAATAGAGGAGAAACCCTAGTTTCTTCCAAAGAACCCTAATCCCCATTCATCGACATCAATCTAGTTTTAAATCTATCAATAGATAAGAGGAGTGATTTTTATTAGTCATCCATGGCAACTAAATCCTAAAGAATCCTACAAGCCTTCTTCATCTAAATTTTCTTGATAATTCAATTAGATCTTGAAACAATTTTCTTGATAATTCAATTAAAACTTGAAACCATTTTTTGATTTTCTTCAATTAGATCTTGAAACCATCTTCTTGATTTTCTTGATTTTCTCTTTTCTATTTCTTTCGACCGATCTAAAGCAAGAATTATAAAATTCCACGAATCCCAGAGGACGACCCGTATTCACCACAGCTAGCTACACGCGACGCCGTGCTGATTGCAGTTACTTTACTAAAACTTCTTAATTTTCCAAAAAAGAATGGATTGTACGATAAGTGTTATTTATAGGCTTCATGGGAGTTTGGACAAACTTGCTTGTTGGTCTTCTAATCGCTCAATACCTGGATAACCGTTACGTCCAGCTAGTACCGCTGACGGCTTGTTGGTAACTGATGTGATCATTATCTACTGCTGGCGTATTAATGGGTCTTTAGAGTCCCACACAGAGGTTTCCTAGTTCAAGCCAAACGAAGTAGGGTACATATGCTGATATGTGCGGGAGCCTGATTAAATATGAGTATGTGATACCGTATTCTAATTTGGCGACATTTGATATCGGTTAGGTTATATGTGATATAACCGGATTATTTAATCAAGTGTTGATTTGATAATATGATATACAGATAAATGATATTATTCGGTTATATGTGATATAATCGGATTATTAAATTAAGTGTTGATTTAACAATTTAATATATATTATATTTGATATAATTATATATTAACTAATATTATTGCTTACTAATTATTTTCTTCTCTTAATATATATATATATATATATATATATGATATATGTATGTGTGTGTGTGTTATGAAGCATGGTTGGATTTTCTATTTTGAGAAAATAGAAATAAGAGGTGGGAAATGGGGAGACTTTTGAGGATGGGTGAAGCATGGTTTTTTTCATTATTATATTCAATTGCATTCACTATTGAAATATGGTTGGATTTTATTATTAAGAAATAATCCATGCTTCAATAAGCGAGATGAATGAGAGAGCCATTCAACACTTGATCATTTTATACAAGCTCATTCTCTCTGGCTCTCTCCATCTTCTTCTTCCTCCTCTTAAAGTCCTAACCCTCACATGAGTTGTGAACCCTAAGACTTTAGAGTTATTCTAGTGAACTAAACACCCTATTTCATCATCCTAGTCTAGATTAGCACTTTGGACTATATTATTTACTTGACTCATACTAGATTAGTGAAGAGGTAGCTTGACCTAGAGAAATTTCGGGTGGATCATCTTCGACAAGAATGTCGCGAAGCAAGCTCGATCCTTCTTCATGTGGAGCTACGAAGATCGTAGGGAATACTACCCGGAGGTTTAGAAGAGAAGGACTTGGTCTACAATGGTTGTAGTCTCCATATCTTAGTATAGAGTTTTCTATATGTTCATATAAATCCTAATACTCTTGTTAGATTCTAGGTTAGTGTAGCTTAGCACCAAGAAATTTTTAAAATTGCATACTTGATACCGGTTTAAACATAATGGTGGTGCAAGGATACACTTTCAGAGAAACACCAGAATGAGAGAATCAGATTGAAGGAGAGGACGAAGGCAGTTGGAAAGGGAGGTTGAGAAGGAGTCTGTTGGAGGAGGTTGAGAAGGCGGATGTGGAAGAGGAAGGAGATACGGAGGGAAGGGATGGGGCCGGTGAGGTTGGAGATGTCGAGGGCGACGACACGGCGTGTGAGGGGTCACAGGCAGAGAAAGGACGATGTGATACCATTTTGGGAGAGGGAATTAAAGGATAATTTAGTTGGGGTTAATTTTTTATATACACGAGTTTTGGTGTGGATTTATCAAATAAGAGTTTGGCAATATAATCATCCTAAAAAATATTCTCTCAACTCTCATCATAATTTTGGAGTTTTGGTGTAGTGGAAGAGACATTTTACAATTTATAAGAAAAGATATCAGGAAAGATCGTTTCAAATAACTCTAAAACTTTTACTTCTAATTTATTGAACCTCATAAAAACGACAAAAGTGTCATTACAATTTTTGTTCATGATTCTATGTTAGGGTGGCAAAAGCGTTATAACAAATCCCTTTTATGGTTACAAGGAGCATTGATATTTTCTCAGTAAGACGCTCCTGTTAGGGCATGTTTGTAACAAGTGAAAGCAAACTAAGTTCTGACCGGGGTAAGCAAAACTAGATTCTGACCTAATGACATTTTTTTCACCGCAACGAAGCCCACCGGTCCCGTATGTCCCTCTTTGAAGTACTAAATGGAAGATCCCGGTTTGATCCCGCGTCTCCCTTGACACACTCCGACTGTCCATCACTGGGCCATGTGCCCCGCACCTGACAGTGACACTTGTCAGAATAAGTAGCCTTCATGTATTTTTTTTTTGAATTGGCATCCAACACTTTTCATGGAAACAGACGAACAAACTAAATCTCTTGAATTTCCCGTGGTTGCTTATGGGCTCACCTATATTATTAAATTCCACAGATTTTCAAGGGAAACAAATACCCCCCCTAATAGTATACAATGTTCTGATATGATAAACAGAAAAATTCCAAATACGATTACAATATATTTCAAAATTTCTAACTATAAATTCAAACTTATGGCCATTTCCATCTGAAAAAGGCATTTTAATTGGAGAAATTATTCGGAATACTGGGGGCAATACATCCGAACAAGTGATAGAAATAAATATTATTTTTTGGACAGCTTTCGGACGGCTTTGTGGACCCTCTCTCAAGATCGGACAAATAAACCGAAGAATTTTCTACACTATGCTTTGATATTTCCTTTTAAGTTTTAACATCCTTGTTCTATTTGATTCTATTTCGAACAAGATGGGTAGGGGTAGTAATATCCTAAAGACAAAGGGGGTTACTATACTGAAAATATGCATTCATTAGAAATTTAAATTTGTTAGCTAGTTATTTCCTGTTTTGGAAAAGGACAAAATATCCTTTTTTCCCATAATAATTTCTATATTTTTCAAACTTATATTCTTATCAGAAATTTCAAGCAAATAGAGAATACCTTCATCCTCCTGGATCAAGGAAAGATATTAATTCCTCTAAATGTGCTTTCTGAGTACCTAACTATGTGTGGGCGTTTTGTGTTGTATGCTTTCATTATTATTCCTTAGTAGTGGTGAGACCGGGCCGGGTTGGGCAGGTTTTTGACAATTTCTAAATCCGATATGAAATTTAAAATCTAAACCCAAAATCCGACCGATCCCGACCGGTTTACAATATGTTATATCCGAAACCGCAAATTTGGATTCCGGCAAGTTGCGGGATCAGGGGGATAGGTCGGATTCTGCAAGTTTATAGGGGTTGTCCCTATTCATGTTATCAACTACTAGAAATTATAAAATTTGAAGTGATATCTAGCAGAAATATGAGCAATACTCGTACTTTGACAAAACTATGTTTAATTATATATTATCGGGTGACGATACTCGTAAGTGGAGATTTTCCGGATTACAGCACGTAGCAGACGACGTATCGTCCACTTAACTACATTAGATTTCTGGGGGCTATGGAGCTGGAATATATATGATACAATGGGGACATTCCTCTACGCCTCATCGCCTCCTCTGAGTACGTTCCCTCTTTGCCTAATCGCCAGCCAATAGCTCGCCTCCGAGCAATTATAGAGTTGAGCTTTCTCAGGTTACTTGCTTATCTCTGAGCTATCCTATAACTGAGATTTCTCAGCGCCCATATTTGCCTGGGAGCATGGAGCATGAGCATCCTCGTAACGGCTCCGTGTATCTCGCCACGGCGAGATCTCCGCCGCTTGTCCCGCATCCCATGCCAGCGTATCTCGCCATTAATGAGCGCATCTCACCATTAATGCGGACGTTATTCCTGGACGGAACAGATGGCGAGAATATCACAAAAACTCGCTCCAATGCGACCACTATATAAACCCCTCCTCCAGACGATTCAGGTAACTCGAATTGAATCCAATACGCCGCTACTCTGCTAAATTATTCCATGATACTTACTTGATCAACCAAGGGTCCTATGGTGGTTTTCCATCCCGAAACTTCTTTTGCAGGTAGCTTGGCATCAACAACAACCAACAAACCCATTAAGATCCACGCGTCTAATCTTCCACTACAAATCTCAACTGTTCAGCACCGCTGGCCAGAAAATCGACGGAGGACGACATTTGAGCGAGATTCCGACCTCCATCAGTTGGTGCTATATGTGGGAAACTAAGTTTTTCCACCCAAAAAGTTGATCCTATGCCTTCGATTCGATGGCCAGTGATCATCGCCATGAAGATCCTAGCACGAGCCATCCCGTCCTCCGCAATGGAGGCGAGGGCGGTTCTACTCCTCCTACCAACATCGTCGAAACCTTAACGGTCCAGATCAACCGACTGATAGCCATGGTGGACGTGCTCGCTCATGTTCAAACTGCCGGCCACGCCCGGCAAGCCACCACCTCTGCTCCACAGAATGACGGCATGCACGAGATGACAGATGGACGTGTTCAGATCCTCGGCCTCGTACGTGCCAATCTCGATACCACGGAACACCGGCGTGCCAGTTTCAGCACTTGAGATCCCCATATGAGAAATGATTCCATGACCCGTTGGGCGCCGGACAGTCCAATATCGAGGTCTTAGGACCAACCGAATGGTCGCTTCAATGCTCGCCACGTTCCCTTACCTTCTGGCATGCCCTGCTTCCCAGTGGACGGAAACGGTGACGTAGGAAGACTGCAACGTATTTACTATGAAAATAAATACGTTAAGCGTAATTGAGCAATATAACAATGAACAAGAATGACAAGAGTAATAAAGTGAAACAACAACTTTATTTACATTCATCTTTACATTTAACTGTCTGAAAATAAAAGATACAATAATAAAAGCAAATGCCTAAATAATGGAATACTGAAAGTAAGTGCAGAAAGAACCAGTAGTCAGGATGAGCTACAAACTGGTCCATGTCCTCATAGTTCGGCTCTACGACTTCAAAGTCTGGTCTTCCTGACGAACGTTCCAAAAAAAGAAACAGAAAGGAATATTGTCAGCGAACTAATGCTCAGTAAGTCCAAGAAGTAAGAGAAGATGGTACATAATATGAATAGAAACCAAATGAACAGAGGACAGGTAAAATTGTATATGATCATTCATAAATATAAGATAGTTATTCTAACATAGTTATTTGTAGTTTGATAAAGAAGGTATTTATGTATATGAGAGAAATCCATTTTTTCCCATGGACTATGGAAACATGTAGTACAAGGCCTCGTCATAACCCACGGGACGTCATGCGAATTCATATAGGTGTCTTTTAAGGTGATCTCTCGTGCCACGATATACATTCCGTACCAATCTACCTCTTTATCCCCGCGTATTGTATTGAATAGATTAAGATTATAGATCTTGGCCAAATCCATGGATATAAAATGTACAGGTTCATGTCCAAGATGTAAGCATGTGTTCAGGTATTCATGTCAAGTTCATGTCAAGTTATAACCATGGTTCGGTCAAGTCGAGTCAAGTATGCAAGTTTGAGTTTGATGTTTGAATTCGAGTATTCAGATTCATGATCAAGTATTCAAGTTTGTATTTGATTTTGGATTCTGGTTGAGTTTAGACTCAGATTGAGTTAGAAACTTATGAACGGATTTAACTCTTGAATTTTTTTTAGGTTCGGGAGCAATCGGCAACTGCTGCATATGGACGACAGGATTTGTGTCTTTTTATGAGAGAGCCGGGTTTTCCTTTTTTCGTCCCCTCCAACGAAAAAAGGTTTTTTTATTTATAGCCCCCTAAAACATAGGAAATTCCTTTCTACCTAGTATTTACTTTTCACCCCTAAAATTAATAAAATACATCATTTTACCCGCTCTTACGATTTCCATCAGCTTTTATCGGCATAATATTATGTTTTTCTTTAAAATATCCCAAGCTCTTTTCTTATTTGGAAATAAGCAATTTCACCCTCAAATTGAAATTAAGATTTAGATTTCTGCTATACCTTTCTCAAAATCGGTCATGAAATCAGGAACATCTTCAACATCTTTCTCTAGCTATAAAGAAGTTGAATGCTTCTGTGCTCTGTTTACCGCCGAAAACCGGAAAGACAAACGTCTAGCCTGAATTTGGGGGAAGATGCTATTTAGGTTTATCTGTCCACCTCTCCGAAGATGCCAAGTTGATTTATGGTATCATGTATCGGAGGTTTGGACGGATGCAGCCGTTGTAGCAGACTTCGTCAGATTCCCCCTCGTTTGTGAGGAGTTTTTTGATTGTGGGGACGCTCTTCCCTGCAGGCGCAAGCCCCTACAGTTAATTACGTTACCGTGTCGTGGTAACCACTTTCTCCTTCTCCAGAAGGTCACTTTGTGTCATGTGTGTTTGTTATATTTTTGGTTGCCCGTGGATTGTATACAGAGACTAATTTATGTTGTCGCCCGTAGGGCGTAGATTAGTCCAAATCCGTATATTCTTAGATTTGGGTTTTCGCTGATTTAATGATCGTTAATCTTGTTTGGGATTAAGATCAAGTTAATTGTTTGTTAATGATACGTTAGTCCAATTTTAGACTAATATCTACTTAACAAGGGTTTAGGATCATCTTGATCTAATAAAAGAGCGTTTAGGCTCTATCGTTTTAGTTTAAGGACATTACGATCCGTTGTTAATTCAAGGACGTTTCGGTCCACAGCTAGTTTAAGGACGTTGCGGTCCACAGTGGGATGTGCTCGTCAATTTGGGAGTGCACCTAGGAGTTGTTGGTTATCGGGACCCACCACTTCTCTGAAGACGCTGAAGAATTACGACATGTATCAGAGGTGTGAGGAGATGTACCCTTGAACCAATGTCCGTTGGGAGATCTGTAGTCGTGTTTGGGACTAAGACCAATTTGGAAAATGATGAGCACACAGGCTCGGTTGATCTGAATTAGGGATCTGGTCAACTTAGACTCAACCCACTCGGTCTTTGAATACAGTGTTAAACACTTTATTGGGTTCGGTCCCTTTTCTATGCAAATAATTCTTTGCTTTACTTTCCCCTCTCTTTTTTGTTCCTTTATTTTTTAATGGAGTGTTAAACACTCTTTATGACGCTCTTGTGTAGAGCACGTGAGGCGCTTGGGGCTGAGCGCCAACCACTGGGTGCTAGGGACTCCCTATTGAAAAGCGTCCACATGAGGGATACGTGAGGCGCTTGGCGCTGAGTGCCGGCCATTGAGTGCTAAGCACTCTTTATTGAGTAGCACCCACGTGAGGGACACGTGAGGCGCTTGGCGCTGAGCGCCAACTATTGAGTGCTAAGCACTCTTTATTGAGCGGCGCCCACGTGAGGCGCTTGGCGCTAGTTTTTTCTTTGGGTGTTCTGTTATGAAGAGTTCAATTCTCTATTCTTTTCCGGATCTTTGATCCCCAAGATCAAGTTCATCCCCATGAAAATTAAATTCTCATTTGTGGAAGACTTGTCTTGTAACAACTCCAATTTTCGTATACAAAATTTTTTTTACTTTAAAAATAGTGTACAAGTGGAGTATTACTGTTGCTGGAAACAACTTAAATATCTAAGTCCTTACAATAATTACAAGAAGGAGCTTGTAGCTCATTGGTAATACCTTGCATTGCTGAACCAAGCCACCAGAGTTTGAATCCCATATCCCACATAATTTTTACAATCTTTTTGTTTTATTTTTCTTGAAAGTCAAAGAGTCAAACCCTCATAACTCCAAATTTATTGCGAATCAGACAAAATAAAGTATCCTATGTTTCCCCCCTGACCGGACCCGACCCAACGCCGCCTGACTCGGCCGGAACCGAGCCGACTCGGCCGGCGCCGCCGGCGAATCGGCCGGCGCCGCCGGCCGGACTCGGTCGGTGGGCCGAGTCGTCAACACGAAAAAGATTCGTGTTGACCTGGTCTTCTCTTCTGTACAGTTTATTTTCTTTGTACAGTTACCCTTTTTTTCCATTAAACCACTTTTAAGACTAAATTTAATATAAGTTTTAATGATTTTTATTTATTTCTACATTTTTCTAAACCCTAACCCTAACCCTAGCCTACCCCTATATAAAGACCCTACCCTCTACCTTTTCTCTTCACAACTCTAAGCATACACTCTAAAACTCTTGAGAATTGGTGCAAAGTACGAGAAGCGAAGCTCTGCCGAAACCGACGAAGGAATCCGGCGACCGGATCAAGACCGACGTGACGTTCCCGACGAATCGGCAACCACCACGTCCTTTAGAACGTTTAACTTGTCCAAACCCGTAAGTCCCAACCCTCTACTTCTTTTTCTATAATTGTGAAAATACGATTTTTGGAACCGACGGAAATCGGACAAAACGATTTCCGATCCGGCTTTTTCTTAAAAATTCCACTTGTCACCTAATGTATATTATCAACCCTCTTGCATGTTGACTATTAATCACCCTTAAATCAAATTTAATTGTACTTTCACACATGAAATGACAAGTTCCTTACAAAACCGTATTTCTTGCATAAAAATACCATCAAGTTAAATTTTAATGTTCTATTTGGATACACCACTCCTAATCATGTTTATTTTGATAACAAAACTTGTTTCATTCAATTTGGATGAAATTTCACACATGAAATTATAACGTTTATGAAAAACCGTATTCTTGCACCTTAATACCCTTAACTTTAACATAACTCATTTCACCTTGAAATTTCACCAAAATTTAATATAAGTCACGGGGTAACGACCTACCCTTACACACACTCATTATAACCCTAATTGTTAAATAACAAAATACAGAATACGATATTATAGGACTTTTCACTAAAATACCATAACCTTTATAACTTTTAGTTTAATCTTTAAATTGTAAATTCTTTTTAAATAAAACTTATACAAAATGAAAGCACGATTGGTCATGGACATCGATCGTATCTAAACTGTCTCGTGTGACTAGGCAAGTGTGTCTAAGGCTAGTGGTTTTTAATTAGGCCCACGACGTAGTTCCTTCCCACTTACCTGGCACTTACCTAGCCGCATTCGACGGTGAAGAGGCGATTTGAGGCTCTAATGACTCATCGTTTAGACCATAGAAAATAGGTTAGATGGTCTAGGAAACCCTAATAACTAAAATACGGAAAACTATACTTTTACAAATAAATACCTTATATTTAGAAAACCTTTTCCCTAAATTAAAAGTATTTATAAAAACCTGAGCAAAGTGCCATTACAACCCATTCGTGGGGAACCTGTTAGGGATAGTACGGTTCATCGTGCACCCGCAGGCCAGTAGTGCGAGATTCAGACCTCCGCAAGGAGCATTCGGTCTCGAAAGGTTTAAAATACGATAATTAAGGAAAGTGATATTTTTTGTAAATAAAATATTCATTTAAAAATTAGTTATATGTTTAATTATATATAATTATCATTTAAACATTTATTTTGTTATAAAATAAAGTTTACACTTTTTTCTAAAATTCATAGATTAAAAGTTAAATTAAAATACCACGAAATTCTAATAAATAATTAATTCTTTTATTAGGATAAATTCACTAGAATAACACAAATAAAATTCACATTCATTATAATAATAAAGACGAACATTAAATACTTGAGGTGTATTTTGAAAACTATACAAAGTTACTTTTTACATAAAACCCCCTCAAGTTTCACAAATTACAATAAGGCCCCTAGCTAATACTAAACTTCAAACTATCTTCTTTTAGTCTGACTCGGGTTAGAGTCCGACTATTTCTGACTTGAATATATTTCAAGTCAATCTATATTCAACCATATTCCAACACAACTTGAATACATGAATCCCTGAATACAGTTAACAACATATACATTTTTGACTGAATCAAACCATGGATATTCATCCGTTATCTCAATATTCCATTTTCCTGATATTACAGTTGCAACATATTACTGATATCATGGTTTTGGTCAGTCACACAATTTACATATTCCATTACTACAACACTGTTAAAACACCACGGGGTTTAAAGGGGTAGATTGGTACGGAAGATGTTAAAAGTGACATGAGGTGGTCAGATTAGGACACCTAACCTATATTCAGTTGCTGTTGTCCCGTGGCATAAACGGTTCCTTGTACTACACGTGCCCTTAGTCTCTGGCATATAGAGACTCCCTTCGTGTACACTGGCATCCTTCTGTACCAACTACAAACAACTACGTTAAACAATATTCCATATCATACTGCAGCATAATACCTTAGAAAATACTTTACTCTGTCACTCTCATTCTTCATTCTTCTTTGGGACTTACCGAGCGATCTGTTCGCTGACGACATTCTATTTCTCTCTTCTTTGAATGTCGTCAGGTGCGTTGGACCAAGTTGAGACCGAGCCTACAAGGGAAGATTTGGAGCAGTTTCAGGAAGACCCAGAGCTCTAGACTTTGTACTTATCCTTCCAGTATTTCCTTTTATTATTATGCCATTGTTTAGGCACTGCTTTATCATTCCAGTTGTATTTTCATTTCATGCATTGTATGAAGAATGTTATTAATAAAAGTTGCTGTTATTTCAATTTCTTTCGTCTCTTGTGATTATTTTATATTGCTTAGTTACGCTTAGCGTATGTACTTCTGAGTACATACGTAGCGGGCCTCGTCACGTTCACTTCGCCGTATACTGGGAAGCGGGGCGTGACAGGTTTTGTTGGGGGCCCATGCAGGTCAGAGCTGTATGAATCCCTGTCATGCAGTTCTGGTCTGTGTGAACAACCTAAGCAATATAACACAAGAAACAGCAACTAAAACATTCTTTACAATTCATGTTATTTGAACCTTACAAGTCTTTATTCCTTGAATCTTATCATTTCATGTAATTGAATCTGTCCTAATCCAAATTTTTCTTCAGGATTATGGATTCCCCAAACAATTCCCCGAACAACACCAGCACCAATGTCAACAACACCCCTTCAGCCCTACCTCTCACTCCAGTTGTTCCTGCACCATCCACTGAGCAAAACATGTTATTCGATGCGATCCGCAGTCTGCTAGAGGGACAGCAACAACTTTTGAGCCGTCCTGAGGGAGATACACCGGGAATAAAACAGTTCAGAGCTTTGCACCCGAAGCAATTCTCGGGAAAAGGGAGCCCTCTCGAAGCAGAAGAATGGGCGCAAAGTATTGTAGATGATCTGGCAGCAGCTCAAGTGCCAGATAATGCTTGGGTCCGTGTAGCTAAGCTACAGCTCACGGACAACGCTCGAAACTGGTGGAAGGCAGAAGAAACCCGTCTGACCCAGCCGATTGAATGGAAAACGTTTCGCGAGAAGTTCGACGCGAAATATTTCCCTGTGACCGCCAGGTTCGCGATGGAACAGCAATTTATTCACCTACAGCAAGGATCAATGTGGGAGAAATCTGTAGATGAATATGATGCTGAGTTTACTATGTTGAGCCGGTAAGATCTGTCACAGTAGTTCAATTTTTAATATCACATACTACACAGCTAACACAATCTTTAAACAGATTCGCGGTACACCTGATACCGACGGACGAGATCAGAGCCCGTCGTTTCCAGCAAGGTTTGGACACCGAGATCAAGGCTGCTCTAGCCACCGGGAAGTTTTTGACTCATGAGGAAGCCCTTGAAGCTGCCCGCAGTTACGAGGCAGTAATAAAAGAGAGGGGAAGACCTCACTCTGTAGGATTCAAGCGTCCTGCCAACCAGATGGCAGGTGGAGCCACGTCCAGACCACCCTTCGTGCCGAGACGACCCGGAGTACCAACTCATCGTCCTAGTCCAGCTTTTTGCAACTACTGCAAGAGATCTGGGCATGCAGTGAAGGATTGCCGTCGAGCCAACCGCCTTTGCTTGATCTGCGGTTCAGCCACTCATGACATTGGATCCTGTCCTCAAAGGCAGAACTCAGTTGCTGCAACCCGGCCAGCAAACCACTATCAGCAGCGACCAGCCCTTCCGGCACCTGCTACCAGACTTGCACTACCTGCACCACCTAGAGGACCACAAGCTGCACCACCTCCTCGACAGTTCCATCAAGCACAAAGGAACGTTCAGAGGAATGCTCCTCAAGCCAGGAGGATTGTGCCGAAGCGCCAGGCTTTTATGATGTCTGTTGAAGAAGCTGAGGCTACTGGCCAAGTCATTACTGGTAAATTTCCTTCCCAAATTTATCTTCTAGTTTTGGTTATCTACACACTTTCCCTATACCAGAAACCTATCCCATATACCTTAGGTACAATCCTAGTAGCTTCACTACCTGCACTTGCACTGTTTGATACTGGAGCATCCCACTGCTTTATGTCGCAACGGTTTGTCCGAACCCATGCGATTCCAGTCTCACCGCTTGTATCCTGCTAGAACGTCAGTTCTGGAAATGGTGTTCTAAAGGCAACTATGGGATACAGCATGTGTCCAGTCATCGTCTGCAGTCGAGAATTTTACGCTGACTTCAAGGTACTGGACATACCAAACTTCGATGTGGTTCTAGGAATGGACTGGCTTGGAACCTTTTATGCTACCATCGACTGTCGTCAAAGGAGGGTAGTATTTGAGATTCCAGATCATCCGATCTTTTACTTCAGGAGTGGAGACCGTACATTGGAGCCAAGCACTTACAAAGCAAAGCCAAGGGAAGCAGTAGTAGCAGCAGCTCATGCAGAAGAAGAAACAAGACCGGAGGTAGTTCGAGAGTTCGAGGACGTATTCCCTGACGATATATCAGGTTTGCCTCCTGATCGAGCTCTTGAATTCATTATTGACTTAGTACCAGGAGCACAACCAGTGATCAAAGCACCATATAGATTAAGCCCAGAAGGATTGAAGGAAGTACGAACACAGTTGGACGAATTACTGGCGAAAGGATGGATTCGTCCCAGCACTTCGAGTTGGGGAGCACCTGTACTACTGGTAAAGAAGAAGGAAGGTTCATATAGAATGTGCATCGACTATAGAGCCTTGAACGAAGTTACTATTAAGAACAAATATCCACTTCCGCGTATCGACGATTTATTCGATCAGCTAAGTGGATCTTGTGTCTTCTCTAAACTAGATCTTCGTTCAGGTTATCATCAAGTGAAGGTCAAGGAAGCTGATATTCACAAAACAGCTTTCAGAACTCGTTATGGACATTACGAATTTTTAGTAATGCCATTCGGAGTGACCAATGCACCAGCAATCTTCATGAATCTTATGAACCAAGTTTTCCGGGAGTATTTAGACCAGTTCGTTGTCATCTTCATCGACGACATCCTGGTATATTCAAGGAATCGGAAAGAGCATGCGGAGCACTTACGAATTGTCCTGGAAACTCTACGTCAACATCAGCTTTATGCCAAGTACAGTAAGTGCGAGTTTTGGCTAAAACAGGTTGGTTTTCTTGGACACATCGTATTAGGAGAAGGAATTTCTGTGGATCCAGCAAAAGTCTCAGCAGTCAGCGAATGGCCTACACCAAAGTCAGTGAAGGATATTCGGAGTTTCTTGGGTTTAGCTGGATATTACAGACGATTCATTGAAGGTTTTTCGAAGATAGCAACACCCCTGACCAAACTCACACGAAAAGATGAAGAATTTGTGTGGTCAGAAGCATGCGAGCAAGCTTTCGTAGAACTTAAGTCGAGACTGACTTCTGCACCTATTCTTGTAATACCGGATTAATCTGGAGGATTTGAAGTGCATTACGATGCATCCGGTAAGGGATTAGGATGTGTTCTACATCAGCACGGTAAGGTTGTGGCTTATGCTTCAAGACAACTGAAGACTCATGAGCGCAATTATCCGACGCATGATCTAGAGTTGGCAGCTGTTATTTTCGCTCTCAAGATTTGGCGCCACTACTTACTTGGTGAACGAGTGAACATCTACACAGATCACAAAAGTCTGAAGTATGTATTTACTTAGAAGGAGTTAAATATGCGGCAGAGAAGATGGTTAGAACTTATGGCGGACTTCGACATCAACTTGCAATATCATCCAGGAAAGGTGAACGTGGTACCTGATGCTCTAAGTCGCCAACCATTAGCAATGAATCTCACCGTCCAGTGGAAGCTTCAGCAAGACCTACATCAGATGGAGATAGAACTAATCATGCCAGGTGATGTTTCAACTTTGATGAATCTACAAGTTCAATCAACTATTGTCAATCACATCAAAGCAGCTCAAGCCAGCGATGCTAAGTTGCAAAAGATCAGAGAACAAGTGGAGAATGGACTCAGAACAGATTTCATCATCCATGAAGACGGAACTTTGAGATACGGCAGCAGATTATGTGTACCAAAGGGTCCTGTTCGGGAAGAGTTAATGAGAGAAGCTCACAGCTCTCCCTATTCAGTACATCCTGGAGGTACTAAAATGTACAAGGATCTACGTCAGAATTATTGGTGGCATGGTATGAAGCGTGAAGTAGCCAGAAGCATCGCAAAATGCTTGGTGTGTCAGCAAGTAAAGGCTGAACACCACCGGACTGCTGGATTACTTCAACCGTTAACAATCCCTGAATGGAAGTGGCAGCACATTACGATGGACTTTGTAACTGTTCTTCCTCGCAGCACAAAAGGTAACGATGCGATTTGGGTCATTGTGGATCGACTCACAAAGTCGGCCCACTTCATCCCATTTCGAGTTGGCCAATCAACTGAGACATTAGCAAAGAAGTACATGGAGGTAATAATCTAAATTTAAATCTCTTCATAAAGTACTATTCCTGATACCATGAACTCATACAGGAAATTGTGAGACTTCATGGAGTACCAGTCTGCATTGTCTCCGATCGTGACACCAGATTCCGATCACAATTTTGGCAAAGTTTGCAAGCTAGCTTGGGAACAAGTCTGAACTTCAGCACGGCTTATCATCCACAAACAGATGGTCAGTCGGAACGAACTATTCAGATCTTGGAGGATATGCTCAGAGCATGTATGCTCGACTTCAAAGGATCGTGGGAAGATCACCTGCATCTTGTGGAGTTTTCGTACAACAACAGCTACCAAGCAAGCATAGGAATGGCACCTTTTGCAGCATTATATGGAAGGAAGTGTCGATCACCATTAAGTTGGGACGACATCGGAGATAGGGAACTCCTTGGACTAGAGATGATAGTAGCGACCGTTGATGTGGTACGTACTATCAGGGAAAGAATGCGCATAGCCCAAGATAGACAGAAACATTAGGCTGATGCGAAGAGACGACACTTGGAGTTTCAGCCAGGAGAGCATGTATTCTTGAAGATATCTCCGAACCGCGGAGTGATCAGATTCGGAAGACGGGGTAAGTTGAGTCCGAGATACATTGGACCGTTCGATATACTCGAACGAGTCGGTGAAGTGGCATACCGTTTAGCACTTCCACCCTCATTGGAAGGAGTACATAACGTGTTCCACATATCTCAACTCAGACGGTATGTGAGTGACCCCAGCCATGTACTTGATCATTCCGAGCTCACAATACAGCCAGATTTGTCCTGTGAACAACAACCTGTGGAGATCCTGGACAGAAAAGTGAAAACACTTCGGAACAAAGAAGTTAATTTGGTCCGGGTGATGTGGAGAAAAGACACTCCAGGAGAATCCACGTGGGAAAGGGAAGATGAGATGCGTGCAAGATATCCGCACCTTTTAGTAAATTAGTCCTCAAATAAAAGTTGTAAATTTCGAGGACGAAATTTTTGTAAGGAGGGTAGATTGTAACAACTCCAATTTTCGTATACAAATTTTTTTTTACTTTAAAAATAGTGTACAAGTGGAGTATTACTGTTGCTGGAAACAACTTAAATATCTAAGTCCTTACAATAATTACAAGAAGGAGCTTGTAGCTCATTGGTAATACCTTGCATTGCTGAACCAAGCCACCAGAGTTCGAATCCCATATCCCACATAATTTTTACAATCTTTTTGTTTTATTTTTCTTGAAAGTCAAAGAGTCAAACCCTCATAACTCCAAATTTATTGCGAATCAGACAAAATAAAGTATCCTATGTTTCCCCCCTGACCGGACCCGACCCAACGCCGCCTGACTCGGCCGGAACCGAGCCGACTCGGCCGGCGCCGCCGGCCGGACTCGGTCGGTGGGCCGAGTCGTCAACACGAAAAAGATTCGTGTTGACCTGGTCTTCTCTTCTGTACAGTTTATTTTCTTTGTACAGTTACCCTTTTTTTCCATTAAACCACTTTTAAGACTAAATTTAATATAATTTTTAATGATTTTTATTTATTTCTACATTTTTCTAAACCCTAACCCTAACCCTAGCCTACCCCTATATAAAGACCCTACCTTCTACCTTTCCTCTTCACAACTCTAAGCATACACTCTAAAACTCTTGAGAATTGGTGCAAAGTACGAGAAGCGAAGCTCTGCCGAAACCGACGAAGGAATCCGGCGACCGGATCAAGACCGACGTGACGTTCCCGACGAATCGGCAACCACCACGTCCTTTAGAACGTTTAACTTGTCCAAACCCGTAAGTCCCAACCCTCTACTTCTTTTTCTATAATTGTGAAAATACGATTTTTGGAACCGACGGAAATCGGACAAAACGATTTCCGATCCGGCTTTTTCTTAAAAATTCCACTTGTCACCTAATGTATATTATCAACCCTCTTGCATGTTGACTATTAATCACCCTTAAATCAAATTTAATTGTACTTTCACACATGAAATGACAAGTTCCTTACAAAACCGTATTTCTTGCATAAAAATACCATCAAGTTAAATTTTAATGTTCTATTTGGATACACCACTCCTAATCATGTTTATTTTGATAACAAAACTTGTTTCATTCAATTTGGATGAAATTTCACACATGAAATGATAACGTTTATGAAAAACCGTATTCTTGCACCTTAATACCCTTAACTTTAACATAACTCATTTCACCTTGAAACTTCACCAAAATTTAATATAAGTCACGGGGTAACGACCTACCCTTACACACACTCATTATAACCCTAATTGTTAAATAACAAAATACAGAATACGATATTATAGGACTTTTCACTAAAATACCATAACCTTTATAACTTTTAGTTTAATCTTTAAATTGTAAATTCTTTTTAAATAAAACTTATACAAAATGAAAGCACGATTGGTCATGGACATCGATCGTATCTAAACTGTCTCGTGTGACTAGGCAAGTGTGTCTAAGGCTAGTGGTTTTTAATTAGGCCCACGACGTGGTTCCTTCCCACTTACCTGGCACTTACCTAGCCGCATTCGACGGTGAAGAGGCGATTTGAGGCTCTAATGACTCATCGTTTAGACCATAGAAAATAGGTTAGATGGTCTAGGAAACCCTAATAACTAAAATACGGAAAACTATACTTTTACAAATAAATACCTTATATTTAGAAAACCTTTTCCCTAAATTAAAAGTATTTATAAAAACCTGAGCAAAGTGCCATTACAACCCATTCGTGGGGAACCTGTTAGGGATAGTACGGTTCATCGTGCACCCGCAGGCTAGTAGTGCGAGATTCAGACCTCCGCAAGGAGCATTCGGTCTCGAAAGGTTTAAAATACGATAATTAAGGAAAGTGATATTTTTTGTAAATAAAATATTCATTTAAAAATTAGTTATATGTTTAATTATATATAATTATCATTTAAACATTTATTTTGTTATAAAATAAAGTTTACACTTTTTCCTAAAATTCATAGATTAAAAGTTACATTAAAATACCACGAAATTCTAATAAATAATTAATTCTTTTATTAGGATAAATTCACTAGAATAACACAAATAAAATTCACATTCATTATAATAATAAAGACGAACATTAAATACTTGAGGTGTATTTTGAAAACTATACAAAGTTACTTTTTACATAAAACCCCCTCAAGTTTCACAAATTACAATAAGGCTCCTAGCTAATACTAAATTTCAAACTATCCTCTTTTAGTCTGACTCGGGTTAGAGTCCGACTATTTCTGACTTGAATATATTTCAAGTCAATCTATATTCAACCATATTCCAACACAACTTGAATACATGAATCCCTGAATACAGTTAACAACATATACATTTTTGACTGAATCAAACCATGGATATTCATCCGTTATCTCAATATTCCATTTTCCTGATATTACAGTTGCAACATATTACTGATATCATGGTTTTGGTCAGTCACACAATTTACATATTCCATTACTACAACATTGTTAAAACACCACGGGGTTTAAAGGGGTAGATTGGTACGGAAGATGTTAAAAGTGACATGAGGTGGTCAGATTAAGACACCTAACCTATATTCAGTTGCTGTTGTCCCGTGGCATAAACGGTTCCTTGTACTACACGTGCCCTTAGTCTCTGGCATATAGAGACTCCCTTCGTGTACACTGGCATCCTTCTGTACCAACTACAAACAACTACGTTAAACAATATTCCATATCATACTGCAGCATAATACCTTAGAAAATACTTTACTCTGTCACTCTCATTCTTCATTCTTCTTTGGGACTTACCGAGCGATCTGTTCGCTGACGACATTCTATTTCTCTCTTCTTTGAATGTCGTCAGGTGCGTTGGACCAAGTTGAGACCGAGCCTACAAGGGAAGATTTGGAGCAGTTTCAGGAAGACCCAGAGCTCTAGACTTTGTACTTATCCTTCCAGTATTTCCTTTTATTATTATTCCATTGTTTAGGCACTGCTTTATCATTCCAGTTGTATTTTCATTTCATGCATTGTATAAAGAATGTTATTAATAAAAGTTGCTGTTATTTCAATTTCTTTCGTCTCTTGTGATTATTTTATATTGCTTAGTTACGCTTAGCGTATGTACTTCTGAGTACATACGTAGCGGGCCTCGTCACGTTCACTTCGCCGTATACTGGGAAGCGGGGCGTGACATGTCTCATGGACCTCAGATCCAGAGAAAGAACTGTATTCTTTAAGAAGAGTTAAACTTTTGGATATGCAGATGAGATGCTCTGATCTCTATTTTTATTTTTTTATTTACCTCGAAGAAAGGTATTCTTCTTTATTCATTCTTAAAACTTTCTTCTTTCTTTTTCTCAAAGTTCATGGGTTTTTTTTTCCTACAAGACTTGAAGCCTTGGGGCCTTTATATAGTGGAGGCACGTTTGTTGATTTAGTTAAATAAATCTCTTATTGAGAGATCCTTAATTGATTTGGGGATTTTATCCGCCGTTGGATCTTTGATTCAAGGACTTCTATTTTATAGAAAATATTTTTCTTGATTTTAACAAGATCGGGGAAATATTTCCCCATGCAGAATCTTTCTGTATATAAAGGTGATTTTTAATCACCATTGGATTTTTTAATCCAACGATACTCTGTTTTACATGGAGTATTCCTTATTGTTTAGAAATATTTGAGTAATATTTACTCAACAGAATTTAATTCGGTACTCTGATGATTTATCATTTCCGTTGGATCTTTGATCCAACGGCTCTATTTAACAGAGAGATTTGGTTCTAGCACATGCACCTTCTTGTGAGGCACGTGAGGCACTGCCTCAGAGTTTTTAACTCTTGGCGCTGGCGCCCTTGTGCAAGACACGTGAGGCGCTGCCTCAGAGTTTTTAACTCTTGGCGCTGGCACCCTCGTGCAACGCACGTGAGGCGCTGCCTCAGAGTTTTTAGCTCTTGGCGCTGCCTTTCAAATTTTGAATAGAGCTTTGCTCTTTTATCGGTGAAACAAATTCCCCCACCGTTGCGCTCACGTGGCTCACACGTGAGTGCAGCAGTGACAGCTTTTCCACCGTTGGATTTTCTTGAAAGTTGAATCGACTTCCTCTACCTATAAGTAGGGTTTTTGGCCCTTGAGTTGACTGTTGTTCATCTTCTCTTGTTCTTCTTTCTTTTCTGAGAATTTAATTCTCCTTTCAGAGCTTAGATTTCTGCCCAAAGAAATCCCTTCTAGAGTTAGAACTCTGCCCAAAAATTTGGTAAGGATCATAATCGAACCCCTTAACAGAGCTTTTCTCTTCTCAGATCGTAGATCTTAAGATGTATTTTAGGGTTTCTTAACCCATTAATCAGAGCTTTGCTCATTTTCCATGAAGAACTCTTAGTGTTTGTTTTGCAGATCTTAAAGATCTTTGGGTTTTACCCTGTTAAAAAGCTTTGCTTTTGAGGGTTTTGGTAGATTATACAATTATTTTTACAGAGCATAGCTTTTTTAAAAAGAAATTTTTTGGGGAATTTTATTCCCTCTTAATTAGAGTTGACAGATGTGGAATCTGTTTACAGAGCACAGCTTTCGAGGGAGTTTAACTCCTTAGCCCAATGAGATTTCTCATTAAATGAAAATTCTCTTAGGATTTCATTCTTAATGAGTGACTGCCCCATCAATGATGAGACGTCATCTTGATTTTGTGGGGCCCTCCTTTCTATGGTTCTGATTTTGAGTGTCAAAGAACATTAAAGTTCTGATTTCTGAATCATAACACCGATAGCTGACCCTTCCCCTTTTGTGCAGGTGCAATAGCCTTCGACCCTTCCTTCCCTTTCGTACGTTCAGAGAGCTCCTTTGCGACGCGCCTGTGGATCGAGAAGTTTTCGTACTTATTAAAGATCATGACCCGGAGTAGAAATTTCTTCACCTATAGGGGTCATGGTACAATCAGATTATCCAGGGTCAGCGCAGTTTTTCTTGTGCAACGCCCTCAGAGCCCATTTCAGCAATTCACTATGCCGACTCACCACAAGTGAATTATGTTGTAGAGGAGGTCAACTGGACCTCGGAGGGTCGTCTTCAGCCTTTTATGGCATCGATACCCATACAGCCGCCGATGGCCTTGGATATTTTGGGTCAACGCATATGTCAAGACGAGTTGCACCCTTGGGGACAAGTCTACATGATAGGGTTGGCTCCTCGCCATTCAGCCGAATACCTGCAGTGGGCTTGATACATCCTGTCGGCCAAGAAGTCGCTGCTGCTGAAACTCGGGTGGTATCCTGCAATTTATGCATCGCTTTTTCAATATCCCGCGCCGCATGTATGGCTGGTCAAAGCTTTTCTGGAGCAATGGAACATCCCAACTCACACATTTCTTATATCGGATCGGGAAGTTTCAATTTCCTTGGAGGAGTTCACGGAAATTTCAGGCCTACCCGTCAGAGGGGAACATTACGAGGAGATACTTCCCCGCAATGAGTGCATCTTTGCCACTAAATCAGTGGTAATGGGTCTCACCCCGGAGAATGCCGTTCAACATCGGTTTCTGAGCCTAATTAAAGTGTTGAACATTTACGAGAGTCTATATTTGGAGTCTGGAGAGCACGGAGTCAGCTTCGCCGACTTCATTGCCCGCTTTCATCACCCTGAAGTCTTATCAAAACAAGCCGCAAAATTCACCAATCTTGAAGACCCATTTGGTTTTGGTTTGGATGACCAGCCAACGGCGTAAGCGGATCAAAAAAATTTCTTTATTCCAGACACTCCGGTCGTCCCTTTTAAAGAACTTGTTGTTCCAGACGTCGATGAAGAGACGTTCTTTATAGGGTTCATCGGCCTGTGGTTGAGATGGTTCGTGCTTCCGATGCACCCTTGCTACATGAGGCCGTCTGTTTTTTATCCCGCCCACCGCATGGTTGCAGGGATGCGTCTGGTCGTTGGGATAGGGGGGCCGGCTCATCTATATCACGGCCTGAGCTTAGCGGCAGATACTACTCAGCCAGGGGTAAAACCTGTACATCTTCCGCTGCACATGTCCTGGGTCGAGATGCACGTGCTGGGTGCTTTCGGAGTCCACAAACAACCCTGCTTCTACTACAGCTACAACTTGCCTTTGGTCATGTTCCTAGTTCACGCTTCTGCATTAGATCCGTCGCAGCAAGAGGCTCGACGTTTGGTCCTTCGCACGCGTATGGTCGGGGATAGGATGACTTTTGTCGATAGAGTCTTAACCATCGGCAAGGAATCTACCAACGCAGTGCAACCGCTGCGTGATACTTTCAAAGACGGGGCTCCTACGTTGAAGGCTCGGGAGATACTGCACTTGTATTCAATTAGGACATGCTTTTTAGTGTTTGTAACAACCCTAAACTTTCTGTACAATTTTTTTTTCAAAAATACAGAAAGGGCTAATTGAGCTTGAGCATAAGTTATAAATTTGTTTTGCTTTTGAACAACAAGAAAGAGTTTGTAGCTCATTGGTAAGACCTTGCACTGCGGAACCAAAGCACCAGAGTTTAAATCCTATCAGCCACACATTCTTTTTATTTAAAATTCTTTTAATCTTTTAGAAGCCCAAGAGTCTATACATGCACAACCCATAAAACCAAGAGTCACTACCTAAACAAACATATGCACGAGGCTAGACCAAGTGTCAGGGACACGTGGCACCAATACGAGCCCCCACCTCATGAATCGGACCGGTGAGATGGTGACTCGGGCCTGCGCCGCCGGTTCAACTCGGACCAATCCCCAATTTTCTTTAACCCTAGCGACCCTTGGACTCCCCATGTTAACCCCTGACTGTTTGTTTTCCTGCATTTTCTAGAGAATTAAAACTTTGCATTACTCCATGTTTTAATGCATTTTAATTCTCAAAATTTATCACAACCTAACCCTAATTTTCCCTATAAATACCCACTCTATTTTTACACCCCTTCATACTGAAATTTCGTACAAAAACTCTCAAGAAAATTCCAAGATCCTTTTGTGTGCAAGTGGAGTTAGAAAAGGGCGAACCACCGACGAACTTCCGGCAACAACTCAAGGAGTTTCTGACGACGAAACGACGTACCGGCAACTCCCACCTCTTCCTCTTTCTATCTTCTAGCCAATCATCCAGTAATTCCCCACTTCTTCTTTTCTCTATTCTAAAAACATTCAAAACTAAAACCTGACGGAAGCGGAGTTAATCCGACTTCCGATTCCGTTTTTCCTTAAAAAGTTCTATTTTTCTTAAACACAATAATACCAAACTCTTATGTCATGACCATTAAACATTAACAAAAACAATAGAATAAGTTTGACATTAAAATAATAACCGCAACAAGTTTTATTCCACTTTTACGTTAAAATACCTTCATGTTTCATTTCGACAAGCTTAAACTTTTTAAACCGTATTACCTTAGAAAACTGATGAGGTAATGACCTACCTCCTCACAACACACATATCTAATATAGATTTTGGGAACATACATTTGAGAAAATACGATTTTACATATAAGTACCTTCAATTTATCAAATCTTTTTTCTATAAGAAGTGTATTTAACAAATCTTTGTAATTGCGTCTTTACAGCCCATTTTGGGGAACCCGTTCAGTATCGTGCGGATTATCGCACATCCTCGGGCCTAGTAGAGTGAGATGCAGACCTCCGCAAGGAGCATACGATCTCGAAAGATTTTTAATACATTTTTCTTTAGAAAATGTGATTTCTATTATCAATAAAACTTATATTTTGAATAAATAAATATATATGTAATTAATATCAAAATATCTATTTTTAATATTTATAATATTCCACATTTCCAAAATTCAAGAAAAACATTCCATTTAAAGAAAATACCAAACAATTCCAATATTTCAAATAAATACCTTATACTTTAAAACTAGGTCATATTCACTATAAATTTCACATTGAATAAAAGAAATATCTATGAAAACTTTAAAGACGATAATTAAATACTTGAGGTATATTTTGAAAGTATAACAAAACTATTTTACATAAAACCCCCTCAAGTTATACTAAATTACAATAAAGACCCTAGTAAACATAGGTTTAAGCGGGACCAGTCTCTAGAGCCTCAGGGAGCTGGAGATATTTGTGCTTGCCTATTTAAGGTAGACAACTTAACAAACGTTTTTATCAACACGATAATTGTCTTTGAAAAAGACATAAATCCTTCCGTCTATGTGCAGCAGTTACCGATAACACCAAAACATAATTCAGGACTTCAATTTCTTTTCTAATTGTCTGACTCAGACCGAGTCTCAATATTATCAATCTGACTTGAATATGATTCAAGTATCAAACTACAATACAACATGGATCTATGAATCCTGCTATTCAATCTAATCAATCTATATTGACCGAACCGAACCATGGATATATTCCATTTACATGATCATCCATCATATCCGTTCCATTACTGATATCATTATTCAGCAACTATTCGATTTATCGAAAGGGGGAGCACCATACTTAAAGCCTAAGGAGATTATGCATCTATACTCGATTAGGCCGGGTTTCCTGGTATTTCGTCAGAGTAACATGGTTCTTTTTAAGCGGTATAATCCGCACCACTTTGCCCAACAGTTGGGTTATGACCAAGGTGTTCTTTTTGAGGTGTTCTTAGTCGAGTCTATATCATCACTGACGGGTATTCGCGACGCTATCCTTCATTTTATGCGGCTGAACACTGGTTCTCGTTTCATGATCCCCGAGGCTGATCATCTTCCAACACGTATGGGGTCTTTTACGGGTTGGTACCGTCATCGAGTTGGCCCTGTCATTGCCGAGGAGAAGCGGATACTCTTCGGATATAGAGCTCCCGCCCTGACCCAAGCCACGGGCGTTTCGCTGTGACCGCAGACAGTGGTTCACCCTCCATTGAGGGGTAACGGTGCCTTACTTATCCCTGAGGTGGCGTATGCGGAATCGACTCCTCCCATAGTTGGTATACCAATGCGCACTAGAGCACAGGCAAAGGCTTCCGATAAGGTGCCCGCAGTAGTTTTATCAGTTGCGGCATCATCAATGGTGGTGTCATCACCGGTAGTACCACCAAAAGAGGATACTGGAGGCGAAATTGGCCAACGTCGCGCCAAAGTGCCGAAAGGCAGGAAGTGATCTTCTTCTAGCATTAGCTCCAGCTCAAAAAGGAGGAAGAAAACGGTCTCTGGCTTGCTTGACCTTCTGCTGGAATCCGAACCTACTGTTCTAGACGAACCAATATCGATGCAAGAGCTAGATGATGGTCTTATTTATCCTGGCTCGTCTGCTGAGGAAGCCGCGCAATTAGCTGAAGATTTAAGGCGTTCGCTGGATGAGACCTAAAATGCATATATCCCGAAAAAAGCCCTACCCTCCGGGTAACTTTTACGAAGATCCCTGATCGCTACGGAGAGTACATATGGGTCCTCTGTGAAGGGAAGACGAAAGAGCCCTCAAGCAGCCCATTTTGACTGCTTTTGAAGATGAGCTGGTACTGAAGACCGGTGGGCATGAATCCGCATATGAAGCCCGGAGAGCATATTTCCTCAGGAAGGAACGATGGCTTGAAAAAGCCATACTAGAAGCGTCTTGGCGCATCGGTATATGTGCTTTCCGTAATTTTTCTTTTAGCAAGTAATTTGTATTGCTTTTTTATCTTCTTATCTTTGCGAAAATTTTGCAGGGACTTCAACAATGACATAGGATTTGAGCCCAAGTCGCGTCCTTGTTTCCCCCAATTAGAGCAAGGCTCTGTTTGAATTTCAAAAATTCAAAATTTTGAAGCAACGCTTCAAATCCCGTGCGCTGCGCACAATGTGCCACATGTCAAAAGCTGATACGGCAGCGCAGCGCCCAAGGCAGCGCACCCAATCAGAGCAAGGCTCTTTTAAAACAAAAAAGTAGAGGAAGCAACATTTCAGTTGCGCTGCGTGACACATGTCTGCGTAGTTGCGCAAGCACAGCTGCACAAGCGCTGCACTACGCGACACGTGTCGGCGCAGTTGCGCAAGCACAACTGCGCAAGCGCTGCAGTGTATGACACGTGTCTGCGTAGTTACGCAAGCACAGCTGCGCAAGCGCTGCGCTGCGCGACACGTGTCACGCGCTGGGGGGGTTGCGCAAAACAGAATGGAGATTTAAAGAAATCTTTTCTATTCTTGTTAAAACAAGAAGATTTTCTTCTGTAAAGCAGAGGCCTTTGGATCAAAGATCCAACGGTGGGGAAAATTCCCCGAATCAATCAGAGGAAGATCTCTTTAAAAAATTTAACTAATTTATGGGCACTATAAAAAGGACCTCAGACCTCAATTCAAAGGGAGGATGAACACCATGCTAAAAAAAAAGAGAAGAGAACTCTCGAGAACTCCTCAAGAAACACAAAAAAGGTAAAAACCTTTAAAAGAAGAGAAAATTCTCTTATGAATAGATCATTGATCTAAGAACAAGATCATTGATCTATAACAATAAATAAATAAAGGAATGAATAGAATAAAAATAGTGCTTTGCACTTGTTATGAACCTTTGGTTCTCCGAGATAAGGAAAAAACAAGAAAAAACTTGTTTTCTCTGATCTGAAATTGATCCAAAAGAATAAGAACAATGCCCAGCACTTGCCAAAACTGCGCTATTGCACAAGCCGCCAGGAAGCGCCACGTGTCAGCAGTGCAGCAGCGCAGCGCACTAACACAGCGCACTGCGCTGTTACGCTTGCGCTCACCGGAACGCGACACGTGTCACCTCCACGAGCGCTTACGCTCATTAATTGCGCAAAGTACTTGACAAGTTATTTGGGACACTGTCAGGGTATCTAATGCAATGCATTATTAAAGGGCAGAGCCCAATCAAAGGTCCAAGGGACCAAATAAAAGTGCTGCACATTATTTTAAAAAGGAAGAGCCCAATTAAAAAGTATAAACAGACCAAAAGTAATGCTATGCATCATTCTAAAAAGGGGAAAGCCCAAACAGTGGCCTAACAGGCCAAATGCAAACAAAATGTGAACATTTTCAACTGGACTTAGCCCAATTTTGGCTGTAAGTCCTTAAATAAAATTGACTGAGCACAACTCTCTCTTAAATCAATTTATATCCGGTTCGAGGGTACATCTCCGAACCCCTTTGATGACTTTCGTTGTAATCCTTCAACGACGTCAGAGAGGTGCCGGGTCCCAACGACCACACATCACTATGGACTGCGGGGTCCTTAAACTCGCGGACCGAAACGTCCCTAAACTAATATCGGACCGAAATGTCCCTAAACTAATATCGGACCGAAACGTCCCTAAACTAATATCGGACCACTACGTCCTTAAACTGGTGGTGGACCACCACGTCCCTAAACTGGAACAATAGGGCATCCAAATGCTCTTTTCGGATCTAAACGGTCCCGTTTAAGTTGATCTTAGCCCCAACTACGGCTAACGTATCCTTAAGCATTTAAATGAACGATAAAACTTCAAATCGACTTTGGTTCAAGGGTACATCTCTGAACTCCTCTGACATCTGCCGTTGTAATCCTTCAACGACGTTAGAGAGGTGATGGTCCCGATGGCCAGATATTAAATGGATTATCACGTTAAGTTGATCTTAGTCTCAAACAGGACTATCGTATCCTTAACGAACGTTTAAGTTGATCTTAGCCGCAACGCGACTAATGCATCCTTAAACTAAAAACACCAAACCCAAATCTAAGTAAATACGGATTTGGACTAATCCACGTCATACGGGCGACGGCATTACTCAGTCTCCGTATACAATCCATGGGCAACCACAAACAAAACAAACACCCACGACGCGAAGTGAAATTCTGGAGAAGAAGAAAGTCGTTACCGCGATGCGGTAGCGTAATTAACTGCAGGGGCTTGCGCCTGCAGCGAAGAGCGTCCCCACAATAAAAAAACCCTCACCCCGAGGGGGAATCTGACGAAGTCTGCTACTTCGGCCGCATCCGTCTAAACCTCCGATACACGGTGCCATAAATCAACTTGGCATCTTCGGAGAGGTAGACGGATAAAACCATATAGCATCTTTCCCGAATCTCTGGCCAGACGTCCTAACGTCGTTGGCCGCCATTCGGAGGGGAACAGATTCTGGCACGCCCGGTGGGACCCCTTCCTCTTTCCACTCCACACTTCGTGTGTCGTCTTCGCGAACCAATCGCGGTTTGTTTAATGGTTGCCTTCGGATTTCAAGTTACTAAGATTTGGTCTTTTTCCTGGCGCAGAACTCAAGATTCAATGGCCTTTAACTGCACCAACTGCTCGGAATGCCACTGCAACGGACGCTCCACCTCATCGGGAGGTGTAGCATATGGGCCCCAAGTGGCTTCCTTCCTCGCTCTGCCGGTAGACCAGGTGACCCAAGCCACCACTGGCCTGTTCTTCGGGACCATGATCCCACTTACAAGCTTCTCTGCACCAATACCTGCACCGAAAGTGAACAAAAAGTCGGTCTTCGACCGGCTCACTGCTACGAAGACCCCTGTCAACGGGTCGAACAATGCCAAACCAACAGCCTCTGTTTTCACCAGGCTAGATCAGAACTCTAAACTGGCTGTCCCAAGGAAGGCAATGACTGCTACTCCAGAAGTCGTCAAGACGGCTTCCCCTGTCAAAGAGTCAGTCTGTCAAAGAGTCAGTCTTTTCAAGACTGACAATTCCTGCTCCTGTCCCTGCTCGAGGATCTGTCTTCGATAGGTTGGATATCACCCCTCAGAAGACAACCTCAGTCTTTAAGAGGTTAACACTGGCGGCGCCTCATTCAGACAGGGGGCAAAAAGAAGCTATCTCTATCTCCGAGCCAGTCCCAACGGCTCGTCGTGCTCGACGTCTCCATTGGCAACGAGTGAGAAAGGCAGGGGGCAACTCCCACTCAGGGTTAACTCCACCAACTCCAGTGGTGGAAGTCAACGTTGCTGTTCCAACTGGGAACAGCTTTGAACTGCTGAGGAGGGTACGTAAGAACTCTCCAACCGCTACACTGAAAAGATCTCCTCCGCCTGCAGAGAGAGTTCCGGAAACGAAGCAAGAACAGCCCCCTCAACGGCTGTCCTAAAAAATATACAAGGTTTGGCGAAGGGTTCAAGACTCCGTGATTGACCCAGATCACTCTCGTCGCCAGAAAAAGGCGAAGGTGGGAAAAGACAAGGACCGTCCCATTAAACAGCAGGGGACAACAGCTGCTAGGATGCCTATTTTAACGGTTCCTTCAACCTCAACGGCCCACAAAAGAAGGAGGCCAGAGAAGACTCCCGCATCAGCGGCAAAAGTTAAAAATGGTGAACCTAAACGCCCCAAGTCAGGGGGCATAACAGTTCATACGGTTTACATGGCATCGGGAAAAGAAGACAGCCGTGCATCTACGGGCCATAGACCGCTTACACGGTCAGTGACCAAGGCTCAGGAGCAGCAATAGAAGCTCCAGGAGATGATGAACGCTATGGCCGCACTTACAGGGCCAAAAGAGAACCCTGAAACATCCTCGGATGAACGTCAGGAACAAGAGACTGATGCCGAGTTCCTTCGCCGAATATTGGAGAAGAAGGACAAAGAGGCTGCTAAACAAGCAGCCAACATACAACGTATGGGCCTCCTCTTCCAAGACATTATAGGGATGATGATACAACAAGATCCTCCGGCCGAAGAGCCCCCGATCATCCTTGGAGATGATAGGGGAGAGACATCAAATCCTCCACCAGCTCTGTCGACGGCTAAAGAGGATACAATCTCCAAAGCTAATTTGGACGAGTACATCGCCCAGCAAATACGGGTTCATCATGCGACTGAAGCGGCCGGCCAGGTCGTAAAAACGGGGCGACCGTATTCGGGATGGTACGACCAGATCAAATACCCGCCGGGTTACACGATACCAAAATTCCATGTGTATAAGGGGACTGGCAATCCCCACCAGCATGTTGCCCAGTTCAGGGCACTCTGCGGCAACACCGGCGGTGACGACAAGCTGTTGCTTCTCCAGTTTGTTGGAAGCTTATCAGATACGGCGTTCAAATGGTACTCTGAGCTCCCGAACAACTCTATTAAAACCATCGCGGAGATGGAGCTGCTGTTTACTCAACGTTTTGCAAGTGCCAGTGAACGTACCCCGATGACGGCACTGATTAACGCCAGGGTAAAGCCAGGAGAGACGTGGGTTCAGTACGCTATACGATGGCGTAACTTATGGTCGAAGTGCGAGCAGCACATTGATGAAGCTCCCGCAGTGGGTATGTTTGTGGGAACCCTTGACCCACAAGAAACCATCTCGCAGTTTATGATATTTTTCAAGCCAACTACCTTCCAGGCCTTGATTGGCAAACTAGTACAAATGGATCAAATGGGCCATAAACCCCCTCTTCCAAGGCCGGACTTCCTAAATGACAAAGGTAAGGGAAAAGAGATCGTCGTCACTAATGCTCAACAACAACCGAGCGACTCGAAGCCGGTTGCTCGTCAAAATAATATGCGCTCGTACGTACCCCTTGAGGATAGGATGGGACGTCCTTATTCCTTTCCCCGTGATAAAACGAGGAGGTTATTCGAGCTGGCGTTGCGCAATAGACTCATAAATCTGCCGGATCCAAAACGTCCGTTGCAACCAAGTGACGTCAACGAGCCCAATTACTGTCCTTATCATCGAGTACTAGGCCATCCGATCGAAGATTGCTACGTTTTCAAGAATTGGCTTGAAAACCAGTACCGACAGGGCAAGTTCGCGTTATCTGACAAATGGAAGGTGAATCCCCCGCAGCCCCACACCTCTAAGGGGACGAATACGCCGGGGGCAACATGCTCCGTCATTGAAGAAGCTCCTTAGGAGGTTGTATTATCAGCCAAGACAAAGAGGATGCTAAACGATCTTCAGGCATGTCCAGCGATCAAGTGGAAGAATCCGTTAGAACCGCAGGTCATTGAGGGGATGTTGAAGCCACGTCCAATTCCAAAGACCGATGGTAGTGGCTCAAGCACTCGCAACCAGCCGTCAAAATCCTCGAAGAAGAAGAAATAGAAGTCAAAGAAGCCCGTGAAACCTGGTGACAAGCGCACGGACCTGCAAAAACAAATTGACGCGCTGGAGGAATACAACCAAAAGGCACGAACTCCCATTACGCTCCAAGAGTTCCTCAATCACGTCTTTCACGAAGAAGATGAGAAAGGAAGTTCATCGGATGAATCCGAGGAATATATGGCGAGTTGTCATATGATTTCCCATTCGATCACGAACGATGAGGAGACTCCTTGCACCGAAAAGCTGGGGGCAGATCCTGAACCAAAAGTTCTGGGGCCATCAGATGAAGTAATTGACGCATTCCTTAATGAAGCTCGGTTGAAAAGTAAAGCTGATCGGGAGCGCGAGGCAGCTATATTTGAAAGGGCCAAGCGCCAGCGACTTGATGAAGGAGCTGAGACGATCCCGTTGGAGCTAAACACCTCCGCTACTGACAAAAGCCAATTCAAGATGAGGAAAAAGCTTGCTAAGGCCATATCAATGGGCATGAAGCTACCATCCTCCGAAGAAAAAATTACTGGTGAAGCGGAAATGCACCCCTCCTGTTGCTTATATCATCAGAAGGTTTCGCACCCTACTCAAGAGTGCAAAGCTTTCGATAGATGGTGGCAAGGATACGTTGCTCATAGACAACGCTTCAAGCAGGAAAAGCATAAAACTCGTCGGGAGCAAAGAAATACGACCGAGGGGATTAAAAGAACTACCGGCAATTGTCGCATGATAAACACTGGCGGGACAAGAGTGCCTACGTTCGGGAGCGATTCTGATGGGGAGCTGGAACTTGCCCCTCTCTTTAAAGAGTCCAATTCGGGAAAAGAAGAAGAGCCGAAGGTTTGCGAAAATATTCGGCTGCGGAATCGGACGGTGCCTGAAAAGAACCTCGGACCCTCAAACAGAAAAGATAAAGTGAAAGAAAAAGTCTCTGAAGATATTGTCCTAGATGACCAAGTGGTGGAAGAGCTAGCTGCCAAAGACCCGCCAAAGAAGAATAATGTGGATTACAACGTCTTAGCACATCTAAGAAAGCTGCCCTCACAGCTCAGCATTCTTGACGCCCTTTTTCTATCAAACGAGGCGAGAGATTCGTTGATTAAGGCACTCCAAGATCCGGAACAATTCCAAGCATGCCTGGCCGAGGAAAGGATGAAGGATGAATTGGAGGAAGTGCACACGGCCGATGTCACTTTCGGCAACGAGGACCTTCTCCTTGGAACGTGCGAACACAATCGCCCCCTCTATGTCTCAGGATACTGCCACGATATTAAGATAGGCAAAATCCTTATCGACAATGGATCCTCTGTTAATCTCCTCAACGTGGGGGTGTTAAAAGAAATCCGCATGAGCGTTCAGCACCTTGCTCGTGACAAGATCACCATTTCCGGGTTCGACTCCTAGTCATCAAGAACTCTTGGGTCTGTGATACTGACGCTATGCTTCGGGCTACTCGTCACGGACATTAAGTTCCACGTCATAGACGCCAAGACATGCTACAACGCTTTGCTCGGCCAACCATGGTTACATGAGTACAACATCATCCCTTCTACACAACATCAGTGTATGAATTATTTTAAGGATGGTTTCGAGTATACCATGACGGGAGAACTGAACCCGTTCTCTGTGAACGAGGTCCGCAAATATGAAGACGCCAAATACTTCTTACCGGATTTCGAAGACACAGAAAGGTGTCACAAGCCGGAGAATAAAGCTAATGCCACCATCCCTGTCTTCGGCAGTGATACCGAGGAAGAAGAGGAGATAGTGTATTCGGGTCCGCCCCAACACAACAAGCCAGGACCGTCCGCTCCTACGTTGGTCTTTGGTAGTGATTCGGAGGATGAGGTCCATGTCGTATTCTCTGCTCGATCATTAATACAAGCTTCCGCTGACAAAGAGAAAAGTCTGCAGGTCACCATGGTGCCGCTTAAACACCATAAAGAACTGGATGCACTTAATATTTACAATGTAGAAGAGCTGCAAACGTTCTATATTCCTCCCAGGAGAGAAAGCGAGAAAGCAATTCTGTTCTACCGCTCTGAAGAAACCAAGGTGGAAAAGGAAATCTGGCATGGCGCGGATCCTACGCTCGACAGGCTTCAACCTATCCATCTTCCCAGATATTATA
Organism: Agapanthus africanus; assembly: GCA_030015575.1. Classification (NCBI taxonomy): domain Eukaryota; kingdom Viridiplantae; phylum Streptophyta; class Magnoliopsida; order Asparagales; family Amaryllidaceae; genus Agapanthus; species Agapanthus africanus. The sequence goes on along the minus strand of JASDDO010000008.1, from coordinate 145,671,199 downwards.
CAGAGGGTTTGAAGAAGCTGCTGAAACACCAGGGGATATCCTTCAAACAGACCGTTAGAAAGGCCAAATTCTATGACAGGGTCTGGAACGTTCCCGGGACTCAACGAAAACTGCCTAATGGGAGAATGGAAACAAAAGGGCTTGGATACATCCGGTCAAAGAAACGAGAGCTACTAAACAGCTGTTACGTCATGTATGACTTCGATGAAGAAGCGGATGCTCAATGGGAGGACGCTAATCTTAAGCCAGTGAAAGTTCCAGATGCAAAGGAGCCCAGTCCGTCGTTCGAAGAACAAATGGACAAACTTATAAGGAAAGCTGGTCAAAAAGTCCGCGATGATCACAACCGCGAGACGACCATCTGCGAGAAAGCCAAGACGCAACGCCTTCTCCAACAGGCCGTGAAGGATAAAAATGCCGCTCCATGTCAACCTATTATAAAGAAGGCTCGACGCAAAAGCAGAAATAAGTCGAAAAGCAAAAAAGGTGCTCAACAACAACAAAGCAGGGCTAAGAAGCCACGCAAATGGGAGTCGAGCGTTATTGATCTATCCCTTATGAAGAAAATGGGTCAGGCATACTCGTTTCCGCGAGACAAGACGAAGAAGATACTCGACCTCGCTCTAAAACATCAAATGCTTACACTGCCGGAGTCTAAACACCCCGAACAAGCAGGCGAAGTCTCACGCCCAGAATACTGCTCTTATCACCGAGTGGTAGGGCACCCTCTCGAGGACTGCTTCACCTTCAAGAATTGGGTCGAAGATTAATATCAGCTTGGCAAGTTCGCTCTGTCCGACAACTGGAGGGTAGCACCGCCACAAAAGTACGAGCCCAAGGCCACGAAAGAAGAACCAGTCCCGCATTGGGATTGGAAGCGAATCCGTACTTGTCACGTGATAATGATATCAAAAGAAGAGCCCGAGAACATGGATGACCTTCCCTGGTGCTTCGAAAACAGCAACGATGAGGTGATCTCAGAATTCCCAACAGCGCCAAAAGAGCTGGAAGATGGAATCCATACCACGACAGATAATCTCAAGAAAATTGAGTTGGGGACGGCAAATGACCCGCGACCGACATTCATCAGCGAGCTGCTATCTGAAGAAAGGGTGGCTGCGTTAAAAGATGTGCTTCTACAGCATAAAGACTGCTTCGCATGGAACTATTCCGAAATGCCGGGACTAGATCCAGAAATTTCTGTGCACAGATTGGCGATATCCCCGGACATCAAGCCAGTCAAACAGGCGCCGAGAAGATTGCGGCTCGAGCTTGAGATGAGTATTAATGTCGAGGTCAAGAAGCTGATCGACTCTGGCTTCATCCAGGAAGTTCAATACCCTGAATGGATCGCCAATATTGTCCTAGTGATGAAGAAAAATGGGACAGTGCGCATATGCGTAGACTTCCGGGATCTTAAAAAAGCTTGCCCGAAGGACGATTTCCCAGTGCCAGTCACCGAACTGATGATAGACAATACGTCCACTCACGAGGTTTTCTCCTTCATGGACGGCTCGTCGGGGTATAACCAGATAAAGATGCATCCCGAAGATCAAAAGCATACCACTTTCAGGACTCCTCTGGGTATATTCTGCTACAAGGTGATGCCCTTCGGTTTAAAGAATGCCGGTGCCACTTATCAAAGGGCCATGACAAGGATCTTCGATGACCTTATACACGAAATCGTCGAATGCTATATCGACGATCTCATGGTTAAAAGAAAATCATACGAGGAACATCTCGAGCATCTAAAGACTGTATTCCAACGCCTTCGGCAATACAACTTAAAGATGAACCCGCTCAAGTGTGCATTTGGAGTTTCCTCAGGCAAATTCCTGGGATTCATTGATCGACACCGAGGTATTGAAATAGATCCGTCAAAGATCAAATCGATCATGGAGATGCCTCCGCCGAGAACTCTCAAACAGTTGCGGTCTCTCCAAGGAAAGCTCGCATATATTCGGCGATTTATAGCCAACCTCTCTGGCAAGTGCCGCCCTTACAGTCACCTGATGAAGAAGGGAACTCCTTTCGTTTGGGATCAAAAATGCCAAAGCACACTAGACGAGATCAAGCAGTACCTGCAAAACCCTCCAGTGTTGGCTGCTCCAGTTAAGGGAAAGCCTTTCATTCTTTACACGACCGCCCTCGAAGGTTCTTTAGGCGCATTATGGGCACAAGAGAATGATCAAGGGAAAGAAAGAGCACTCTACAACTTAAGTCGAGTTCTGCTGGGGGCAGAAAACAACTACTCCCCCATTGAAAAACACTGCCTGGCGTTGATCTTTGCGATAACAAAGCTCAGGCACTATGCGTTGGCGCATGAGGTCCATCTCATTTCAAAAGTAGACCCCCTTAAATACTTGATGTCAAAGGCCATATTGACGGGACGACTCGCTAAATGGGCCCTACTCTTGATGGATTTTTCGATAACGTATCAACCTCTCAAGGCACTGAAAGGCCAGGCCATCACCGATTTCCTCGCTGAGCATCCCATACCCGCCGATTCTCCTCTAAATTTCGATCTTCCAGATGAACATGCGTTTGATGCGATCAACGGTGGTTACACCCGATGGGAGCTCTATTTCGATGGAGCATCTTCCGTAAAGAAGCGCAAACAAAGTACCCCTATAATCAAATCGGGGATAGGACTCATCTTTGTAACTCCATAAGGAGGGATAATGCGCTTCGCTTTCTCTTTAACAGAGCCTAGGACAAACAATGAAGCCAAATACGAAGCTCTGATAGCAGGCCTCGAGATCGCCATCGACATGGGAATTAGAAATCTCCTCATATATGGAGACTCCCAACTGGTCGTTAGTCAAGTAAACGGCGACTACCAGACATGCAAACCAGAATTGGTGAAGTATGGCGAAAAGGTGCAACAGGTATTGACCCAAATCCCCTCCTATACTTTGGAAAACATACAACGGGCGGAAAACAGCAAAGCAGACACGTTGGCCAAACTTGCTAAAGAACTGGCTGACGAGAACCTCGATGACGTTAGAATCGTGGTACAAAGCTGTCGGGTGCTTGCCCCAGCAGAAATACCTCCGAAATCATCCGAGGAAAAGGGAGCGACTGAGCAGACGACCTTACAAATAAAAGAACAAGAAAAGGCTGAGGACTGGAGAGAAGTCTTCATAGACTACTTTAAGTCCCATCGAATTCTCGAAGATGCATCTACAAGACATCAGCTCATGAAACGAGCTCTGTCTTTCGCCTTCGTCAACGATATTCTGTACAAGAGATCATTTGATTCTCTGTGGCTGCGATGCTTAGGACCTGACGAAGCGAAAAGGGTCGTCTAGGAAGTTCATGACGGACTCTGCGGTTCTCACCAAGCAGGCCCAAAGATGAAGTTGAAGATCAAATGGATGGGCTACTACTGGCCCACGATGATTCAGGACTGCCTCGAATATGCGAAGCAATGCCACTCATGTCAAATTCATGGGGATTTCATCCATCAGCATCCAAATCCATTACATCCAACGGTGGCTAGCTGGCCATTCGAAATGTGGGGGACTGATATAGTCAGCCCCATTGAACCAGCATCGTCTAGGGGACATCGTTTCATCCTGGCAGCGACTGACTACTTCTCCAAATAGGCAGAGGCAGTACCGCTGAGGGAAGTAAACCACTTCTTCAAAACACACGTCATATATCGGTTTGGAACGCCGCGACGGATCATCTCCGATAACGGGCCAGCTTACAAAAGCCACAAGATCAGTCGCTTTGCACAACAGCAAAATATAGACTGGAGATATTTCTCGGTTTATAATCCGCGAGCTAACGGTCTAGCCGAGGCCTTCAACAAGACCTTGACGAAAATCATGAAAAAGACGGTGTCTCGAAATAAGAAAGACTGGCATGAGAGACTGCAAGAGGCCCTTTGGGCGTATCGAACTACATTTAAAATGGCCACAAACACGACGTCGTATGCATTGGTATTTAGGACGGAAGCAGTACTCCCTCTCGAGATAGAGTTATCCTCTCTACGAGTGGCAGTCCACTATGAGCTGACGGACAAAGAAAATGCTCACCTTCTGCTTGAGGAGCTTGATGCCCTTGACGAAACCCGGCTCACAGCACAGCAAAATATAGAAGCTTATAAAGCAAAGATGACGCGCTCATATGAGAGATTTACCCGACAGAGGATATTCCGCCAAGGCGAACTTGTGGTAGTGGTCAAAAGGCCTATGATTCCCAATCGCGCCAAGCGAGAAAAAATCGAGCCGAACTATGAAGCCCCATACATCATAGATAAGGTCTACCAGGGTGGGGCCTATCTACTCATGGACAGGCACGGTGAAAGGCCTTTCAGGCCAATAAACGGTCGCTTCCTAAAGAAATACTATGCTTAATGAGCCACAGCCTAGGTCAATGGTAGATGACGACGACTATGTTCGCTCGCTATCTTCCTAAGCTCAAACTCTATCAGCAGTAGCCAGTCTTCTCAAAGTCGGACCGAAATGTCCTTAAACTAATAGCAGACTGAAACGTCTTTAAACTAATACCGCAGCATCCTTAGGCTGACGAGATGAATAAAAAAATAAATAAAGAAAAAAATATAATAAATAAAAACGGTATGTCCATAAGAAAAAAGGGCACGGATGAAAACTCGAAAGGGCTCTGTGAGTAAAAATAGCAGGGCTACCGGCGAGTGTTCGTGAAAACCCGAAAGGGCGTGACATCGTAAAAAAAAGAGAAAAAGAAAATAGAAAGAATAAAAAAACGGTATGTCCATAAGCAAAAAGGGCACGGATGAAAACCCGAAAGGGCTCCGTGAGTAAAAACAGTAGGGCTACCGGCGAGTGTTCGTGAAAACCCGAAAGGGCGCGACCTCGTAAAAAAAAGGAGAAAAAGAAAATAAAAAGAATAAAAAAATGGTATGTCCATAAGCAAAAAGGGCACGGATGAAAACCCGAAAGGGCTCCGTGAGTAAAAACAGCAGGGCTACCAGCGAGTGTTCGTGAAAACCCGAAAGGGCGCGACCTCGTAAAAAAGAAGAAAATAATAAAAAAGAATAAAAAAAAGGTATGTCTATAAGCAAAATGGACACGGATGAAAACCTGAAAGGGCTCCATGAGTAAAAACAGCAGGACCACCAGTGAGTGTTTGTGAAAACCTGAAAGGGCGCAATCTCGTTAAAGGACACTTACAAGGTCCTCTCGACCTTGTAAGGAGAAACCACCCGCGTGAGATCCCTACGACTCACAAAGGAGCAACACACTTAGGGATCCCCACGATTCCTAAGGAGAAAATACACTTGCGAGATCCTCACGACTCGTAAGGAGAACTCTCTTATGGGACCCTCACGGCTCATAGGATTTGAAAGTCTTAAGTTACAAAGACCTCAACCTGTGCTTAAGCAACCCCCACAACCTTCGATATTGCCCTACAAGTGGCTCAATACAGACTCTTGTATACAATCCACGGGCGCGAATAAACATTTCCCTAACCAAGATCCATCCGTGACTGGGGATATGTTCGCACGACCCTTGTAAGTCCTCTCGATTTACAAGGAGACCCTCCTGTAGGATCCTTACGATTACAGAGGAAACAAACACTTAGGAATCCTCACGATTCCTAAGAAGAAAATACACCTATAAGATCCTCACGACTTGTCGGGAGAAACAACTTTGTGAGACCCTTACGGCTCATGAAGTCAAAGCCTTAGTCGACGTGACCCTAACCCTGTTCGCTAAGCCACCTTTGTTCGACATCGACGGAAGCAGATGATGATTCGCTCCTGGTAATATCCCAGTTGTAGCGGTGCTGATGCCGAAATCGGCTTACGGCGAAAATCCAGTAGGCCGCACATGCATACGAAATAGCCGAAACGATTGGGCAACTCGCAATAAAAAGCAGCGAGTGAAGATAAAATAAATAGCCGAAATGATTGGGCAATCGCGACCTTCGCGATATAAAAACTGAAATGATAGAGCATCGCAGAGATAAAAAAAATGATGATAAAACGTTGGCCCTACAGTTAAGATCACATCGATCCCTGTATACAATCCAAGGGCGTAAACAAAGAGGGAACCATACTTTCCCAACAAGCTCCGCCAGAAGACGAAGCCAAACCTCGACGGTTCAGTCCAACTCTGAAGAAACCATTATCTTCAGCAAACTCCTCGACTCACGGATACAAACACTCCTTGACGAGAGACTCCTGATCCGCGTCGACTCGCAGAGCCACCAATGCCTCCGTGGGAAATTCTCGACTCGTTTCAAACCCCAAGGAAACAAATAATCCTTGGCACTTGGGAAACAAATAATTCCTAGCAAACTCCTCGACTCACGGATACAAACACTCCTTGACGAGAGCCTCCTGATCTGCGTCGACTCACAGAGCCACCAGTGCCTCCGTGGGAAATTCTAGACTCGTTTCAAACCCCAAGGAAACAAATAATCCTTGGCGCTTGGGAAACAAATAATCCCTAGCAAACTCCTCGACTCACGGATACAAACACTCCTTGACGAGATCCTTTTGATACGCGTCGACTCGCAGAGCCACCAGTGCATCCGTGGGAAATTCTCGACTCGTTTCAAACCCCAAGGAAACAAATAATCCTTGGCGCTTGGGAAACAAATGATCCCTAGCAAACACCTCGACTCACGGATACAAACACTCCTTGACAAGAGCCTCCTGATCCGCGTCGACTCGCAGTGCCTCCGTGGGAAATCCTCGACTCGTTTCAAACCCCAAGGAAACAAATAATCCTTGGCACTTGGGAAACAAATAATCCCCAGCAAATTCCTCGACTCACGGATACAAACACTCCTTGACGAGAGCCTCCTGGTCCGCGTCGACTCGCAGAGCCACTAGTGCCTCCGTGGGAAATTCTCGACTCGTTTCAAACCCCAAGGAAACAAATAATCCTTGGTGCTTAGGAAACAAATAATCCCTAGCAAACTCCTCGACTCACGGATACAAACACTCCTTGACGAGAGCCTCCTGATCCGCGTCGACTCGCAGAGCCACCAATGCCTCCGTGGGAAATTCTTGACTCGTTTCAAACCCCAAGGAAACAAATAATCCTTGGCGCTTGGGATACAAATGATCCCTAGCAAACTCCTCGACTCACGGATACAAACACTCCTTGACGAGAGCCTCCTGATCCGCGTTGACTCGCAGAGCCACCAGTGCCTCCGTGGGAAATTCTCGACTCGTTTCAAACCCCAAGGAAACAAATAATCCTTGCCGCTTGGGAAACAAATGATCCCTAGAAAACTCCTCGACTCACGGATTCAAACACTCCTTGACGAGAGCCTCCTGATCCGCGTCGACTCGCAGAGCCACCAGTGCCTCCGTGGGAAATCCTCGACTCGTTTCAAACCCCAAGGAAACAAATAATCCTTGGCACTTGGGAAACAAATAATCCCCAGCAAATTCCTCGACTCACGGATACAAACACTCCTTGATGAGAGCCTCCTGATCCGCGTTGACTTGCAGAGCCACCAGTGCCTCCGTGGGAAATTCTTGACTCGTTTCAAACCCCAAGGAAACAAATAATCCTTGGCGCTTGGGAAACAAATAATCCCTAGCAAACTCCTCGACTCACGGATACAAACACTCCTTGACGAGAGCCTCCTGATCCGCGTCGACTCGCAGAGCCATCAGTGCCTCCGTGGGAAATCCTCGACTCATTTCAAACCCCAAGGAAACAAATAATCCTTGGCGCTTAGGAAACAAATAATCCCTAGCAAATTCCTTGACTCACGGATACAAACACTCCTTGACGAGAGCCTCCTGATTTGCATCGGCTCGCAGAGAAACCAGTGTCTCCGCGGGAATTTCCCGATTCGTCTCAACTTGCAAATAAAGCCTCAGGCATCAGGGATTGAAAAACTTGCTTCCTGAACAATGGGACCCTGCAAGTCGATCTAAAACAGTCTCTTGCATACTATTCACAGGTCTCACTCTCCAAAGTCGAGTTTCGACGAGGTGGGAAACAACCGCTTACGAGTCCTCTCGACTTGTAAGAAGGAAAAAAATTCTCTTATAGGATCCTTACGACTTATAAGAGAAAACCACACTTAGGAATCCTCACGATTCCTAAGGAGAAAAACCACCTACGAGATCTTCTCGATTCGTAGGGAGAAAAGTCCCTGTGAGACCCTCACGGCTCATGGAGTTGAAAAGTCTTAGGCAGCAGATCTGAACCTGCGGTCTAAGCCATCGCTATTTCTTAAAAAAGTCAAGATGCGTGCTCTATTATCCGTCAACCATGGTTACTAAGGTGGCATGCTGATAACAAAAGAAAGAAAAGGGCGAAGAAATGACACAAGACGTTATAAAAAATGTGTATTTTTTATTCATAGACTTGTTTGAGTACAGGATACATTGTGCTAAAGAATAAAATATACATATACATTTTTTATTTACAAGCACAAACGATGCAAGGAAAGTTACTGAGAAGGAAGCGTCTTAAGTAGCTTTATCAGTTGTTCGCACACTTCCTTCCATTCCTTTTCCCGATCGGCTACCACCGCCAGTTCGTCCTCTACTCGAGCCCGCTGCTGCATAAAGGATGCAAGCTGTTCCTCAACGACCTGCTGAGCTGCTTCACGACCTCGGGCATCACGCTCGGCGGCATCAAGCTTCCGCTTCAGTGCTAGCCCATTAGAAATACGCTCTAGAAGGCCTTCAAAGACGGCTTTCACCTCGGCAGCATTCGTCCTAACTTCAGCGCGCAGGCGAGCAATTGCGCTTGAAGATTCCTGACGTTCCTTCAACCGTAAAGTTGCTTCTTGCTCCAAATGGCGAAAATAGGAAGTGCTTTCCTCGAGCCAAACTGTCCGTTGGGTGCTTATAGCCAAAACTTCAGGAGAAGGACGCATCGACTCCAGCCGATGTAGGCAGGCCTCGATCTCCCTACAGTGGTTAACCCAAGATTCAACGACGCCTTCGTTGTGAAAGTTTACGAGCGCCGCCAACATTGGGTTAACTTCCACAGCGAAATCTGCGGCAGAGGGGAGAGCGTCCGCGTTAAGCTCTTCGATATACCCGCTCAGCATGCCCAAACTCATCACGGCACCCTTTGAAGATGGACGTTTCAAGAAAGGGCATGTCGGTGAAAGGACACGAGACTCAAGAGGGACCGGAGCCGGAACGATAGCTGCAAAACAAAACATAGTTAAACGATGGTTCAAGAGATGTGAAAGAGTCGTCAAAAAGGAAATTTACTATACCAGCTGCAGCAGATGGTAAAGCTGGAAGGGCCAGTGGCGTAGCAGGTCTTGCGTCCCCTCCTTCAATTTGTGGCACTACAATAAGGAAAAGGAAAAGTCAGAAATCATCCCATTGCTAAAAAAGGGGGAAAATAAAGACATCGAAGTGAAAGTATACTCACCGGCACCACTGGAGGGAGAAGCGAGTTCGGATGGGAAGGAGAAGTGTGGGAGCAACACTTGATATAGATGATCAAAGAGCACTCCTGAAAAGACACAGTGGTACGGCGTTAGTACATAAGTTATGCGGTTAAAGGATAAACTAATGAGTCGCAAATCCATACCTTCCAACATCCGCGATGGCATAAGGGAGGGCCGGGAGGTGACCACCGCCAAGGCAGTAATTGACGGTGCTCCTTCGAGCAATGGAGCATCGGCGTTGGCCGCACCTGCGTTAAAAATAAAGACAAACTTGTTAGAAAAGATCGTAAGATATAAAAAGAGAATGATAATAACTCAAAATCACCCGCTACTCCCTCGGGTTCAGCGGCCACGGTTGTCTCGTCCACTGTCACCACGAGGTCGCCAGCCTCAAGCGCCTCGCCCAGCACTGCCCTCGGCTCGGTTATAATGATTATTTCATCTGCCGCCATTTCAGGTTCGGCATCAATGACCCTCTCGGCTATAGATCCCCCAACCTCTGTTTCAGGCCCCGTAGCCCCGACGACGCTGCCCACCGTCAGCTCGGGTTCGGCAGGCACCGCCTCCTCTGTTTCCCTGGGTTCAACGGTCTCCGCCTCCCCCTCGGTCGGACTTGGCCCTGCAAGATGGGATACATAAGAACCGATGGCTTTATAATTCTTACAACAAGGTTCTGAAAGAAAAGTTACATGAAGAGGATTTATCATTTGCACTTCGAACCGCGCGCGCTACTTGCCTGCGAGCAGTAGATAGGGCGACAGGGGCCTCTTCGGAGGGAGTATCAGCGCGAGGGATAGTGCTAGGGCCCGCTCCCATGGACAAAGCAGCTCAGTGCGCCTTTGCTTCACATCTCAACCGCTTCCTCTCCTCCCAAGCCGTTGAGACGGATGCCACTAGAGCCTCTTTAATTGAGGCATCTTCGTCCATAAATAGGGATGCTTCCAAATTTTTCAAGGCATCCCTCGTCGTTTTGTCAAGTCGGGGCTCTTGCAGCAGCCCCGACGAGACCGGGACTTCAGTAACAGGCTTGGGAAGGATCCCCGCATCAACTGATATAGCCCCTGCAAAGAAACAAAGGAAGAAGGTTAGGTTGACCATCAGAAGAGATAAGAAATTTTCTTATGAAAGAAAAGGGGGTGGGATGTACCAACGCCTGCTAGAGAACGTTTCTCCTCTTCCTCTTGGAAGGTTTTCAAAGCGGCAGCAATAGCTTCTTCGGTAGAGACACCTATTGAAAATAGGGGAAAGTATTAGTTAAAAATAATGATAAAAAGTGCGATAAAGTGACGAAGAAAGCAGCTAATGGTTACCTGACTCGGCGAGTTTGCTTAACATCGCTTCGAGCCTTGCTGATCGCTGAGAAGCTGCAATGGCGGCTGCTAAATTGGTGTCTGCGGGGTCTATCAAGAAGCCTTTATTGCTGCCATATTCACTTATTCCTGCGGTGAGAGGGGCCTCAGGCTCTAAATTGAGGATCACGTCGAGGGAAAGGATCGACTTCTTCTTCTTTTTCCCGCCAGCTCTAGATGCACCTGGAATTGATTTGCGCTTGGCAGTCACCTTGGGGCGACGGGTCCCGATATCCGCTCCTGCGCCGGACTCTGGCGATATTACATTAACCGTCTTCGCGGGAGCACGTGGCGCCGGTGGTGCATTCACCGTAGCAGGAAGCGGCAATCCACGCGGGGGACTCAACACGCGTGGTAGATCGACTCCAGCGTCTTTTAACGGAGGAATGACCGGAATCCTTGGCTTCAAGGGGGCCTTGCGATCACCGCCAGGAGGCACACCCCTACGGTCAACCAGCATGCGCTTCTCCGTTAAGATAACTGGGCCCATCGCATGCGCATACCAAGCTACGTATGTATTAAGCATCTTGGGGGCACATCTGGGTTCGCTGATAAAGAAATATGAACCTGTATTAAGCCGTGTGAAATGGTGCATTGCATTCTTCATCCCCTGTCGGCTGACCACGGGCTTTTCCAAGAAAGCTTCCATCGGGATCCCTTGGTTGTAGCTCGATTGCTGAGCAAACCGGTGCGGGTTGTACCTCATAAAAAGTGCTGTCTCATTCTGCCTAAACACTAGATAGCCCGGCCGAATGGAGTAGAGGTGGAGGATTTCCCGAGCCTTCAATACGGAAGCCCCGTCCTTGAAATCATCGCGCAGTAGCACTACTGACTTAGTAGTCTCTGAGCCTATGGTTATAACCTTATCCACAAAGGAAACCTTCGCTCCAACCAGACGTGGACGAAGGAGCAGCCCCCTAGACTCCCATAGTGGTGCAACCACGATTGAAGCACCGACCAACCGCATGACTCTCGGGAGTCTGCATTTCTCAAAGAACAGAGGAATCTTATGGGCACCGAACACCCCTTGCATGTGCATCTCCATCCAGGAGGTGAAATAGTGCGTCTGGAAGTTAGCGGGCTGCACCCCAGGCTCACTAGCGTCCGCCGCTATGCTAAGTCCTTTATAAAGATAGGCCAGCCCAGTGATTCCTATCGATAACTGCAAACCAGCCACCATCCGATGCGCTGGGTAAAAGACTGAAGGCCGCATGTGACGCGGGTGCATGGGGAGCGCAAAACTGCATAGCCACAACCCCAAGAACCCAATAAAAAAGGTCTCCTCATCCATGCCCGAGACGGCGATTTCTGAGAAAGGGACGATGGCAGCGCCGGGGAGATAAAAATCCCTTTAATCATTTTCCGATACGGGTCGGCGGTCCAAGCCGAAACCGAATAGGTCATCGAGCTGGGCGAACTTCTCACTTCGCTCTGATAGGAACTCCGGGCGAATTAAGCGGGCAATAAAATCTGCGAAACTGACGCCCCGGTCGCCCGATTCCAGATGGAGTCCTTCATAGATCTCCAACACCTTCACCAAGCCCGGATACTGATGTTGAACGGCGTTCTCCGGAGTCAGGTCAAACACCAGTGGCTTGGCGGCAAAAACGTATTCGTCAAGAGGGAGCAACTCCTCGTAATGCTCCCCTCATCGGCAAACCCGAGAGTTCGGCAAACTCCTCCAAAGAAATAGAGACCTCCCTATCTGTCATCAAGAAAGTGTGGGTGGGGATATTCCATTGTTCAATAAAAGCCTCGATCCACCACGTTGGAGGAGAAGGATACTCGAAGAGCGAGACGTAGACGGCCGAATATAATCCAATCCTCGTTAGATGAGTCCTTTTTGCCGACAAGATGTATCTGGCCCACTGCAGGTATCCGGCGGGCGGTCGCGGCACTAATCCAATATTGTAGGCCCATCCCCAAGGGCGTGCTTCACCCTGATAGATTCGCCTCCCTAAAATATCTATCGCCGGCGGCAGCTGTACGGGAATAGCACCAATTGCGGGTTGGAGGAGGTCATCCGAGTTCCAATTTTTAACCTCCACGGCATACTTTACCGGGGGTTCATCCGCATAGGGGATTGGAGTTATGGGCTCAGACGGCGTGGCAAAACTGAAACTGCGGCGACCCTGGATGATCTGGCTGTACCACCTTCCCCACAGGTGGAGTTTTTTGCGCTCGAGTTCATGATCTTTAATAAGAGAGAACGCCACTCGGTCCACTGGCGCATGGGGGAACCCTCCTTCTGAGCGAACGAAGGGGAAAGACAAGTCGTTAGACATGTTTCCTGTAGAAAGACAAAAATAACCGTTAGTGTTCTAACGCTTGGTATTTTAAAATATTACTCCACACTGTGATGCAGTGGGTAGGGGGACCAAAGGGGGACCCACAAAATCTGGATGACGGTGCATCATTTAATAAAACAATCCCATCATTAGATGAGACTGTCAATTCATGAAAGGATCCACAAGAGAATATCCTCATTGGTGGGAAATCCCTAGAGACAAGGAGAAAATCTCCTCTTTTGGAGCAAAGCTCTGTCACAGAGTGACATTTGTCAAACTCTGGTCTCAAGGGAATGAAATTTCTGTAAGGAGAGCCTAGCCCTATATTAATGATGGAAAATCCATCAAAAAGAAAACTTCAACCCTTAAAAGATCAAAATTTGGGATTTTAAAGATCCATGAAAACTTTTAGGAGTTTTCCATTTTCAGATCAGAAAAGATCTGCATTTGATCTATGAGCAAAGCTCTGTTCATGAGTTAAAACCCATGAACAAGATCTCTGTAGATCTATGAACTTTCCAGAGCAAGGCTCTGCTGATGAAACCCCAAAAGGGTTTTAGATCAAAGATCTATGAGACCAAGGCTCTATTAATCAATTTTAATTTAATTTAATTTTACTATTAATACCTAAGATGTTTTCAAGTTCTGAACTCTGGAGTTCTTGTGAAAAAGCAAGAGCAAGACTCTAAAATTCTTAAACAAGAGCAAGGCTCTGAAAACTAAAGTTCTTGAAAATGGTAAAACATTTACTAAGGACCAAGGGTCCTATTTATAGGCGCCTGCGCCCCTTCAACTTGTCAGTTGATCCAAATGCTGGGATCTTGCCACCACTGCACTCACTTGCGCGCCACGTGAGCGCAACGGTGGGGGGGCATTTGTTTCCCCCAATTAGAGCAAGGCTCTGTTTGAATTTCAAAAATTCAAAATTTTGAAGCAACGCTTCAAATCCCGTGCGTTGCGCGCAATGCGCCATGTGTCAAAAGCTGATACGGCAGCGCAGCGCCCAAGGCAGCGCACCCAATCAAAGCAAGGCTCTTTTAAAACAAAAAAGTAAAGGAAGCAACGTTTCAGTTGCGCAAACGCTGCGCTGCGTGACACGTGTCTGTGCAGTTGCGCAAGCACAGCTGGGCAAGCGCTGCACTACGCGACACGGGTCGGCACAGTTGCGCAAGCACAACTGCGCAAGCGCTGCAGTGTATGACACGTGTCTGCGTAGTTGCGCAAGCACAGCTGCGCAAGCGCTGCGCTGCGCGACACGCGTCACGCGCTTGGGGGGGTTGCGCAAAAAAGAATGGAGATTTAAAGAAATCTTTTCTGTTCTTGTTAAAACAAGAAGATTTTCTTCTATAAAGCAGAGGCCTTTGGATCAAAGATCCAACGGTGGGGAAAATTCCCCGAATCACTCAGAGGAAGATCTCTTTAACAAATTTAACTAATTTATGGGCACTATAAAAAGGACCCCAGACATCAATTCAAAGGGAGGATGAACACCTTGCTAAAAAAAAGAGAAGAGAACTCTCGAGAACTCCTCAAGAAACACAAAAAAAGGTAAAAACCTTTAAAAGAAGAGAAAATTCTCTTATGAATAGATCATTGATCTAAGAACAAGATCATTGATCTTTAACAATAAATAAATAAAGGAATGAATAGGATAAAAATAGTGCTTTGAACTTATTATGAACTTTTGGTTCTCTGAGATAAGGAAAAAAAAAGAAAAAACTTGTTTTCTCTGATCTGAAATTGATCCAAAAGAATAAGAACAGTGCCCAGCACTTGCCAAAACTGCGCTATTGCGCAAGCCGCCAGGAAGCGCCACGTGTCAGCAGCGCAGCAGCGCAGCGCACTGCGCTGTTGCGCTTGCGCTCATCGGAACGCGACACGTATCACCTCCACGAGCGCTTGCGCTCATTAATTGCGCAAAGTACTTGACAAGCCATTTGGGACACTTTCAGGGTATCTAATGCAATGCATTATTAAAGGGCAGAGCCAATCAAAGGTCCAAGGGACCAAATAAAAGTGCTGCACATTATTTTAAAAAGGCAGAGACCAATTAAAAAGTCTAAACAGACCAAAAGTAATGCTATGCATCATTCTAAAAAGGGGAAAGCCCAAACAGTGGCCTAACAGGCCAAATGCAAACAAAATGTGAACATTTTCAACTGGACTTAGCCCAATTTTGGCTGTAAGTAAATAAAATCGACTGAGCACAATTCTCTCTTAAATCAATTTATATCCGGTTCGAGGGTACATCTCTGAACCCCTATGACGACTTTCGTTGTAATCTTTCAACGACGTCAGAGAGGTGACAGGTCCCAACGACCACACATCAATATGGACTGCGGGGTCCTTAAACTCGCGGACCGAAACGTCCCTAAACTAATATCGGACCGAAACGTCCCTAAACTAATATCGGACCACTACGTCCTTAAACTGGCGGTGGACCACCACGTCCCTAAACTGGAATAATAGGGCATCCAAATGCTCTTTTTGGATCTAAACGGTCCCGTTTAAGTTGATCTTAGCCCCAACTATGGCTAACGTATCCTTAAGCATTTAAATGAACGATAAAACTTCAAATCGACTTTGGTTCAAGGGTACATCTCTGAACTCCTCTGACATCTGCCGTTGTAATCCTTCAACGACGTTAGAGAGGTGACGAGTCCCGATGGCCAGATATTAAATGGATTATCACATTAAGTTGATCTTAGTCTCAAACAGGACTATCGTATCCTTAACGAACGTTTAAGTTGATCTTAGCCGCAACGCGACTAATGCATCCTTAAACTAAAAACACCAAACCCAAATCTAAGTAAATACGGATTTGGACTAATCCACGTCCTACGGGCGACGGCATTACTCAGTCTCCGTATACAATCCATGGGCAACCACAAACAAAACAAACACCCACGACGCGAAGTGAAATTCTGGAGAAGGAGAAAGTTGTTACCGAATTGCGGTAGCGTAATTAACTGCAGGGGCTTGCGCCTGCAGGGAAGAGCGTCCCCACAATAAAAAAAAACCCTCACCCCGAGGGGGAATCTGACGAAGTCTTCTACATCGGCCGCATCCGTCTAAACCTCCGATACACGGTGCCATAAATCAATTTGGCATCTTCGGAGAGGTAGACGGACCATATAGCATCTGCCCCGAATCTCAGGACAGACGTCCTAACGTCGTCGGCCGCCATTCGGAGGGGAACAGTCCTGACTGTGGATTCTATAAATGTCTCTGATGAGGCATTGGTAGGTGCGGAGGAGATTGTTATAGCTGCTATTCCTGCTATGGAGCTTCCACTGGTTGCCTCCGTTCCCCCGGTGCCTATTCTTCCGGAAGAGGTGCCCTTATCGGCCGTAGATCTAATTGATGTTTTTGGTGACGGCTTGAAGATTATGGAAAGGGTAGTTGAGACCGCCGTCCCTTCATTGGAGCCTAAAGTGGTGGATGTTTCCCCTCAATTGAAAGCTGTCACACCAGCAAATGTCTCTGGTGATGTTCCTGAGGGCATGGAGGAGGCTGCCGAAGCTGCTATCCCTCCGGTTCAAGGCGGGAAGAGCATCGAAGGTAGTCTTCTATACTTTGTTTTTAATAGTGTTTCCATTATCTGAACCTTTCCTTCCTTTCAGAACTACGGGAATTGGCGGCTTCTATTGTGGACCTATCTCCCGGGAAGTCCTTACAGCGCTTACTTGACATAGGTGCCCTACAGGCGATATCCCCGCAAAGTATCGTCCTTTCTTTCGGGCAAGGTCTGTGTTCTTTGACCCTTTTGCTTTATTATCACTTTTTTTACGATGATGCTAACATGTCCTCTGTAGTTCTGGAAGCTGATGATGAAGTGGAGATCCTTGATGGGCCTAGGGATCTTTCCAACCCCCTTGCATGGCTGTGGGTAAGTAAAACTCTACCCTTGGTATTATTTTGTCTATTCCATGTTTGTCAGTCTCGCTAACTAGTCATAAACTTTTACAGCTTTGCCAGCTCCGGCTTCGTTAGAATCCCGAATCTCTATGCCACCAGGACCATATACCCGACGTTCGTCTGAAAGGATGGCGAGACATAGCATTCACTCCTTGTCGGCCCTTATTGAAGATCTTCGTAATGGAAGTTCTGTTACAGCCGAAGAATTTGCTGCCGAAGCTAATACTTCTTTGCCCTTCCTTGCTACTTATCATGATGAGACATTGGTGCATGTTTGGGTTAAGTATTGTCGCACGGTGGAGGCTTGCTTACATAATCTCGAGTGTATACGCCTTCCTTCCATGCTCTTAACTGCCAAGGTGAGCCTGCAGAGGTGGATTGAGCGGTGCACCGCTAATGTTTAGTCTTGCGAAAAGTGGCTCAACAGGAAATTTTCGGAGAGGGAGCTAGCTTCAAATGCTTTGAGGGAACTCCAAGCTCAACTCACTGCTAAGACTACCCGTGTGTACGAACTTTGGCGGGTGCTTCAAGAAGCTATCACGGAGGTAGTGGCTCTTGATAAAGCCATTATCTTTACCCGCGAGATGGTTGAAGCTCATAAAGTTGCTGAAAAGGAGCTTGAGAGTCGGCTCGCTTCGTATCAGAATCAACAGTCCCAGTCGAAGGTCCGTCTTATGGAAATAACAAAACTTGAAGCCGAGGCCCAGCGGAAGAATGGTGAACTGATGAACTTATTGCACCGTCCGCTGGCTTAAAGATTTTTTGTATATTCTCCTTTTCTTGTATTCACTCCTTAATGAGAGAGTATTTTGTATTCATTTTGATTCTTTTTATGACATGTATCTTGTATTCATTTTGAATTTATGAATAAAAGACATATATTTTTTTTTATATCTCATGCTTGCATGTAAATCTAGTGAATGTGGCCCATATGCAGTTTATCTTGATCTTCTTGTAAGGCAGCGATGGCTTAGGAAACAGGTTCAGATCTGCCGCCTAAAACTTTTCAACTTCATGGGCCATGAGGGTCTCATAAAGACTTTTCTCTCTAAGAGTCGAGTGGATCCCGTAGGTGTATTTTCATCTTAGGGGTCGTGAGGACTCCTAAGTACGTTTTCTCTCGAGAATCGTAAGGATCTCACAAGAGAATTTTCCCCCTCACAAGTCGAGAGGACTCGTAAGTGGTTGTTTCCCTCCTTGTCGATATTCGACTTTGGAGAATATGGCCCGTGGATAGTCCAACATGACCTCCTTGTAAGGCAGCGATGGCTTAGAAAGCAGGGTTATGATCTGCCGCCTAAGACTTTTCAACTTTATAAGCCGTGAGGGTCTCATAAAGACTTTTCTCCCTACGAGTCGAGAGGATCTCGTAGGTGTAATTTCTCCTTAGGGGTCGTGAGGACTCCTATGTGCGTTTTCTCTCGAGAATTGTAAGGATCCCACAAAAGAATTTTCTTTATGCGCAGGGACACTAATTTCCCCGCAGGTCGAGACGAATCGATAGATTCTCACACAGACACTGATTATCTTGCGGGTCGAAACGAATCGAGAGGTTCTCGCCAAGGACACTGATTTCCTTGAATCAAGAATTTTGCCAAGGACACTCATTTCCCTGGGGTTGAGATGAATCGAGAGATTCCTGCAAAGACACTGATTTCCTTGCGGGTCGAAACGAATCGAGAGGTTCTTACTAAGGACGTTGATTTCCCTAAATCGAGAGGTTTTTCTAAGGACACTGATTTCCCTGGGGTCGAGACGAATCGAGAGATTCCTACAAAGAAATTGATTTCCTTACGGGTTTAAACGAATCAAGAGGTTTTCGCCAAGGATGCTGATTTCCCTGAATCGAGAGGTTCGTGAGTTGACTTGATTCCGAGATGGAGCATTGATCCGGCGGGGAGGTCATTGGTTGACTTGTTTCCGAGACGGAGCATTGATCTGACGGGGAGGTCATTGGTTGACTTGTTTCTGAGATGGAGCATTGATCCGGAGGGGAGGTCATTGGCTGACTTGTTTTCGAGACGGAGCGTTGCTCCGGCGGGGAGGTCATTGGCTGACTTGTTTCCAAGACGGAGCGTTGTTCCGGCGGGGAGGTCATTGGCTGACTTGTTTCCGAGACGGAGCGTTGTTCCGGCGGGGAGGTCATTGGATGACTTGTTTCCAAGACGGAGCGTTGTTCCGGCGGGGAGGTCATTGGCTGACTTGTTACCGAGACGGAGCATTGTTCCGGTGGGGAGGTCATTGGCTGACTTGTTACCGAGACGGAGCGTTGTTCCGACGGGGAGGTCGTTGGCTGACTTGTTTCCAAGATGGAGCATTGTTCCGGCGGGGAGGTCACTGGCTGACTTGTTTCCGGGTCGAAGCGTTGTTCCGGCGGGGAGGTCATTGGTTGACTTTAGGTTGTCTGTGAATCGTAAAGTCTTAGAACTAGGGACTTTGCTGTGGCTCCGATTGGTAGTGTCCCATCCGTATCCTGCTAGAATGAAGAGGAATGCCATTGCTGATCTCTAGGCTGTAGATGTTGCCGTTGAGATCTGGCTCTCTCTTTGACAGAGTTTGTTGGGAAACGCAGTTCCCTTTTCGTTTTGTAGGGTTACTTAGCACGACGGCAAGGTTTCGGGAGGCATCGTCCATGCCGTTTTCAAATTTTTGCCGTACTAAAGAACCCTAACCCTAGAATTTTAACTAGAAATTTAAACAATACAACATGCAAACAACTTTGCAAACATAGTGAATGAGGAATACAACCGTTGTAGACCATTCATTCACTTCTAAAGCTCCATGTAGTAGTCCCTTCGCTCCAAGTAGTGAACACCCGAACTCTAGTAAGGGTTCACATGAAGAAATGAACAAGTTTGCTCGAAATCTTCGAGGCCGAAGATGATCTACGTCGAGGAGACTCAAGCTCATGCTACCTCCTTACTAAATTAGGGTTTAGTGAAGCAAACATCCTAAACTAAATGGCTAATAGTCGAGGATGATGAAGTAGGAAATGGGCTTACTCTAGAATTTTTTTTCTCACAATATTTTCTCACCTTGAGAAAAGCTAGCAAGCTTTCTGAATGAAGAAGAAGATGAAGAATCAAGATAAGAGAATGAACATATAAGGTGAGAATAGCAACCATAGGTGAGTTAGTGTCATACACTAACTCATGTAGAGAAAAAACCATGGCTAATAATAATAGTTAGGTTAATAAATATCTACAAGTAAAACAAAACTAATGGACCAAGTCAAAGATGCTTCAAGCTTCTCCAAGCTTTCAAGAATGACAATTTCCAACTAATATTGAATTACTTTAAATAAATAAAACCTCACATTATTATAAGCATGGTGTGAGTCTCATACACCCATGTAGCATTTGGCATCTAGCATGACACAAAATAATGTACATTAATATATATCATATATATACTATATGCACACAAGTGAGAAAAAGAAATGTTTTAGTGAGCTAATATTTGTTAATGTAAATTAATATATCGCATATATAATTATACATTAAATTATCAAATCAACACTTGATTTAATAATCCAGCTATATCATATACAACCGACTAATATCAAATTTATCAACTTATCGAATCGACACTTGATCCGATAACCCGACTATATCACATATAACCGACCGATATCACATATCATGAGAATAGAATGTGGTATCACATATGTGCATTAATCTCGGTCCCGCACATATCATGTATGTGCTCCTACTTCGTTTCGCATGAACAGGAAACCTCTGTGTAGGACTCTAAAGACTCGTAAATATGCCGGCAGTAGGTGATGATCATATCAAACACCCACAAGACGTAAGCAGTCTGCTAAACGTAACGGCCACACGGGTATTAAGCGATCAGAAGATCAACAAGCAAGCCTGCTCATACTCCTGTGAATCCAATCAGTAACACTACCGTACAGTCCGGTCTCTTCGTCTGATATGTCGCATATCACAGCTTGGGGGTGGTATAACGTCAGACCTCAATAGCCTGATAAGTCATGCCGATGCAAGGTCCATAACGGTTCGAGAAACTACTGATAACACTTACCAGTAAATCTCAACAACCCTGGCAAGGGATTTCCTATTATGGCCAATCGAGCATAGCGCAACATTAACTCCTAATACCGAGAAAGACAAATCCCCTCTTATCGTTCATTGCCTCCATGTGACTCAGGACTGTACCCAAAAACCACCTTTTTGCACGATCTCTTGATCGTGGTATGGTGGAAATCAAAGCACAGTGGGAATCACACAAGACTCTATGACGATCTCGGGTCGACAGACTAACCTGTACCAGTGTCACCAGAGAACTGCTACCTGACGATAGGTATAATATCATCTAAGAGTTCTCAGTGAGTCCGTTCAGTATACCCAGTCTCCACTGAGCACCCGTATACCTTCTCTGATGTCAAACACCAATAGATATGGGATCATCCATCGCCCATTATATGGGTCAAGAAGCGTATATGCTAGTCTACTCTGGAGTATCGATGCCTTGTCTCGATACTCCCACGACTAGGAACAATTATAGGGTGTACTTGTAGATTACCCTTGGCCCCACTAGTATGATCTCCATCATAGTCCTGGTAGTCAAGTACACATCCTAAGGGCTTTTTCAAAGTGTGAGAGCAAGACAGCATCACTTATACAAGTCAACATGCTAAGACAAAGAGAAACCAGATAGCATACTATCATATCGAGCAAGAATGTCCTCCCTATATATGTCCAAGCATCCACTACAATATACATCCCATGTACAGTAATGGCCTCTAGGGCAAACATATAACTAACAATCTCACACTTGCACTAAGAACATCTGTTGTAGTATCCAATACCCAACAATATAGCAGTTGTTGTAGTATCCCATACTCAACCATCCCAAAATCTCTAAAATAGTATTTAGGAAAGCAGGCCTTGGTGAGTGGATCCGCCGTGTTAACCTCAAAATCCACTCTCCTTAATTCGATCCCTTGGAGATCAACCATCTCCCTGATCAGGTGATACTTTCCTCAGAATTTGTCTAGATCACTGATGGGACTGGTGTTCTTAGGATAAAACTACAACTCTATTGTTGTCACAATAACAGTTATTGGACACTCAATGGTAGGAACCTTGTTCATCTCATGAACAAGAAATGTCCAGACAGCCACTTTGGTAGTATCTTTTGTAACGATATATTCTGCCTTTATCGTCTAGTATGCCATGATAACTAGCTTAGAACTCTTCCAACATACCGTCCCTCCACTGAGGGTAAAGACAATGCATGTGACTAACTTTCAGTCAAACTTATCACTCTGGAAGCTGGAACCAAGAACTTTCTTTTAGTGCTTCTCAAGTATTTAAGAATGTCCTCCACAGCTGTTTAGTGATTCTCCCAAGATCTGATTGATTCCTGATTACTACACCTAGTGAGTCATCTACATCTGGTCTGGTACATAATATCGCATACTCTGATAGAGTCTACTGCCGAAGCATAGGGTATCCCTTGTACACGAGCTCTCTACAAATTAGTCTTAGAAGACATCTTTTTGGAGAGAGTGATTCCTGAGTAAGTGGACGAACCACCACGTTTAGAATCCTCCATACCAAACCCCTTTAGAATGGTGTTAACGTACCTGGATTTGGGACACTTCCAACATCCACTTAGATCTATCACCATAGATCATAACCCACAAGATGTAGTGAGCATCATCCGGATCTTCCATGGAGAATCCTGGTGTTAAGAGGAGCTTGACCGAGTGTAGCATAGGAAACCATTTCCTATCAAGAGTATGTCATCTACGTACAATACGTGAAAGACAACCTTACTCTCTACAACCTTCTTGTATATACAAGGTTCATCTACCATTTTGATGAAGTCAAACTCTTTGACTGTCACATCAAAACAGATGTTCGCGATGCTTGCATTGATCCTGATGGACTTAAGCATAGCTTTGAAAGTCTCAACTTTTCCATTTACACCAATAATCTTCTCAAGATCCATTTTCTCCCAATGGGTTTTACCCCTTCAGGTGCAACATGCAAAGTCATACTTTGTTGGTGTACTTGGATTCCATCTTTGATCGCATATCATCCATCCATTGCACAGAGTCCCCACTCGTGATGGCCCGCCTGAACCTAGTTGGGCCATAATCAACCATGATGCAATCCTCGCTCCTACTATCACCGAGAAGACCGTAGTATCTCTCAAGTGGATGAAGAACCCTACCAGATTCGTAGAGAGGCTGAGGTTCATTGGAGACTATTGAATCATTTGGTTTCACCAAATCATCAGCTGTTAGTTTGTCTCGCTGGAACTCCTTCCAGTTCTACCTCATGACCGAAATTTCTTCACAAGAAATTCCTTTTCTAAAAAGGTTGCATGCTGAGAAACAAAACGCCTTTTTCTCCTCAGAGTGGTAGAAGATATACCCTTGCAAATGTTTGGGACATCCAACAAACTTATACAGAACTGACCATGCCTCGAGCTTGTCCAGATTTTGCTTTTTAACATAGGCCGGACAACCTCATAGCTTAACTCGTTTAAGACAAGGTCTCTTCCCATACCATATCTCATATAGAGTGGTAGGCATTGAGTTGGACGGAACCCCATTCAATAGGTATGCAACTTCTCAAGTGCATAACACCAAAAGGAAACAGGTAACTCAGCAGTACTTATCATATAGCGCACCATATCTTATAGGGTGTGATACCTCCACCCCAATACACCGTTGTGCTGTGGTGTACACGAAGGAGTAGGCTGAGAGAGAATCCCATTCTCTGTTTAGAAAAAATCCAGGAACTCCATGCCCAAGTATTCGCCTCCTCGATCACATCGAGGGACCTAATACTTCTACCCTTTTGGTTCTCAATCTTCAAGCTTATTTTCCATGAATTTCTCAAAAGTTTCAAACTTGTGTTTCAACAGGAACATATGTCCGAATCCTGAGAGAAGATCAGTGAATATAATGAAGTACGAAAGACCAACCTCGGTATTTATAGACATAGGACCGTATACATCATCATGTATCCGTCCCAAGAGTTCAATAACTCTTTCTCTGTTTCGAATAAACGGAGTATTGGTCACTTTTCCTTTGTGACAAGACTGACAAGTATCATAAGATGAAAATTCGAACAGATTCTTATATTCATCTTTATGTAACTTAGCTGATCGTGTCGCATTGATATGACCTAGTCTATAATGCCACAAGAAGGATTCGTTCATTTCTGAACTATTCCACTTGTGTGTGTTCTATATACTTCGAACTGTGGTTTGATTTAGAACGTATATACCATTACATAACGTGCTTGATCCAATTAACTCTTGATTCAGGAAAATGTTCACAACACTATCCTCTAATATAGAATTATATCCTTCTTTAACTCAATAATGAATCGGATGTAATGTTGTATATCAGGTTCGTTATCTAATAACATTTGTTCAGAATCAATGTATTTACCATTTTGTAATACAAGGTGATATTTGCTAACTTACTTGGCTGCAACAATTGCACCATTCTCTACACTTAGAGATTTATCACCCATTCTCAGTTCTCTACCTTTCTGTAGCCCATATAACATATTACATATATGGGATCCTGATCCGGTATCACATACCCCGGACGTAGAGGGTATTGAAAAAATAGTTCTTGGTAATGAACACACCCAAAGAAGATGCATCAACATGCACTTTCTTCGATTGGGTGGCATGGGAATCCGGATATTCCCCTATTTCTTGCTCGGACTTATAACAATTATAAGATAGAGCAGAACCAACGTTCCCCAGCACAGTATAATAAGCAGGTTTGGTCAATGCATCCATATTATTATCTTGATTAAGGCGTGACATGGTCGCTACCAGGAGAGAGAGAGAAGAAAATACTCTATGTGCGCTCTTGCAAGATCAGATTGGTTATTATTTTATCTAATCAGGATGGCTCCCACTGTTTTTATCAAATCTTCCTTCAAACGCTAAAAAGTAAGACTAGCCGGGTTTAATTATACCCTACAAGTTCACCAATCTTTCGGCCAGGTCAGTGTCGGTACTTTGAGGGAGGTTCCCATGCTTTCGCACGGACCTAATTAAAATAAATCTCGTTTTCCTAGGGGCGTAACCTTATTAACACCTTTCTAGACACCTACTTGATTGGCTAATTGTAATGTGTAAAACTCTTCCAGGAGTAACTCTTACTCGCAGTGGGTATCGAGATCCAAATATCTCATAGAAGGTATGCAATCTCATTGCAAATTTCAACACTTGAAATTCCCGATAATACTCTGCCCTGGTGTCCTATGACCATAAGGAAAGCCAAAAAACCATAGTCCACTAGTCAAGTTCAATCCGTACATTTCATGATTGAATTAAACCCACGCGCACGACCCTTGACGAAAGCCAACAAAGTTGCACGACTACCCTAATCCAATCGCATCATATGCTTTTGCAGATAAGCACTAGTTAGATACCGCACACTACGCCTTGACGAAAGCCAACAAACGTAGCACGAATACTAAATAGTACTTATCTGAAATGACGGAGGGCTATGACAGGTTTTTAAGTAAACCTTTTGCGTAATGAACTTGATCTCGTTATAGAATCGAGTGATTTTGAAAAGGAGTGTTTTTGAGGATTTTACTAATTTTGCTAAAGAGCTCACTCCCGGTGAAAGGATCTCGGCTCTTTCCTTATCGAATAAGATGCAGGATATTTCACAAATACCACTATGCAAAGCAAAAACTATAGAAGCAATCAAAAGACAAACCGTGTGGGTTGTACCATCTGCCAGTTTCGCTAAAGAGGTCACTCCCGGTAAAGGGATCTCGGCTATTTCTTTATCGAATAAGGTGCAGGATATTCTACAAAGAATACTGCTATGCAAAGAAAGAACTAGAGCTACCGGTTTTTAAACAAGTTTGTACAATATTTTTAGTTTTCTTTTATTTCATTAATCTCATTAATGAAGTCCCATCAATTATGCTTCCTAAGTATCACAGAAGAAACGAAAGCAGCAATATATATTATATATCATATATATAATATAAGCATTTGTCTCAGAATATATCAAGTGATCACATCACATAATATCAGCAGTAGAAGAATATATATGAAATATTAGATATACTAGGAATTCCGTGTTTTAAATTACGCCAGTATAAAACACAGATTTCAAGGACGCGATGAATAGCCAAACCCACATCCCTAGACCCCTACGAGAGCGACAAGCAAACCTAACAATTTTAGAGTTAGGAGACCTGGTCTCGACTCCTCGAGATGATCTCCCACTGGACCCTAAAACCCGGTTACTTGTGCTCCCCGCCTTGGGTCTATCCTAATGCGGAAAAGTAAATAATATGCATCAATGGTGACATCATCCTCAACCCGGAAGTGCCCCAATAAAAGAATATAACATACAAGTTTTTACATAAATGAAAATGAAAAACTCTCATCTCACATAAAAAAAACCCAGCTATTCAAAACACGACGATCCAATATAACATATCACAGCAACACATAACATCGCATGTCATCAACGTAAATAAATATGCGTATCCCAATTGTCGTTGACATATAGCACCGAAACCGGCGATACACCACATATTACACTTACGGTCGCAGAAAAGAAAGTGAAAAACTACAACAGTTGGAATCCGCAACCACCTTAGACATCATAAACCCAATGTATCTCATACTTAGGATTTCATGCCCAACCAAATGAATTCCTTAGACATCACATGCCTAACAATTATAAACCCCATACTTTAGTCTCGCTATTGAAAACACTTTTCAATAACCTGTCGGGTAATTCAACAAGATTCCCGATAACCTGATCGAATGTTCGTCGGAAACTTTAGCAGACGGCCGCACCCCCGATGCCGTCGACGAAGTGCACTAAGGCGGAACACTGCGGCCGCGAGCACCCGAATGGATGCTTTTGGCGACGGGGTTCTCCTACAGTCACTTGGTCGGGGCTATAGGGCGTGGCTATCTAGTAAGGTTACCTGGCGAGTATCCACGTACACTACGTAATTGCGACGGACTTTTGATCCACATCAAAATTCCTTGGCAACCGATCAAATGAGACTAAATTGCTAGATTTATATAATTCAAACTAGTTATCACATAACTACATTTGTGGATTCCAAATATTGTATCACAATCACAGATAGCTAGATGATATTAAACTTTTCGATCAAATAAACAAACACCTAAACTTTCCTAAAGATCTCAACACTTGAGCGGAGTTCAAAAAGTACCCAGAACATGCCACAGCTCCTATGAACCATCCGTAGAAGGGCCGACCCATGCCTCACTCATGTCGCCACGGAACTGCCGCAAACCCTAGGGTATTACTGCGGTTCCATGTTCCAAAAGGTCGAGTTTGGCTATCGTTCTTCTAGAGGGTCCACAGAATCGCTTACATGATTTTCTGAAAATTTTAAACTTGGAAAAAATCCAACACTCGGAAAATTTCCAGCGGGGAAAAATTGGGTTATTGATATCCGTTTAAACATTTTAACATCGTCTAAATAACCCAAATACATGTTAGAATTACGAATACGAAACACTCTGAATTGCCTTTGCAGAAAGTTAACATCACATGCAAATTTAGCAAAAACAAACAACACCTGAAACACCAAAACCCAGAGACTGGAACACACTAAAAAATTTAACCATGAACTCCTCTGTTGGGCCGAGCAGGACGGTTTTTGTGACATTGTGGCCGGTCCAAATCTCACCAAATGGGCTAAATTTTCTACTGTGTTCATGTTGCATCTCATACAACATTCTGCAGTTGAAAATTTTGACACCTCTAAAATTTCGACAGAAACCGGATTTAGTGTTTCAAGTTTCGGAGTAGTTTCGGTTTCGTAATCTAACAAATATCGTTTAATTCTCTAGCCTAGCTCTGATACCACTATAGGGTTACCTAGTGCGGCAGCAAGGTTTTGGGAGGTATCGTCCATGCCGTTTTCAAATTTTTGCCGTACTAAAGAATCCTAACCCTAGAATCTTAACTAGAAATTTAAACAATACAACATGCAAACAACTTTGCAAACATAGTGAATGAGGAATACAACCTTTGTAGACAGGTCCTTCACTTCTAAAGCACAGTGTAGTAGTCCATTCGCTCCAAGTAGTGAACACCCGAACTCTAGTAAGGGTTCGCATGAAGAAATTAACAAGCTTGCTCGAAGTCTTCGAGGCCGAAAATGATCTACGTCGAGGAGACTCAATCTCATGCTATCTCTTCACTAAATTAGGGTTTAGTGAAGCAAACACCCTAAACTAAATGGCTAATAGTAGAGGATGATGAAGTAGGAAATGGCTTACTCTAGATTTGTTTTTCTCACAATATTTTCTCATCTTGAGAAAATCTAGCAAGTTTTCTTAATGAAGAAGAAGATGAAGAATCAAGATGAGAGAATAAACTCATGAGGTTAGAATAGCAACCATAGGTAAGTTAGTGTCATACACTAACTCATGTAGAGAAAAAACCATGGCTAATAATAATGGTTATGTTAATAAATAACTACAAGTAAAACAAAACTAGTGGACCAAGTCAAAGATGCTTCAAGCTTCTCCAAGCTTCCAAGCATGACGATTTCCAACTATTATTGAATTACTTTAAATAGATAAAACCTTACATTATTATAAATATGGCGTGAGTCTCATACACCCATGTAGCATGTGGCATCTAGCATGACACAAAATAATTTATATTAATATAAATCACATATATACTATATGCACAAAAGTGAGAAAAAGAAATGTTTAAGTGAGCTAATATTAGTTAATGTAAATTAATATATCATATATATAATTAAACATTAAATTATCAAATCAACACTTGATTTGATAATCCGGCTATATCACATACAACCGACTAATATCAAATATATCAACTTATCGAATCAACTCTTGATCCGATAACTCGGCTATATCATATATAACCGACCGATATCATATGTCTCTAGAATAGAATGTGGTATCATATACGCGCATTAATCTCGGTCCCGCACATATCACATATGTGATCCTACTTCGTTTCGCATGAACCAGGAAACCTCTGTGTAGGACTCTAAAAACTCTTCAATACACCGGCAGTAGGTGATGATTATATCAAACACCCACTGTTATTGTATATGCCCTAGAGGCCATTACTGTATCATACTAGTATGTATATTACTTGATGGAAGCTTGGGATATTCACAGTTGTACAGACAATCTTGCTCAATATAGTAGTATGCTACTTGGTTTGTCTCTGCTTTAATGTGCACATGTGTGTTTATTTATCATATCACCTTTACGCATTAGTAGAGCCCTTAGGATCTTTGCTTGATTACCGGCGTTGTGATGGCGATCACACTCGTGGGGGCTGGGTAATCTACAAGCACATCCTTATTCACGTCCCTAGTCATGGGTGTATCGAGACAGGGCATCGATACTCCGGAGTAGACTAGCGTATGCGCTTCTCGTCTCAGCATGGGAGACGTTCTGTCCTACAGCCGTCGGTACGTCATACTTGAGATAGTATGTGGGTGCTCGTTAGGTTACGAGTACACTGGACAGGGCTCGTCGGGAATTGATGGTTGGTATTATACTTATCGTCAGTTATCAGTTCCCAGGTGACATGAGTGCAGCTTAGTCCGCTGACTTGACACTATCACTTCGCCTCGAGTGTGTTCCCACTGTTCTTTGATTGCTACCCTACCACGACTCTACTGAGTCGTGCAAACAGGTAGTAGTTGGGAGCAGTCCCGAAGCACTTGGAGGTAGTGACGGTTAGACAGGATTCGTCTCTCCCGGTATTGGGAGTTGACATCGCGCTGTGTCTAGGAGAGCCATTACACAAGTAGTCCCTGGCCAGGGCAAGCGAGATATACTGGTAGGTTCCAGTGTTATCTCAGGGTGTTCCGGGCTTCACTCCGACATGACTTGTACCGCTATTAGGGGTCTGACACTTGCCGCCCCCCTAGGCCCGACATGCGATGTATCAGACGAACAGACCGGACTGTACGGAGATTGTCACATACAGGCTCAGTAGGAGTTCGGATGGGTTTACCTCATCGGCCTTCTTATCGACATCTACCTGGGGACCGTTACGTACAGCTAGTGCCTCTTGCGGTCTATGGTTAAACCCACTGCTAGCATAGTGTCGAGTCTTTAGAGTCCCATACAGAGAGTTTCCCTGCACCCATCGAAACGTGTAGAGGCCGTATGGTTTTACGGCAGGGCTGCGATCACTTATGTACACTTGTGTGCGTATGGTGTTCGTGCAGGCAGTACTAGTGGGATTTGGTTTAAGCCGGATCCTAGTATTGCACGGATGGATTTGTTTTGTCTTCTGCGCATCCGCATTCTGCGGAATGCGGATGCAGGTGTGTATGCACAGTTTTCCGGAGTGATGAAGGAGGAGGTGCCTCATTAGGATTTTGGCAGTTGGTTAGGCCAAAACCGTTATGTGGCGGGATCATTATGGTTTTGACAGTTGATTCGGTCAAAACCATTTTGAGACGGACTCATTAGGGTTTTGATAGTTCGTTTGGTCAAAACCATTATGAGCCGGGGACATTATTTACTAATCCTTTCATTGATAATTATGTTATGGCTAATTATATTGACCATTTGACCATCTTGACTTTATTGACCATTTGACCAAAGTTGACTAGGATCTTCTTGAAAGATCTAAAGTATTCTTTGGTTTTCTTTTTCTTTTTGTTATGATAATGGTCATGTCATTTGTAGCTATCACCTTTATCTTGATGTGATTAGAAATGATAATGTTTTGGTATTATTGCAACCATGGTTGTGTTTTCTCTTGGTTAAGTTTTTCATTTGCTCATTCTCTTTCTCTCTCATAGAAAAGAAATGAGAAACATTTCCATGGTTGCTTCTCCTTCTTCCTCCTCTTAATTTTTCCTTTGATCTCATGTGTTGAGAGAAAAAGGATTTCACTTGACAAACACATCCATACATCTTCTCTATACATCCTAGGGCTTCTAGATTAGCAATCTCTTTGCCCTAGTTACCTCGGCTCGAGGTGGAGCTCGGCGTACATCTCTCGGGTGGATCGTCTTCGACTCAAGGAGGCCGCGGAGGTGACCAAAGTCCGGATCAACTCTCGGAGCAAGCAAGGAGAAGAACAACAAGAAGAGAAGGAGTTCAAGTTAAGTAACCGAAATCCGGATCAACCTTTGGAGCAAGCAAGGAGAAGAACAACAAGAAGAGAAGGAGTTCAAGTTGAGGTATAACCCCTAACCGAGTAGATAGATCTCAAGTTAGGTTGCTAGTGTGTTGTTTAGTAAAGATCCGGCTTTTACGGTCCATGTCGCCAAGTCCAGAAAATTTTTTGTTTTACCGTTTCCGCAACCCCGAAAGTACCGGGAGAGGTAACGTGGACCTAACAGTGGTATCAAAGCCTAACTAAACACACCCTAGCATGTTAGCAAAGTATTAAGAATATCGACCGGACGAAAACCCGCAAAATTACCCTGGAAATTTCAGTTTCTGCCGAATCTTAGAACTGTTCCAAAATTAAAAATTTATACACTAAAAATCGGCTCAGGCTTTTGTTAGAACAGGCAAGAAAAATGATCGCACGAGTCGACCAACTCACCGCGGTTCCGCGGTCGAGTTGACTCGGCCGTGGATCATTTTTGTTGCAGTGTTTTTCTGGTGGGTTTTTGGGATTTTTGGATTATGACTTGTTGCCCAGATTTTCCAGAACGAAAAATTAGTTTTTGGGGCTTATAAATCCGTATTTTTTGGTCGATGTTCTGTAGACTTTGGCTAATGGTTATCTCTGTGATGTTATATGTGTATTGAACGTCTACTAATCGCTATACGTCGATTAGTGGAGGTTATACATATCTGTGATCTGTGTTGTTGATGGTTTGTGTATATGAACTCGTTGGATTGTCGCGGATGAATAGACGGGGTGGATGTGAGATGAGAGTTTCTTTTTCTTTCATTCATGTAATAAATTTGTAAATTGATGTAATATTATTTGTTTGGCTGCACAACCGGGTCGGGGTTGTAGCCGTCATTGTATAATTCTTTTTACTGTTTTTGCTCCTAGGATATACCCATGGAGGGGGTGCACAAACTACCGGGTATTTCGAAGTGCCGAGTGGCCTACTCACGGCGTTGAGGGAGGTTGCTTCGCTTCGGGTACTTGGCGGGTAGTTTGTCGCACCCGTAGGGGTCTTGGGTGGGGTTTTGGCTATTCATCGCGACCGTGTAATCCGTTTTTTCGTTGCAGGCTTGAACGAATCGCGGGTTCCTAGTATATCCAAAGTGTTCATCTGTGATCTGGATTGGCTATCATTGCAGTATATCTATATATAATAACTATTTAGGCGTTGCTTATGTTTTACAGCCGCGCTAGCCCAGCCTCCGCTCTGTCGTTAGTTAAGTAACCTAACGGGTGATGACGGGGCCCAGTGGCGAATGCGAATGGCATAAGCGTACGTCATATTTTGGTTGTTTTCTGCAATGATAGGATTTAAATGATGGGACGCATTAAAAGAACTAATGCAAGAAAATAAACCTAAAAGACGTTGTTGGAACAATTTTTCAAAAAGTTGTTATTGCAAGGACGTTCATTTTTGTTTTGCATCGCGGTATTCGGTTGTGAATGCCCAGCACCTCAGTCGACGAGGCAAGGGCCGAGATCCCTTCATCGGGAGTGACCCTTTGGACAAAAGTTTGCGTCAGGGTAATAACTTCACTATAGTCGATTATTCTTGCTTTGCATCGAGGTATTCAGTTTGGAATATCCTGCACCTCATTCGACGAGGAAAGAGCCGAGATCCCTTCACAGGGAGTGACCTCTTTAGCAAAAAGTTTTCGCCACTATTTTTCAAAAAGAGCAATCATGTTCCTTCAACGATATCAAGTTCATTACGTTAACGGGTTTTTCGCCAAAAACCCAGCCATAGCCCTCCGTCGTTTCGGATCAATATTATTTAGTATTCGTGCTGCGTTTGTTGACCAAGTCAAGGCGTAGTGAACGGTAGCTAAATAATATTTTTCTGTGGATTGCAAATGTGATTGGTTAGGACAGTCGTGCAGCCTTGTTGACCTAGTCAAGAGTACGTACGGGTGGGTCTAATGCAATCAGGATGATGACGGGTAGAACTTGACTAACAGTTTGTGGCTTGTTGACCTAGTCAAGGTCATGAACCGTTAGGGGCAAAAACCACATCGGGAGTTTCAAAAGTACTGAAACTTGCAGATTTAGCATACCTTCTGGAGTGTGGTGACTAGAGTGGATTCCATCTAGGTCATCACACAATGATAGTTGGATCCCGATCCCACTGATGAGTTGGATTACTCTTGGGAGATTATTTCACTAAATGATCAATGCTATAAACCTAGTAGGTGTCTAGAAAGGTGTTAGCGAGGCTACGCCCCCAGGGAAAAGAGGTTCTTAAATTAAGGAACTTCACGAAAGCGATGGAAAACCTCCCTTGAAGTACCGACACTAGCCTGGCTGAAAGGTTAAGCAAGTATTGTGACATGAATTAAAATCCTGACTAGTTCTTCTTTTAAAAGGTTTTAAGAAGAATTTGAGTAAACAGTGGGAGACATCCTGGTTAGATAAATTAATAAACCAATCTAATCTTGCAAGAGCGTACGCTGAGTGTTTTCTTTTCTCCCTCTCCAGGTAGCAACCATTTCACGCCCTCATCAAGATAATAAAATGTATTGCTTGACCGATCCGAATTCTTATTCGGGGCTGGGGAACGTTGGTTCAGCTCTAACTTGTGACAACAGTCATGAGTATGAGAATGGGAAAGGGGATTGTATGGATTTCCAGGATACCCAGTTGAAGAAGAAGCATGGTTTTGCATCTAGTTCAGGTGTTCTTGTAATTGAGAACTGTTTTACGGTCAGCCCTACCTCCTGGGTACTTGATACCGGATCAGGATCTCATATCTGTAATTTATTGCAGGGACTGAGAAAAAGTAGGAAAGTTGCACCGGGTGATATGTCGCTCAGAGTAGCGAACGGAGCACAAGTTAATGCGGCAGCCGTCGGTGAATATCACCTAGTATTGCCAAATGGCAAGACTATGATTTTGAACGATTGCTACTATGTACCCTCCATGGTTTGCAACATCATATCAGTTTCTTTACTCGATAAAGATGGATATAACTTTGTTCTTGACAAGAATATCATGAACATTTACCTTGATAAGGTACTGGTTGCAGAGGGTACACTGTGTAATGGTATCTACGTTCTAAATCAGAATACAGTTCTCAACATACAAAACACACGCAAGAGGAAGAATTCAGATACGAATGAATCCTACTTGTGACATTGTAGACTTGGTCATATCGGAGAGAAAAGACTGAGTAAGTTGCATAAAGATGGACTCTTGGATACATTCGAGTTTTCATCTTATGAAACTTGTCAGTCTTGTCTCAAAGGAAAGATGACCAAATCTCCGTTCACCGGACATGGAGAAAGAGCAGCAGAGCTCTTGGGACTCGTACATAGTGATGTATGTGGTTCGATATCTATACATTCAAGGGGTGGGTTCTCGTACTTCATCACATTCACTGACGATCTCTCTAGATTCGGATATGTGTATCTGATGAAACACAAATCTGAAGCTTTTGAGAAATTCAAGGAATTCAGAAACGAAGTAGAGAACCAGACTGGCAAAAGTATCAAGATCCTCCGGTCTGATAGAGGAGGGGAGTACTTAAGCACGGAATTCCTAGATTACTTAAAAGAGAATGGTATTCTCTCTCAGCTTACTCCTCCTTATACACCACAGCACAACGGTGTTTCGGAGTGGAGGAATCGTACCCTACTGGATATGGTTCGCTCCATGATGAGTAATGCCGAGTTACCACTTTCATTTTGGGGACATGCGCTATTGACAACAGCATACCTATTGAATGATGTCCCGTCTAAATCAGTGCCTAAGACTCCGTTCGAGATATGGAAAGGAAAGAGGCCAATTTAAGATATGGGGTTGTCCAGCTTATGTTAAAACGCATAAACCGGATAAACTAGAGGCACGGTCAGTTTTATGTAAGTTTGTGGGATATCCAAAGAATGGTTATGGATATCTATTCTACCACACCGAGGAACAGAAGGTGTTTGTTGCTCAGCATGCCGTTTTCTTAGAAATGGAGTTTCTTGCAAAAGAAATTAGTGAGAGCACGGTAGAATTGGAAGAAATTCAGCGACCACAAACTGAAACTGAAAATTTGACAGAACCTCAGGATTCAATAACCCCAGACGAACCTCAGCCACTCTGCAGATCTGGTAAGATTTCTCATCCGCCCGAGAGATACTACGGTTTCCTCATAGACAGGGATCGAGAGGATTGCATCTTGGAAGAAGATGACCCTACCAGTTTCAGGCAGGCCATTATCAGTAGGGACTCTGATAAGTGGCAGGAAGCAATGCAATCCGAAATGGAGTCCATGTACGCCAATAAAGTGTGGACCTTGGATATTGCTCCACCTGGGGTAAAACCCGTTGGATGCAAATGGATCTACAAAAGGAAACTTGGTGTAGATGGGCAGGTGGAAACCTATAAAGCTAGACTCGTTGCAAAAGGTTTTCGTCAAAGACCTGGTTTGGACTATGATGAAACTTTTTCTCCGGTGGCTATGCTCAAATCCATTCGGATCCTACTTGTCATTGTTGCCTTCCATGACTATGAAATCTGGCAGATGGATGTTAAAACGTCTTTCCTAAACGGTTGTTTGGAAGAGTGCGTTTACATGGATCAACCAGAAGGTTTCGTAGACAGTGGGAGCAGCGGAAATGTGTGCAAGTTGCTTAAATCCATTTATGGATTAAAGCGGGCAACGCGGAGCTGGAACATCTGTTTTGATGAGGCAATCAAGGAATTTGATTTCATCAAGAACGAAGATGAACCCTGTGTATATAAGAAGATTGTAGGACGAACTGTCGTATTCCTAGTCTTGTACGTGGACGACATTCTTTTGATAGGAAATGATATTCCTATGCTACAATCGGTCAAGCTATTTTTGTCACAAAGGTTCTCCATGAAGGACCTGGGTGATGCCTCGTACATTCTGGGGATCAAGATCTATAGAGATAGATCCAAGAAACTATTGGGACTTTCACAGTCCAGGTACATAGAGACCGTACTAAAGAGATTTAGTATGGAGGGTTCCAAGCGCGGTAACATACCCGCATTGCACGGAATTACCCTCTCCAAGAAGATGTCTCCTAAGACTGACGAGGAGAGGGTTCGCATGAGCACTATACCCTACGCTTCGGCGGTAGGATCTATAATGTATGCGATGCTATGTACAAGACCAGATGTAGCTTACGCGTTGAGCGCGGTAAGCTGGTATCAGTCAGACCCAGGGGAGGACCACTGGACAGCAGTGAAGAACATTCTCAAGTACCTAAGAAGGACTAAGGAGATGTTCCTGGTTTACGGTAATGGAGACCTCAGGCTCGAGTACTTTACCGATTCAAGCTTCCAGAGTGACAAAGATGGCAGCAAGTCTGTTTCGGGTTTTGTGTTTACCCTCAACGGAGGGGCGGTATGTTGGAGGAGTTCCAAGCAGGATACCATCGCAGACTCGACGATGGAGGCTAAATACATTGCTGCAAGCGATGCCGCAAAAGAGGCGGTCTGGATGAAGAAGTTCATTAGTGAACTTCAGGTGGTTCCATCCATTGTTGACCCAATACCTTTGTATTGCGATAACAATGGGGCTATAGCTTTAGCGAAGGAACCAAGGTCCCATCAGAAATCCAGGCACATCTTAAGGCGGTATCACCTGATCAGGGAGATCATTGATCGCTAGGAGATCGAGGTGCGGAGAGTGGGCACAAAGGACAACATAGCGGACCCATTCACGAAGGCTTTACCCCAGACTCAGTTCGAGCGGTTGATCGAGATGATAGGTCTTCGATACGCCAGCACATGGCCTTAGTGCAAGTGGGAGATTGTTAGTGTATATGCCCTAGAGGACATTACTGTATCATACTAGTATGTATATTACTTGATGGAAGCTTGGGATATTCACAGTTGTACAGACAATCTTGCTCAATATAGTAGTATGCTACTTGGTTTGTCTCTGCTTTAATGTGTACATGTGTGTTTATTTATCATATCACCTATACGCATTAGTAGAGCCCTTAGGATCTTTGCTTGATTACCGGCGTTGTGATGGCGATCACACTCGTGGGGGCTGGGTAATCCACAAGCACATCCTTATTCACGTCCCTAGTCGTGGGAGTATCGAGATAGGGCATCGATACTCCGGAGTAGACTAGCGTATGCGCTTCTCGTCCCAGCATGGGAGACGGTTGTCCCACAGCCGTCGGTACGTCGTACTTGAGATAGTATGCGGGTGCTCGTTAGGTTACGAGTACACTGGACAGGACTCGTCGGGAACTGATGGTTGGTATTATACCTATCGTCAGTTATCAGTTCCCAGGTGACATGAGTGCGGCTTAGTCCGCTGACTTGACACTGTCACTTCGCCTCGAGTGTGTTCCCACTGTTATTTGATTGCTACCCTACCACGACTCAACTGAGTCGTGCAAACAGGTAGTAGTTGGGAGCAGTCCCGAAGCACTTGGAGGCAGTGACGGTTAGACAGGATTCGTCTCTCCCGGTATTGGGAGTTGACATCGCACTGTGTCTAGGAGAGCCATTACACAAGTAGTCCCTGGCCAGGGCAAGCGAGATATACTGGTAGGTTCCAGTGTTATCTCAGGGTGTTCTGGGCTTCACTCCGACACGACTTGTACCGCTATTAGGGGTCTAACGCTTGCTGCCCCCTAGGCCCGACATGCGATGTATCAGACGAACAGACCGGACTGTACGGAGATTGTCATATACAGGCTCAGTAGGAGTTCGGATGGGTTTACCTCATCAGCCTTCTTATCGACATCTACCTGGGGACCATTACGTACAGCTAGTGCCGCTTGCGGTCTGTGGTTAAACCCACTGCCAGCGTAGTGTCGAGTCTTTAGAGTCCCAAACACAGAGTTTCCCTGCACTGAGCGAAACGTGTAGAGGCCGTATGGTTTTACGGCAGGGCTGCGATCACTTACGTACACTTATGTGCGTATGGTGTTCGGGCAGGTAGTACTAGTGGGCTTTGGTTTAAGCCGGATCCTAGTATTGCACGGATGGATTTGTTTTGTCTTCTGCGCATCCGCATTCTGCGGAATGCGGATGCAGGTGTGTATGCACAGTTTTCCGGAGTGATGAAGGAGGAGGTGCCTCATTAGGGTTTTGGCAGTTGGTTAGGCCAAAACCGTTATGTGGCGGGCTCATTAGGGTTTTGACAGTTGATTCGGTCAAAACCATTTTGAGGCGGACTCATTAGGGTTTTGACAGTTCGTTTGGTCAAAACCATTATGAGCCGGGGACATTATTTACTAATCCTTTCATTGATAATTATGTTATGGCAAATTACATTGACCATTTGACCATCTTGACTTTGTTGACCATTTGACCAAAGTTGACTAGGATCTTCTTGAAAGATCTAAAGTATTCTTTGGTTTTCTTTTTCTTTTTGTTATGATAATAGTCATGTCATTTGTAACCATCACCATTATCTCGATGTGATTAGTAATGATAATGTTTTGGTATTATTGCAACCATGGTTGTGTTTTCTCTTGGTTAAGTTTTTCATTTGCTCATTCTCTTTCTCTCTCATAGAAAAGAAATGAGAAACATTTCCATGGTTGCTTCTCCTTCTTCCTCCTCTTGATTTTTCCTTTGATCTCATGTGTTGAGAGAAAAAGGATTTCACTTGACAAACAGATCCATACATCTTCTCTACACATCCTAGGGCTTCTAGATTAGCAATCTCTTTGCCCTAGTTACCTCAGCTCGAGGTGGAGCTCGGCGTACATCTCTCGGGTGGATCGTCTTCGACTCAAGGAGGCCGTGGAGGTGACCAAAGTCCGGATCAACTCTCGGAGCAAGCAAGGAGAAGAACAACAAGAAGAGAAGGAGTTCAAGTTAAGTAACCGAAGTCCGGATCAACCCTTGGAGCAAGCAAGGAGAAGAACAACAAGAAGAGAAGGAGTTCAAGTTGAGGTATAACCCCTAACCGAGTAGATAGATCTCAAGTTAGGTTGCTAGTGTGTTGTTTAGTAATGATCCGGCTTTTACGGTCCATGTCGCCAAGTCCAGAAAAATTTTTGTTTTACCGTTTCCGCAACCCCGAAAGTACCGGGAGAGGTAACGTGGACCTAACACCCACAAGCCGCAAGCGGTCTGCTAAACGTAACAGCCACCTGGATATTGAGCGATCAGAAGATCAACAAGCTAGCCTGCTCATACTCCTGTGAATACAATCAGTAACACAACCGTATAGTCCGGTCTCTTCGTCTTATATGTCGCATATCATAACCTGAGGGTGGTATAACATCAGACTCCAATAGCCTGATAAGTCATGCCGAAGCAAGGTCCATAACGGTTTGAAAAACTACAGATAACACTTACCAGTAAATCTCAGCAACCCTGACCAGGGATTTCCTGTTATGGCCAATCGAGCATAGCGCAACATCAACTCCTAATACCGAGAGTGACGAATCCTTTCCTATCGCTCATTGCCTCCATGTGACTCGGGACTGTACCCAAAAACCACTTTTTTGCACGATCTCTTGACCATGGTATGGTGGAAATCAAAGCATGGTGGGAATCACACAAGACTCTATGACGATCTCGGCTCGACAGACTAACTTGTACCAGTGTCACCAGAAAACTGCTACCTGACGATAGGTATAATACCATCTAGGAGTTCTCGGCGAGTCCGTACAGTGTACCCAATCTCCACTGAGCACCCGTATACCTTCTCTGATGTCAAACACCAATGAATGTGGGATCATCCATCGCCCATCATATGTGTCAAGAAGCGTATACGCTAGTATACTCTGGAGTATCGATGCCCTGTCTCGATACTCCCACGACTAGGAACAATTATAGGGTGTATTTGTGGACTGCCCTTGGCCCCACTAGTATGATCTTCATCATAGTCTTGGTAGTCAAGTACACATCCTAAGGGCTTTATCAACATGTGAGAGCAAGACAACATCACTTATACAAGTCAACATGTTAAGACAAAGAGAAACCAGATAACATACTATCATATTGAGCAAGAATGTCCTCCCTATATATGTCCAACCATCCACTACAATATACATCCCATGTACAGTAATGGCCTCTAGGGCATACATATAACTAACACATTTATGCCCATGGATTGTATATAGGGGTCAGTATGGACTTGCCTGTAGGGCAAAAAATTTCGTTCTTTCATTTTTTTTATCTCCTTCCACGATGCTCTATCATTTTAGCTTTTTATATCGTGATAGTCGCGATTGCCCAATCATTTCGGCTATTTTTCTTTTTACTCGCTGCTTTTTATTGCGAGTTGCCCTTTCATTTCAGCTATTTTTATAAGTATTTTTGGCTCGCTGATTTTGTTGTGAGTATGGACTTGAGATCTGATACCAATCTTAGCATCAGCATCGCTGTGACTGGAATATTACCAGGAGCGAATCATCATTTGCCGTGAAAGGAATATGAATTTGATATTGATTTAGGCATCAACATCGGTACCACCGGGTCATCGCCGGGAGCGAATTGTCATCTGCCTTTGTCGATTCGAACAAAAGGTGGCTTAGCAAACAGGGTTAGGATCCTCTCGACTAAGGCTTTTGACTTCATGAGCCGTAAGGGTCTCATAAAGGTGTTTCTCCCTACGAGTCGTGAGGATCTCGTAGGTGCGTTTCCTCATTAAGAATCGTGAGGACTCCTAAGTGCGTTTTCTCTTGAGAGTTGTAAGGATCTCACAAGTGCGTTCACCACATGAGGACATTTCGCGCCATTGGTGGAACTGGGCGAGGGAAACGTTTATTTATGCCCATGGATTGTAGACAAGAGTCAATATTGAACCGTTTGTAGGGCAACTTGGGGAGTATGATGGCTTAAGAACATGTTCAGATCTCTGCATCTTAAGGCATTTGAATCCTATGAGCCGTGAGGGTCTCATAAGGGGGAATTCTCCTTACGAGTCATAAGGATCTCGTAAGTGTAATTTCTCCTTTGGAATCGTGGGGATCCCTAAGTGTGTTGCTCCCTTGTGAGTCGTAAATATCTCACGCGGGTAGTTTCTCCTTACAAGGTCGAGAGGACCCTCCAAGTGCACAATTTTTT
This sequence comes from Agapanthus africanus, assembly GCA_030015575.1. Lineage (NCBI taxonomy): Eukaryota > Viridiplantae > Streptophyta > Magnoliopsida > Asparagales > Amaryllidaceae > Agapanthus > Agapanthus africanus. The sequence goes on along the minus strand of JASDDO010000008.1, from coordinate 145,630,100 downwards.
TTACGAGCCTGCGCCCTTTCGGGTTTTCACAAACTCGCCGGTAGCCCTGTTGTTTTTACTTACGGAGCCCTTTCGGGATTTCATCTGTGCCCATTTCGCTCAAGGAAGTACCGTTTTTTCTTGTTTTTTTATTTTTTATTTTTTTATTTTTTTTATTTTTTTGCCGCGTTAGCCTAAGGATGCTGCGGTTTGTAGTAGTTTTAAGGACGTTTCAGTCCGTAGCTAGTTTCAGGACGTTTCGGTCCTATGTTAGTTTTAGGACATTGCGGTCCGTTTCTAGTTTATGGACATTACGGTCCATTGTTAGTTTAGGGACATTTCGGACCGCTGTTAGTTTAGGGACGTTTCGGTCCGCTGTTCATCCTGCATGCACGTGTATTTGTTACGTGATGATGATGTCGAATACACCCATTTAGGGTGTGATTTGATTTGGTTAGAGTGTTTTGTGACCCATCCCTATCACGGCTTCTCCAACTTGACGCCAATGCCTGGTCTTTCGAAAAGGGCCATTTCACGTTCTCGATCAGTTTTGCTCTTCTGAAGGGCTTCGTTCAGCAGGATGTCAATCATCTCGTCTAACGGTTCTAAGGATTTTGGCACCGATCTTGCCCCCAGCTCCTCTATGTTATCTTCCGACACCGAGTGAGCTTCTTCATCATTTATTGACGAATGAGAGATCATGTGACAACTTGCCACATAATTCTCGGGCTCTTCAGACGAGTCGTCTCCCTCATCATTGTCGTTGTCTCTGTTCTTAAGGATATGGTTGAGAAACTCATGGAGTGTGACTGGGGTCCGCGCTTTCTGGTTGTATTCCTACAGCGCGTCAATACGCTTTTGCAGGTCCGTGCGTTTGTCGTCAGACTGCGCGGGTTTTTTGGTCTTCTTCTTCGAATACTTTGACGGCTGGGCTCGGGTGTTTTGCCCATCGCTACCAACTCCCGATGTTGGGCGTGGTTTCAGCATCCTCTCAATGATTTCGGGCTCTAGCGGGCTTTTCCATCTGACTGCCGGGCATGCTTGAATATCCTTCAACATTCTTTTAGTCTTGTCCGAAAGAACAACTTCCCATGGAGCTTCCTCTATAAATGAGCACGATACCCCCGGCGTGTCGACCTTTTTAGAAGTGTGTGGTTGTGGCGGGTTTACCCTCCAATTTTCAGACAGCGTGAATTTGCCTTGCTGGTACTGGTCCTCAATCTAGTTTTTGAAGACGAAGCAATCTTCGATTGGGTGGCCCAATATTCGGTGGTAGGGGCAATAATTGGGATGGTTGACGTCACCAGGTTGTGATGGGTGTCTCGGATTCGGCAGAGTGATGAGCCCGTTGCGCACTGCCAGTTCGAACAGTCTCCTTATTTTATCCCGGGAAAATGAGTAAGGACGTCTCAACTTCTCATCGAGGGATCGCGGCTTGTTGCTTTGGCGAACAACCAGTCTTGGGTCATTCGGTTGTTGTTGAGCATTGGCGACGAAGGTCGCTTTCCCTTTGCCCTTTTCGTTTTGAAGATCCGTTTTTAAGGAGGATGGTCTATGGCACATCTGGTCCATTTGGGCCAGCTTGTCGATCAATACTTGGAAGGTGGTCGGCTTGAAAAATATCATAAATTGGGATATAGTTATCTGCGGATCAAGGATCCCCACGAATATGCCCACGGCAGGAGCTTCTTCTATGCGTTGTTCGCATTTCGACCACAGGTTCTGCCACCGAATTGCATACTGAACCCATGTCTCTCCTGGATTCACTCTGGCATTGATCAATGCCGTGATCTGGGTGAGCTCGCTAGCGCTTGCGAAACGCTGGGTGAATAGCAACTCCATTTCCGTAAATTTTTTGATGGAGTCGTTCGGAAGCTCCGAGTACCATTCAAAAGCTGTCTCCGCTAAACTGCCGACGAACTGGCGATGCAGCAATTTTTCGTCACCTCCGGTTTTGCCGCACAGAGCCCTGAACTGAGCGACGTGCTGATGGGGATTGCCTGTCCCCTTATACACATGGAATTTAGGGATCATATATCACGAAGGGTACTTAATTTGATCGTACCAGCCTGGATATGGTCGTCCAGTTCTGACGACATGGCCAGCGGCTTCGCTTGTCTGATGAGCTCGTATTTATTGAGCTATATGGTCATCAAGCGCAGATTTCGAGATCGTCTCCTCCCTGGCTGCTGATAGAGCCGGAAGAGGGTTTGATGTCTCTCCTCTGTCGTCTTCAATGATTATTGGGGGATCTTCGGCTGGAGGGTCCGGCTGGATCATCATCCCCACCATATCTTGGAATAGGAGTGCCATTTGTTTTATGTTGGCCGCTTGTTCTGCAGCTTCTTTATCTTTCTTTTCGAGCATTCTTCGGAGGAACTCGGTGTCTGTTTCCTGCTCTTACCGTTGATCTGACAATACTTCCGGGTTTTCTTTCTGCCCAGTAAGTGCGGCCATGCTCGTCAGCATCTCCTGGAGTTTCTGTTATTGCTCCTGAGCCTTTGTTACGGACCGCGTAAGTGGTCGATGACCACCAGAAGCACGGTTTTCCTCTTTTCCGGAAGCTATGTAGACGGTGTGCACTACCATGCCCCAAGACTTAGGGCGTTTGGATTCAGTGCCCTTAAGATTTATTGTAGACACGGGTGTAGGGTTTCTAGGCACACTAATGAAGTCTCACAAGGCATCAAACATGGCTAATTCAAATTTTACGGGTGCCTACAAACCCTAATACGGATCGTTAACTAGATAATGAGGCGATGCGATGCAAGTTAACGACTTTAACGCTAAAGGAAAGGGGCTACAACCTTTGTAGATCCGGTTCTCCACCTCCATGGCTCCGCGATGAAGTCTCCTCGCTGTATAAATCGGATCTTGGGCTCTAGCGTCGGCTTCATCGGAGAAAAAGCGGGCTAGGTCATCGACGACGATGCCGAAGATGATCTACGTCGAGGCATCTCTAGATCAAGCTCCAACTTCACCAAGTCAAGAAAACTTGTGAAGGAAACACCCTATACTACTTGGCAAGAGGTAGAGGATGAAGAAATAGGAAGTGGGTAGACTTTAGATTTGGATTTCTCACACTTTTTCATCAATCACCATTGATATAGCAAGCTTATATTCATGGAAGAAGAAGATGAAGAAGAAGAAGAAGATATGATAAGTTAATTAGAAAATAGAAAATAAATCATACTTATCATAATGTCAACTATGGTTAGATGTAGAGAATAAACTAAGGTTAAAGTGAATGGTTAGGGTTAAGGAAAGAAACAAAATAGTCAACCATTCAAAGCTTCATGAAGCTTCAAAGATAAACCAAACTTAGCCACCATTTTATTTCTTTCAATAAAGAATAAATGAATAAAGAAATAAGCAAATAAAAATGAAACCCTAACCATTCATATAACCATGGTCAATTCTTTACACAAACCCTAGCTTGCATGTATCATCAAACATGATACAATCTTGTGCACAAAAGTATATCACATATACAACTTGTGCATTTCAAGTGAGAAAATCCATTTAAAGTGAACCAATACTAGTTAATGCAAAGTGATATATCAAATATAAAATTATACATTAAATCATTAAATCAACACTTGATTTAACGATCCGGTCATATCGCATATAACCGACTAGTATCCTATGTTTCGGCTTATCGAATCAATCCTTGATTCGATAACTAGGTTATATCGCATATAACCAATTGATACATTCATTGCGAGAATGGAATACGGTATCACATACACGAATTATTCTCGGTCCCGCACATATCTCATATGCGCTCCTATTTCGTTTCGCTTGAGCTAGGAAACCTCTGTGTAGGACTCTAAAGACTCGTCAATACGCCGGCAGCAGATGATGATCATATCAAACACCCACAAGCCGCAAGCGGTCTGCTAAACGTAATGGCCACCCGAGTATTGAGCAATCAGAAGATCGACGAGCAAGCCCGCTCACACTCCTGTGAATCCAACCAGTAACACTTACCGTACAGTCCGGTCTGTTCGTCTGATATGTCGCATATCTCGCCTAGGGGTGGTAAACGCCAGACCCCAATAGCTTTATAAGTCATGCCGACGTGAAGTCCATGACATGTGTGAAACTACTGATAACACTTACTAGTAGGTCACTGCAACCCTGGCCAGGGATTTCCTGTTATGGCCAGTCGAGCATAGCGCAACATCAACCCCTAATACCGGGAGAGACGAATCCCCTCCTATCGCTCATTGCCTCCATGTGAATCGGGACTGTACCCAAAAACCACATGTTTGCACGACTCAGTAGAGCCATGGTAGGATGGAAATCAAAGCACAGTGGGAGACACACAAGACTCTATGACGATCTCGGGTCTACAGACTAAGCTGCACCAGTGTCACCAGAGAACTGCCATCTGACGTGAGGTATAATACCATCTGGGAGTTCTCGGCAAGTCCGTTCAGTGTACCCAGTCTCCACTGAGCACCCGTATACCATCTCTGATGTCAAACACCAATGGATATGGGATCATCCATCGCCCATCGCATGGGTCGAGAAGATATACGCTAGTCTACTCTGGAATATCGATGCCCCGTCTCGATATTCCCTCGACTAGGAACATTGAAGGATGTACTCATGGACTATCCAGGCCCTACTAGTATGATCTGCATCACAGTCCTGGAAGTCGAGTACACTTCCTAAGGGCTTTATCAACATGTAATCAGAGAGACAGAAAGTATACATGTTAAGATAATGAGCAACCAGATACCGTACTATCATGTCGAGCAAGAAAGTCCTACCTATATATGTCCCAGCATCCAATACAATATACATCCAATGTACAGTGATGGCCTCTAGGGCATACATATAACTAACAATCTCCCACTTGCACTAGGGCCATCTGTAGCAGTGGTTGCAGTATCACATACTCAACCATCCCCTAAAAGTCTCTCTTTGGGAAAAGGCCTTCGTGAGTGGATCCGCCGTGTTGTCCTCTGAGTCTGCTCTCTTAACCTCGATCACCCTGGAGATCAACTATCTCCATGATCAGGTGATGCTGCCTCAGAATATGTCTGGGTCACTGATGGGACCAGGGTTCCAGGGCCGAAGCCACACTTCCATTGTCAAACAATGGCAGGAACCTAGTTCATCTTATGAACCAATATACACCCAAACTTCCTCTTTGATAGTATCTTCAATAGCGATGTTACCAGCCTTTATCGTCTAGTTTGTCACGGTATCTAGCTTGGATATCTTCCAACATACCGTCCCTTTACTAAGGGTAAAGACAATGCCTGTGACTGACATTCAGTCTTCTTTATCACTCTGGAACCCTTCCGGTGATTCTCCCCAGGATCGATTGATACCATCTCACTACAACTAGTGAGTATCCTAACATCCAATTAGATCTATCTCATAGATCCAAAGCTTAGGATTTAGTAAGTATCACTTTGATCCTATATGGAAAATCATTGTGATAAGCGGAGATTGATCGAGCGTAGTATAGGAAACTCCTTCCCTAACAAGAGTATGTCATCCACGTACTCTACGAGGATCGTCACCATACTCCCTACTACCTTTTTGTTTATACAAGGTTCATCTACCATTTTGATGATGTCAACTTCTTTGACTAATCCATCAAAACAGATGTTCCAACTCCGCGATGCCTGCTTTATCCTATAAAGCATCTTGCATACGTTTCCGCTGCTCCCACTGTCTACGAGGCCCTCTGGCTGTGTTCTTATAGACGTTCTCTTCTAAATCAATATTTAGAAAAGTAGTCATGGCACCGAACCACCAGATATCGTAGTCATGGTATGTAGCCGTGGCAAGTAGGATCTGGATGGATTTAAACATAGTCCCTGGAAAAGGTTTCATCATTATCCGTCCCTGGTTGATAACGAAAACCTTTAACAAGTCTAGCTTTGAAAGTCTCAACTTTTCCATGTACACCAAGTAATCTTCTCAAGATATACTTGCTCCTGATGGGGATTTAACCCTTCAGATATAGCAACCAAAGTCCATACTTTGTTGGTGTATAAGGATTCCATCTTAGATCACTAAGCATCCAGCCATTCTTACAGAGTCCCTACTCTCGATGGCCTGCTCGAAACTGGTTGGGTCATCATCTCATGATGCAATCCTCGCTCCTACTGTCATCGAGAAACCGAGGTATCTCTCAGGTGGGTGAGGAACCCTACTAGATCGGCGGAGAGGCTGAGGTTCGTTGAAATCTACTGAATCCTTTAGTTCTACCAAATTGTCTGCTGTAGTTTGTATAGCTGGAACCTTTCCAGTTCTACATTACAGACCTTGCCTCGAGCTTGTCCGGGTTTTGCTTTTAGACATAGGCCGGTCAACCCCAAATCTTAACTAACTTAAGACATGGGCTCTTCCCTTTCCATATCACATATGAAGCGGTAGGCAACTGATTTGATTGGAACCCTATTCAATAGGTATGCAGCTTCTCAAGCGCATAACTCCCAAAAAAGGAAATAGGTAACTCAGTAGTACTCATCATAGAGCACACCTTATTATATAGGGTGTGATTGCTCCGCCCCGATATACCATCGTGCTATGGTTTATACGGAGGAGTAATGCTGAGAGAGAATCTCATTTTCTTTTAGAATAGTCCAGGAATGCCATGCACAAGTATTCTCCTCCCTGATCTTATCATAGGACATAATACTTATACCCGTATTTTGGTTCTCTACTTCTAACTTATATTCTGTGAATACCTCAAAAGCTTCAGACTTATGTTTCAACAGGAACATATGACTGAATCTTGAGAGATTATCAGAGAATATAATTAAGTACAAAGAACCAGTCCTGGCATGTGTAGACATGAGACTTTATATACATCATCATGTATCAGTCCCAAGAGTTTATTAACTCTTTCTCTGCTTCCAATAAACAGAGCTGGTGCCATTATATCTTTGTGACATGACTGGCATGTTTCACAAGATGTAAATTCAAACTGATTTAAATATGCATCTAAATGTAACTTCAGCTAGTCAGGTCGCATTGATATGACCTAGTCTACAATAGCTTAAGAAGAATTTGTTCATTTCTGAACTCTTCCGGTTGTGTGTGTTCAGTATACAAGGAACTGTAGTTTGATTTAGAACGTCAATGCTTTTAGATAACGTGCCTGAACCGATCAACTTTTGATATAGGAAATGTTCAAAACATTATCCAACAATACAAAATTATATCATTTCTTTACTAATAAAGAGACTGATATGATTTTGTATATCAGGTTCGGTATCTAATAGTATTTGTTCAGAATCAATGTATTGGTAATACAGGGTGACAGTGACCAACAGACTTGGCTGCAACACTTGCCCCGTTTTCTGCCTCATGAAACTTATCACCCGTTCTCAGTTTTTCTACCTTTTTGTAGCCTTATGTAACAGATTACATATCTGGGATCCTGATCCGGTATCATATACCCAGGATGCAGAGGATACTGAGAAACAGTTCTTTGTAATGAACACACCCGAAGGAGATGCATCATATGCACTTTCTTCGTTTGGGCGGCATAGGAATTCTGGTATTCCCCAATTTCCTGCTCTGTCTTATAACAATTATAAGTTGGAGCGGGACCAACGTTCCCTAGCTCAGTATAACAAGCGGGTTCGGTCAATACATCCATATTATTATCTTGATTAAGGCGTGATATGGTCGCTACCTGGAGAGAGAGAGAAGAAAACACTCTGCGTGCGCTCTTGCAAGATTAGATTGGTTATGTATTTTATCTAATCAGGATGGCTCCCACTGTTTTTATCAAATCTTCCTTCAAACCTTAAAAGGAAAGACTAGCCGGGATTAATTACACTCTACAAGTTCGCCAATCTTTCAGCCAGGCCAGTGTCGGTACTTTGAGGGAGGGTCACCGTGCTTTCGTACGGACCTAATTACTGTAAACCTCGTTTTCCCAGAGACGTAACCCCGTTGACACCTTTCTAGACACCTACTTGATCGGCTAATTGCAAAGTGCAAAACTCTCCCAGGAGTAACAATTACTCACAGTGGGTATCGGGATCCAACTATCAAATAGAAGGTATGCAATCTCATTGCAAATTTCAACACTTGAAACTCCTGATAAAGGTTTTTACCCCTAGCACTTATGACCTTAACTAAGGTCAACAAATCATAAGTACTAGTCAAGTTCTACCCGTCATTTCATGATTAATTAGACCCACCCACATGACCCTTAACTAAGGTCAACAAAGTCACGCGACTGTCCTAACTAATCGCATCATATGCGGTGTAGGAAGACATCACTTAGCTACCGTACACTGTGACTTGACTATGGTCAACAAACACAGCACGAATACTAAGTACTCTACTTCCTAAAATGACGGAGGGTTGCGAATGGTTTTTGTGAAAACCTTTAACGCTTTGAACTTGATCTCGTTGCGGAATCAAATGGTTTTTAAATGGAATGTTTTTGAGGCTTTTTTATTTTTGCTAAAGGGGTCACTCCCGGTGAAGGGATCGTCGGCCTTTTCCTCGTCGAATGAGGTGCGGGATATATCATATATATCACTGTGCAAAGCGGAAACTATAGAAGTGATCAAAGACAAACCGAGGGTTGTAGCATCTGCCAGTTATTGCTAAAGGAGTCACTCCCGGTGAAGGGATCTCGGTCCTTTCCTCATCGAATAAGGTGCAGGATGTTCTACAATGAACACCGCGATGCAAAGCAAGAACTGTAGCTACCTGTTATTATTTTGAAATTCGATTCCACAACATCAATTAGGTTTATTTTCTTTCATTAATCTCATTAATGAATATCCCATCATTTAAATTACCTAAACATCACAGATAAATATGACGTACACTTATGTCATCCGCATTCGCCTCGATGTCCCCTCGTGCACCGTTAGGTTAGGTAACTAACGGCAGAGCGGGGCAGGGCAAGCGCGGGTGTAAAACATAAGTAACGTCTATATAATATATCATATATACTATAATATCTGTCACAGAACATCATATGATCACATCACAGATAAATCACAGCAGAAGAAACATATGAAATATTGGATATACTAGGACGTCCGTGTTTTCAATACGAGCCGGTATAAAACACGGATTCCACGGTCGTGATGAATAGCCAATCCCACACCCCTAGACCCCTACGAGAGCGGCAGGCAACCCTACCAATTCTAGGGTTAGGAGACCCGGACTCGACTCCTCGAGATGGTCTCCCACTGGACCCTAGAACCCGGTTACTTGTGCTCCCCTCCTTGGGTCTATCCTAGTGCAGAAAAGTAAATAATATACATCAACGGTGACATCTTCCGCAACCTGGAAGTGCCCCAATAAAAGAATATTACATACAAGTTTTTACATGAATGAAAATGAAAAACACTCATCTCACATAAAAAACCCCGGCTATTCAAACACGACGATCCAATATAACATATCCAGCAACACATAACATCACATGTCATCAACGTAAGTAAATATGCACATCCCAATTGTCGTTGACATATAGCAACGAAACCGGCGATATCACATATTACACTTACGGTCACAGAAAAGAAAGTGTAAAACTACAACAATTGGAATCCGCAACCGCTTTAGACATCGCATGCCTAATCAAATGAAATACTTAGACATCGCATGACTAACAATTATGAACCCCGCATTTTAGTCTCATTATCGAAAACTCTTTTCAATATCTAGTCGGGCAATTCAACAGGATTCCCGACATTCTGATCGAATGCTCGTCGCAAACTTTAGTAGGCGGCCGCACCCCCAATGCCGTCGACGAAGTGCACCGAGGCGGAATACCGCTGCCGCGAGCACCCGAACGGATGCTTTCGGCGACGGGATTCTCCTACAGTCACTTGGTCGGGGCTATGGAGTGAGGCTGTCTATTAAGTTTACCCGGCGAGTATCCGCGTACACTACGTGATTGCGACGGACTTTTGATCACATCAAAATTCCGTGGCAACCGATCAAGTGAGACTAAACTGCTATGTTTATAACATTCATTCAGTTATCTCATAACTACTTGTGAATTCCAATTATTGTATCACATTCCGGATAAACAGAAAATGTTAAACTTTCCGATCGAACATTCGAACACCCAAGTTTTCCCGATACAGCTCAACACATGAAATAAGTCTAACAGCATTCAGTTCGTGCCTCAGTACCAACGGTCCAGCCGTAGAAGGGTCAAGCCAACGCCTCACATGTGGCACGCCGTACTGCCCCAAACCCGAAGGTTCAAAGGGCAGTTCAAGACGGTCACATAATCGAGTTAAGGTTTGTTGTCTTCTAGAGGGACCATCGCGTTACTTGCACTACATAGAACGTCGTTAAACTACGGAAAAATCCAACAATTGGAAATTTCCCGGCAGGGGAAAAAGTGGGTATTTATATCCGGTCGAACTTTTTAACATATTCTAAAAATACCCGGAAAAGCACACAGACAGAATTAGACAATCCGATCGATACACCGAGTCCCCAATACAACCCAGAAAATTCAACTCTTGAAAAAAATATTAAAAATTCCCAGGAAAACCAGAACTGCAAACTAAGAATTAAGGTGCAAAATTCGATGCACAACAAGACAAAATGGCCGCGGAACCGCCGCATGAGCATGCTCATGCCGCGGATCCGCGGCGCTCTTAAGGAATTAGGCCCTCGAATTTTACAGTAACCCTTAGATCTTCCTGCTGATTTTTCTGAATATTTTTAATCTGGAAAAAACCACGATTTTGAAAATTGTCCAGAGAGCACGTTTAGGGTTAGGGTTTCGGTCCGATTGGATTTCTAACTCCGTCTACGCATCGCCTAAGGCTCTAGCTAGGCTCTGATACCACTGTAGGATTTCTAGGCACACTAATGAAGTCTCACAAGGCATCAAACATGGCTAATTCAAATTTTACGGGTGCCTACAAACCCTAATACGGATCGTTAACTAGATAATGAGGCGATGCGATGCAAGTTAACGACTTTAACGCTAAAGGAAAGGGGCTACAACCTTTGTAGATCCGGTTCTCCACCTCCATGGCTCCGCAATGAACTCTCCTCGCTGTACAAATCGGATCTTGGGCTCTAGCGTCGGCTTCATCGGAGAAAAAGCGGGCTAGGTCATCGACGACGATGCCGAAGATGATCTACGTCGAGGCATCGCTAGATCAAGCTCCAACTTCACCAAGTCAAGAAAACTTGTGAAGGAATCACCCTATACTACTTGGCAAAAGGTAGAGGATGAAGAAATAGGAAGTAGGTAGACTTTAGATTTGGATTTATCACACTTTTTCATCAATCACCATTGATATAGCAAGCTTATATTCATGGAAGAAGAAGATGAAGAAGAAGAAGAAGAAGATATGATAAGTTAATTAGAAAATAGAAAATAAATCATACTTATCATAATGTCAACTATGGTTAGATGTGGAGAATAAACTAAGGTTAAAGTGAATGGTTAGGGTTAAGGAAAGAAACAAAATAGTCAACCATTCAAAGCTTCATGAAGCTTCAAAGATAAACCAAACTTAGCCACCATTTTATTTCTTTCAATAAAGAATAAATGAATAAAGAAATAAGCAAATAAAAATGAAACCCTAACCATTCATATAACCATGGTCAATTCTTTACACAAACCCTAGCTTGCATGTATCATCAAACATGATACAATCTTGTGCACAAAAGTATATCACATATACAACTTGTGCATTTCAAGTGAGAAAATCCATTTAAAGTGAACCAATACTAGTTAATGCAAAGTGATATATCAAATATAAAATTATACATTAAATCATTAAATCAACACTTGATTTAACGATCCGGTCATATCGCATATAACCGACTAGTATCCTATGTATCAGCTTATCGAATCAATCCTTGATTCGATAACTAGGTTATATCGCATATAACCAATCGATACATTCATCGCGAGAATGGAATACGGTATCACATACACGAATTATTCTCGGTCCCGCACATATCTCATATGCGCTCCTATTTCGTTTCGCTTGAGCTAGGAAACCTCTGTGTAGGACTCTAAAGACTCGTCAATACGCCGGCAGCAGATGATGATCATATCAAACACCCACTAGCCGCAAGCAGTCTGCTAAACGTAACGGCCACCGGGGTATTGAGCGATCAGAAGATAGACGAGCAAGCCCGCTCACACTCCTGTGAATCCAACCAGTAACACTTACCGTACAGTCCGGTCTGTTTGTCTGATATGTCGCATATCTCGCCTAGGGGTGGTAAACGTCAGACCCCAATAGCTTGATAAGTCATGCCGACGTAAAGTCCATGACATGTGTGAAACTACTGATAACACTTACCAGTAGGTCACTGCAACCCTGGCCAGGGATTTCCTGTTATGGCCAGTCGAGTATAGCGCAACATCAACCCCCAATACCGGGAGAGACGAATCCCCTCCTATTGCTCATTGCCTCCATGTGAATCGGTACTGTACCCAAAAACCACCTGTTTGCACGACTCAGTAGAGCCGTGGTAGGATGGAAATCAAAGCACAGTGGGAGACACAAAAGACTCTATGACGATCTCGGGTCTACAGACTAAGCTGCACCAGTGTCACCAGAGAACTGCCATCTGACGTGAGGTATAATACCATCAGGGAGTTCTCGGTGAGTCCGTTCAGTGTACCCAGTCTCCACTGAGCACCCGTATACCATCTCTGATGTCAAACACCAATGGATATGGGATCATCCATCGCCCATCGCATGGGTCGAGAAGATATACGCTAGTCTACTCTGGAATATCGATGCCCCGTCTCGATATTCCCTCGACTAGGAACATTGAAGGATGTACTCATGGACTATCCAGGCCCCACTAGTATGATCTGCATCACAGTCGTGGAAGTCGAGTACACATCCTAAGGGCTTTATCAACATGTAATCAGAGAGACAGAAAGTATACATGTTAAGATAAAGAGCAACCAGATAGCGTACTATCATGTCGAGCAAGAAAGTCCTACCTATATATGTCCCAGCATCCACTACAATATACATCCAATGTACAGTAATGGCCTCTTGGGCATACATATAACTAACAACGGGGATCTTCTCCGACCTTCTCCTTTTATGGGCGGTTGAAATTAAGGGGGCTGTTGCAGACGGTACTTTCCGTGCTACGATGGCGGGATGACCCTCGTCTAGCTGGACCTTCATTTTCTTCGATCTGCAGGAGTAGTCTTTGTCGATTACAGTGTCTTGGACTCTTCGCCAGACCCTGTGGATTTTGGGGGACAGCTGCTGAGAGAGCTCCGGGTTTGCTTTTGTAACGTTCTCTACAAGCGCATGAGACTTTTTCAACATGGCAGTTGGAGAGTTCTTGCTCACCCTCCTGAGCGGTTCAAAGTTGTTCCCAGTTGGAACAACAGCATTAACTTCCACCATTATAGCTGGTAGGGTAAGTCCAGAAGGGGAATTGCGCCCAGCTTTCCTCACTCGGCGCCAGTGACGACGTCGAGCATGCCGTGCAGTCGGGATCAACTTTATCGTCAGATTGGCTTCGTCATGCCCCTTGCTTTGAGGAGAGGCTGTTACTGGCGCCAGCCTGTCAAAGACTGACATCCGCTGGGAAGGAATGGTCAACCTGTCGAAGGCCGACTTTCGAGTAGGGAAAGTAGTTAGGACGACTTTATCTGCAGCAGGAGTTGGGATAGCCTTCTCTGGTATTGCGAGCCTCTTCATGGGCCCATTTGAGCATTGGCTCGGCCTGTCGAAGACTAAGGTAGTAGACTTGGACGACCTGTTGAGAGAGGCCGCGGTAGTTGCAAGCTGATCGAAGACCGACTTCTTTAGAGCTTCCTGTGAGCGCACTGGAGCGTTGAAGCTCATTGGCGGGAGCATGGTCCCGAAGAAAAACCCAGTGGTGGCCTGTGTCACCTGTTCCACCAGCATTGCGAAGATGGAGGCCGCTTGGGGCCCATAATTTACTCATCCAGACGGGGCGGAGCGTGAGTTGTTGCTACAATTGGTGTAGTTGGAAGCCATCGATGTCATCTTCTCTTCTGCACGGAGTAAGACACCAAATCTTAGTACCTCGAGTCCATGGGCAACCATATTAAACCGCGATTCGCTTGCGAACACGACACACGAAGTGTGGAGTGGAAAGAGCAAAAGGTCCCACCGGGCGTGCCAGAGTCTTTTCATCACTGAAAGACGCGACCGGGACGTTAGGACATCTGGCCTGAATTTTGGCGGCAGATGCTATTTGGTTTTATCCGTCTACCTCTCCGAAGATGCCTAATTGATTTATGACACTGTGTATCAAAAGGTTTAGATGGATGCGGCCATTGTAGCAGACTTCGTCAGATTCCCCCTCATTGTGAGGGGTTTTTTTATTGTAGGGACGCTCTTCCCTGCAAGCCAAGCCCCTGTAGTTAATTACGTTACCACATAGCGATAACCACTTTCTCTTTCTTCAGATGTTCACTTCGTGTCGTGTGTGTTTGTTTTATTTTTGGTTGCCCGTGGATTGTATACAGAGACTAATTTGTGTCGTCGCCCGTAGGGCGGGTATTAGTCCAAATCCGCATTTTCTTAGATTTGGGTTTGGGTTGGTTTAAGGATCGTTAATCTCGTTTGAGATTAAGATCAACTTAAATGTTTGTTAAGGATACGTTAATCTAATTTTAGACTAAGATCTACTTAACAAGGTTTTAGGATCATTTAGATCCAACGAAAGAGAGAATTTAGTTTAGGGACGTTGCGGTCTATTGGGTTTAAAGACATCATAGTCCATAGAGTTTAGTTTAGGGACGTTGTGGTCCATTGGGTTTAAGAACATCATAGTCCATGGAGTTTAAGGACATCATAGTCCATTTAATTTAAGAACGTTGCGGTCCATTGGGTTTAGGGACATCATAGTCTGTAGAGTTTTGTTTAGGGACGTTGCGGTCCATTAGGTTTAAGGACATCATAGTCTATGTAGGTTTAAGGACATCATATTCCATGGAGTTTAGTTTAGAGACGTTGCGGTCCATTGGGTTTTGGCTCATCAATTTAGGGGTGAACCAAGAGTTATTGGTTATTGGGACCCTCCACCTCTCTAAAGACGTTGAAGAATTACAACGACATGTATCAGAGGTGTGAAGAGATGTACCCTTGAACCAAATTTCAGATCGAGGAATTACCACTCCTGAGCATGGAGGCTCGGTTTAATCTCAGGAAGGACTTAACCAATTTGAGGCTGAAGTTGGTTCCTTAATATATTTCAGAGATCACGTGCCCCCACGTGATACTTTGAGGCAGTGTTAAACACTAGAATTTGAGAGTGCTCACGTGTCGCACGTGATGCTTTTAAAGGTGGTGTTGTTCGCTTGGTTTTATTCCCCATCTTCATATAAGTGTTAAACACTTTATCCTTGTGGCCATCACGTGTGAACACGTAAGGCATCTCAGAGTCAGACATTGTTTTCTTGGGTTCATTCCCTTTTCTTTATATAAGTGTTAAACACTTTATCCTTATGGCCATCACGTGTGAGCACGTGAGGCGCCTCCGAGTCAGACATTGTTTCTTTAGGTTTATTTCCTTTTTCCTTATATAAGTGTTAAACACTTTATCCATGCGGCCATCATGTGTGAGCACGTGAGGCGCCTCAGAGTCAGACATTGTTTCCTTGGGTTTATTCCCTTTTCTTTATATAAGTGTTAAACACTTTTAGGGGGTCATGTGGGATCACGTGATGCGCCGAAAAAGTGGTAACTATCTTTGGGGTTTATACCCTTTCTCTTTTTTTGTATAAGTGCTTGTTCGGGAGTCACGAGGAGACACGTGACCTGATCTCAGTTGTTCTCTTTTGTTCATCAAAGGGTGCTCACGTAGGAGCACGTGATGCGCCATTATCATGTTGGGTGATATTCTTTCTACGTGCATGGAGATCTTGAGTTTTGAGACTTTCAAGTCCATTGTTTTATATGAATTAAATTCTTATTTAGGGTTAAACCCTAGTTTTATCAGAGGAATTAAATTCCTATATGTTCTTGTAAGAATTAAATTCTTTGAATTTAGTTCTTTCCTCTAGGTTTGAATCTACATAACAGAATCTCCCCGATGAGAATTAAATTCTCAACTTGTGGGGAGATCTGCTTCTGCAGATCCCAACCAGAGAAAGAACTAAGTTCTTTTGGAAGAGTTAAACTCTTGTGGAGGCAAAGAAGAAGTAAGATATTCTCTGTGTTTTATTCCTTCTTACATAGGCTTTCTTCTTTTCTTTGAGAAGATCTTCTTCTCTCTAGAGAATTAAATTCTCTTTTCTTCTAAACTTATCAGGGGGTTTCTCTCTCTGTTTCTTGTTTTAACTTGAAGTTTATAGGGGGTTCTTCTGTACAAGACTTGAAGTCTTAAGTCCTTTATATAGGGGAGGCTGATTTGTTGATTCAGTTAAGGAAATCTCTCATTGAGAGATCTCTTCATTGATTTGGGGAATTTATCCACCGTTGGATCTTTGATCCAAGGACTTCTGTTTTACAGAAGACATTTTCTTGTTTTTAACAAGATTGGGAAAATATTTTTCCATACAGAACTTATTATGTATCTTTGTGATTTTTAACCACCATTGGATCTCTGATCCAACGGTGCTCTGATTTACAGAGTACAATCTTTCTTGTTTAGAAAGATTTGAGGAGTATTTCCTCAATCAGAATTTAATTCTGTACCTTGGTGATTTTTAATCACCATCGGATCTTTGATCCAACGGTGCTCTGATTTACAGAGCACAATCTTTCTCATTTATTAAGATTTGAGGAGTATTTTCTCATTCAGAATTTAATTCTGTATCTTAGTGATTTTTAATCACCATCGGATCTTTGATCCAAGGGTGGAGAACTTTTAGTTTTGGCGCTGGCGCTCTCGTGCTTTGCATGTGAGGCGTTGCCTCAGAGATTTTAACTCTTGGCGCTGGCGCTCTTGTGCTTCGCACGTGAGGCGCTGCCTCAGTTCAAATTTTGAACAGAGCCTTGCTCTCTTATTGGGGGGAAACAGAGCGCTCACATGTTTAACACGTGATGCCTGTTTGGCCCTTAATTGTTTTATTCAGCACTCATACGCTTTGCATATGAGCGCTCACGTGTTTTAGACGTCAGGCACGTTTGGCCATTAATTGTTTTATTCAGCACTCATACTCTTTGCATATGAGCACTCACGTGAGGCCAAATTTTGAGGACTCTCCCTTATTTTTATAAGGGAACAAGTAGCTTTTGGTCAAAAATTTTTGGCGGGAACAATCATGGTTTTGGCAAGTCATCCGTCTATATTCAATATACAATGCAAATAATACAAACAATACAACCAAGACATCGCGGGGTTTATAAGGAGTAGATTGGTACGGAAGGTGTTAGAAGTGGCACGAGACTGTAACCATAATACACCTAATCAGAATCTCCATTGCCGTTGTACCGTGGCTGAACAGTTCCTTATGCTCCATATACCTTAGTCCACAGGGAAAGTTGGACTCCTCTCGTATACACTGGTATTTTCTGTACCAAGCTACAAACAACTATGTTAATATAACAATCAATATTATAATAGTTATGCTCTCACTACTACAAAGAAGGGTTGCCCCTACGGATTTATCCGTACGGGCAACCCACTGCCCCTACGGATATATACGTATGGGCGAAAAAATACCCCGTAGGTGCAAAGGCCGCAGGTGCAAGTTGAGGCCCAGAACTTGCCCCTACGGTCAAATTTTTGCCCCTACGGATTTATGTGTAGGTCCTGTTGCCCCTACGGATTAAGCCGTAGGGTATAAGATTTTATATTATTTACGGTTTATTTTAATAAATTACTTGGACCTACGGATATGTCCGTAGGGGCATGTACTACCCCCTACGGATATATGCGTAGGTACGTTTCCGTAGGGGCACAAATTTAGGATTCCTGATATTTTGCCCCTACGGATAACGCCGTAGGGGAGAGGCAGTGGCCCCTACGGATATATCCGTAGGGGCTTTCCCAACCCCCTGGCACTGAGATCAGGGAGAAATATCAGTTACTGCTGATATTTTGCCCCTACGGATATATCCGTAGGGGTAACATGTGTGCCTACGGATTAATCCGTAGGTACATATTATCTGTAATTTTTTTTAAAAAATGGGCTGCTTGATTTTTTTCCGCCCTGGGCACAATAATATATACATCAATCAAATCATATATTGCAGTATTCATAATCACATCTCACACATATATATAATAGACAAAAGAAACACAAAAACTGAATATGATATAAATACAAACCAATATCAATATCGTTTCAAAATGTAGTACAATGTGTATGATATAAATAAATACATGTTTCAAAAAATAAGAACCAAAAATCTACCCTAGCTCGGTCCAGCTCCACCTCTGAATAACGATAGAATAACGCGCGCCTGCTTCTCGGTCAATAAACTCTGCAATTCATCGCGAGCGGGAGTCTGAGCGGCATGTGGAGCCGGCGATGTGGTCTGCGCAGCCGCCGTCGAGGTAGTCGCTTGCGGAGCCGCGGCTGCGGGAGTCTGAGTGGGCGGTGGAGCTACAGGAGCTGTCTGCGGAACCGCAGCCGATGTAGTGGCTTGCGGAGCCGCAGCCGAAGGAGATGCATGTGGAGGCTCGGCCGATCTACCCTGTCGCGTCTGGATATAACGTGTGTAACAAGCGTGTAAGAACTGTTTATTATTCGAATTCGTATCCTTATTAAGTTATTTCGAAACCCTGTTTGGATATCTAGTTTGGAAAAGCGTTGTTTATTTCAATTACATATGTATGTATGATTAATCAAACTTAAGTCTAAAACCAAATAAGCTCAAGCTACGTACTAATTATGGATATGTTGATATGTATATAATATGAAATGATATTTTACTATAAAGTAGTATACACACCAGCATCTCCTTCAACTCCTAAACGCTGGCCCTCAAGCTATCCAGTTCATGATGGACATGCCGGTCACTGGAGACGGAGGAAGTAACCGCCGGGATGGAGTCCAACCTCATATGGGCCCTGCTAGGGCCCAATCCCCGGCCTCTCCCAACCTCCGTGGTGCCCTCCGTGTGCGGCGTCCAGAACTGGGGTCAGCAGCCTCAGATCGTTCTGTCCGGTAAAATCGATCCCCGAGGCCTGGGCCTGCTCAACCACCCGCTCCTACACCCATATTAAGCAGTAAAGTATAAGTATAAAATTTAAACTTGAACTTTCCAAAACTAAAATTTCAAATTTGGGTAGAAAAAATATTAACATTTACGCAGTACTCCTGGATAGCGACGTCGGGATATCGAAGCTCACCCGTGGCGGGATTTGTCGAGGTGCCGTGGACGGCAAGATATGCGGACAGCACGCTCGGTGTACCACCTGACGCCACGGTCCGAGATGTCTGCAATATTAGAAAGTAACTCTTAATATTAGAAATATTAGAGAATAACTCTTAATATTGCAGAATATTAGAGAATAACTCTTAATTTACCGATAACTCCATGGCTCGAGTAATGTTCCTCGAGCCACCTGTGTAAGTGGGGCGACCCCTCTTCGCCGACTTCCTGTTCTCCGTATTCTGAGCGGCCTGTTTCTGCACAACGCATTAACATTTAGTTTTCTAATTAAGAAACACAAAGAAACCAAAAAAAACCATATAATATACAAAAGAAACCAAAAAACTGAATATGATATAAATATAAACCAAAATCAATATCGCCCAAAATGTTTCAAAATGTAGTAAAATATGTATCATATAAATAAATACATGTTTCAAAAAATAAGAATCAAAATGCTAGCCTAGCTCGGTCCAGCTCCACCTCTGATAAACGCTAGAATCTTGCGCCTACCCCGTCGCGTCTGGACCTAACGTGTGCAATAAGCGTGTAAGAACTCTGTTTTATTCGAATTCTTATCATTATCGAGTTATTTCGAAACCCCATTTGGATATCTAGTTTGGAAAACTGTAGTTTATTTTAATTAGATATGTACATATATGATTAATAAAACATAAGTCTACAACCAAATAAGCTCAGGCTATGTACTGATATTGGATATGTTGATATCTATAATATGACATTATATTTTACTATTAAGTAGTATACATACCAGCATCTCCTTCAACTCCTGAACGGTGGCCTTCAAGCTCTCCAGTTCCTGCTGGATACGTCGCTCACTGGAGATGGAGGAAGTAACCACCGGGGTGGAGTCCAACCTCATATGGGCCCTGCTAGAGCCCAGTCCTTGGCCTCTCTCCCAACCTCCGTGGTGCCGTCCGTGTGCGGCGTCCAGGACTGGGGTCAGCAGTCTCGAATGCTGCCTTCCCCCTAGCAACTGTCAGAACATTATATTTAGCACATACTGGTCTATAAAATTGACAAGAAATACCAAAATCAACAAATTCAAAGCCTTACCAACAGAGATGGAAGATGTGCTCCTATGGTATCTGCATGTATCAAAATTTGAATAATATTAATTAATTTCAGTATATACATACTAACAAGGTAAACTCGCATATAGCGCTGCTTACACATATGACAGGGAGTGAACAGGCTCTTGTAGATCATCAGGCGCAAATCTAATCTCATCACGCAGCCCATGATAATGTGTTGGACGACTAAGAGCAAAAGGAATGTGTGTATATTTATGATATAGCATTCTAAATCAATATACATGCCCTATATAATATATAAACATACCTGGAGGAACGGGAGTGGCCTCTGTCCCTGATATGGACGCATCACCAACAACTAGACAATCAAACATTGACAATATAAGTAATTTTAACATAAACAGGCATGGATATCTATAATATTACATTCAAAATGGATATTAGAGAGCGCACCTGCAGTGAGAAGTGATAAAAGTATCACCCAACAAGAGTATAATTTACAGAATCAGTTGAGACTCTTGAAAGTTATAGAAGAACCTGACCTGCACAAATCTGATGTATGGTTTCCATTGGACACTAAGAAGTCTCTAAAGGGAAAAGCCTATGTGAAAGCCATCATTAGTTCATATCAGAAGATTGATGCTGAAACAGAGAACAAGGAATGTCATTTTTTCCTTCTTCTGCCACATTACTGTCTTCTCCTTCTTCTTCTGCCACATTACTGTCTTCTCCTTCTTATTATGTGCGCGTGCAAATTCAATGACTATATTGAGAATATGGATTAATAGTGGGTAGGAAAAGTATTTCTCAAATGGATTTTGCGTCTAAAAACCATAAACTACTAAGTAATAGCATACATAATTTTTTTAGTATAAAGGTTGTTATTTTAAGTTTTCCCTTATAGAAATATGATCTAACTACATCTATAAACTATAAGTGTGCAGAAAATTATGATAAGAAACCATAAGAAAGGGTCGTAGCCATGCATAACCTTGAATCTACATACCAAATCATGCAAAAGCATGCACTTATTGTCACCTTGCCTTGGAATATAAAATATCTTGGAAGACTATAAGCGAGCATTTAAATCTTGATAGCTTTTGACTTCAACATATATTTTTCTCAAGTACCATGAAATATACTTCCTCCGTATAAACTGTTTTCAGGAAGATGAATTAATAATGATAAATTATCCATTGTGGCTCACTAGGTTAACATTTTCTCTTCTATTGACCATCTTACTAATCTGCTTGGTAAATTTATTCGGAACCGGCTGCGAATCATTAAAAGACATGCATAAGAAAGAAAGCTAAAATACAGATATATAGCATACCGATACATCGAAACTTCATAGTTGCGATGACAATCCAGAGATATTTATT
Source organism: Agapanthus africanus (assembly GCA_030015575.1). Classification (NCBI taxonomy): domain Eukaryota; kingdom Viridiplantae; phylum Streptophyta; class Magnoliopsida; order Asparagales; family Amaryllidaceae; genus Agapanthus; species Agapanthus africanus. The sequence goes on along the minus strand of JASDDO010000008.1, from coordinate 145,608,416 downwards.
TCTACACACGTGGTGCGCGTGCGAATGCGTCAGGCATCATGGACAAATATTTCAGAACATGGAAAGTATTATTCGTATAAAGTAATTAAAACTTTTAAACACCTTGGGTAGATATTTTCTTAGTTGATGCAATCATATCATGAGGACTAAATTTAAGCTATTATACATATGCATATGTATTTTTCTAACCTAATATATATCACACACACACACACAGAGAGAGAGAACACCAGGTAGCAGGATCCTGAAGAAATGGAGTCCATAGTATTGCTCATCATCATCATCCATGATCCCTTTGATAATATTTTTTCAAAGGGATCATGGATGATGATGATGAGCAATGCTATGGACTCCATTTCTTCAGGGTCCTGCTAGCTGATTTCTCTACCAAACTGGTGTTCTCTCTCTCTCTGTGTGTGTGTGTGTGTGTGTGTGTGATATATTAGGTTAGAAAAATACATATGCATATGTATAATAGCTTAAATTTAGTCCTCATGATATGATTGCATCAACTAAGAAAATATCTACCCAAGGTGTTTAAAAGTTTTAATTACTTTATACGAATAATACTTTCCATGTTCTGAAATATTTGTCCATGATGCCTGACGCATTCGCACGCGCACCACGTGTGTAGAAATAAATATCTCTGGATTGCCTTCGCAACTTTGAAGTTTCGATGTATCGGTATGCTATATATCTGTATTTTAGCTTTCTTTCTTATGCATGTATTTTAATGATTCGCAGCCGGTTCCGAATAAATTTACCAAGCAGATTAGTAAGATGGTCAATAGAAGAGAAAATGCTAACCTAGTGAGCCACAATGGATAATTTGTCATTATTAATCCATCTTCCTGAAAACGGTTTATACGGAGGAAGTATATTTCATGGTACTTGAGAAAAATATATGTTGAAGTCAAAAGCTATCAAGATTTAAATGCTCGCTTATAGTCTTCCAAGATATTTTATATCTAAGGCAAGGTGACAATAAGTGCATGCTTATGCATGATTTGGTATGTAGATTCAAGGTTATGCATGGCTACGACCCTTTCTTATGGTTTCTTATCATAATTTTCTGCACACTTATAGTTTATAGATGCAGTTAGATCATATCTTTATAAGGGAAAACTTAAAATAACAACTTTTATACTAAAAAAATTATGTATGCTATTACTTAGTAGTTTATGGTTTTTAGACGCAAAAGCCATTTGAGAAATACTTTTCCTACCCACTATTAATCCATATTCTCAATATAGTCATTGAATTTGCACGCGCACATAATAAGAAGGAGAAGACAGTAATGTGGCAGAAGAAGAAGGAGAAGACAGTAATGTGACAGAAGAAGAAAAAAATGACATTCCTTGTCTCTGTTTCAGCATCAATCTTCTGATATGAACTAATGATGGCTTTCACATAGGCTTTTCCCTTTAGAGACTTCTTAGTGTCCAATGGAAAGCATACATCAGATTTGTGCAGGTCAGGTTCTTCTATGACTTTCAAGAGTCTCAACTGATTCTGTAAATTACACTCTTGTTGGGTGATACTTTTATCACTTCTTACAGCAGGTGCGCTCTCTAATATCCATTTTCAATATCGATAATATTACATTCAAAATGGATATTAGAGAGCGCACCTGCAGTGAGAAGTGGTAAAAGTATCACCCAACTAGGGTGTAATTTACAGAATCAGTTGAGACTCTTGAAAGTCATAGAAGAACCTGACCTGCACAAATCTGATGTATACTTTCTATTGGACACTAAGAAGTATCTAAAAGGAAAAGCCTATGTGAAAGCCATCATTAGTTCATATTAGAAGATTGATGCTAAAACAGAGAACAAGGATTGTCATTTTTTTCTTCTTCTGCCACATTACTGTCTTCTCCTTCTTCTTCTGCCACATTACTGTCTTCTCCTTCTTATTATGTGCGCGTGCAAATTCAATGACTATATTGAGAATATGGATTAATATTGGGTAGGAAAATTATTTCTCAAATGGCTTTTGCGTCTAAAAACCATAAACTACTAAGTAATGGCATACATAATTTTTTAGTATAAAGGTTGTTATTTTAAGTGCGCGTGCAAATTCAATGAAAGCGGAAACTCCAGTGACAAACTTAGGTTGCATAAGTTGTTGCCAATTCACATACATCCAGTCCATAACCCTGACGTACTCATGGGCCATGTTAGACTGTATCATATAAATTGTAGGTTATGATGACTATATTGAGAAATCTAAGAACGGGATGGTTACTGACAAAGGAGAAAATCCGTGTATATGCTTTGTGTGTGCGTTTATCGTTGAAAAAAATAAATTATCGATAATTAAAGTTAGATTTGAGGATACCCATGTATGAGTTGTATTCTATATATATGTGTTTCGATTTATGATTTCGCTTAAGTGTAGAGTTGTTTTTACTTAAAGAAGTATCACCATCTACTATATATAAAAAAATGTAGCAAACTAGGACTAGAACTCATTTAACATTATCAACTAGTGAGATTTCAATGTCGAAAACTCCCTAAAAAGGAAAATTACTAAAAGGAAAAGACTCTTTGAACAAAACGCATCCACTAGCAATAATATGGAACTGAGACTCGATCAAGATTCTCTGGACTAAAATATTCCAAGGAATTGCTATTTGAATTACGTTAATTTGGAACACGATCGTTGTAAGTTGTACTTTCCATACTTTTGCCATGCCCATGAGCACACAAACTTCTCCCCAATCACAAATCCCAGTCCAGATTGGTATTCAAAATTTATTTAATTAGTTTGTGATCCACATTATTGATTCGTTGCTTGAGGCATCAATGTAGGCACAAATATCACTGAAGCAGCCTAAATCACTGTTGGATATATGTATGCCCTAAAGGCCATTATGTGATAGTGGATGTATCTATATATGTATATATATTCAGTTTGCATTCTTGCTCGACATGATAGTAAGCTATCTGGTTCTTCTTTATCTGACATGTTGATTTGATCATGCTTTTATTCATTCATACATGCTGATAAAGCCCTGAGAATATCGGCTTGACTACTCTGATTATGATAGAGATCATACTAGTGGGACATTTGTAGTCTATAAGCATATCCTGAAATGTCCCTAGTCGGAGGTGTATCGAGACGGGGCATCGATATACCAGAGTAGACTAGCGTATATGATACTAGACCCATGTGATGGGCGATGGATGTTCCCACATTCATCGATGTTTGACATCAAGATCATATACGGGTGCTCAGTGCTGACTGGGTACACTGGACGGACTCACCGAGAACTCCTATATGGAATTATATCTATCGTCGGATAGCAGTTCTCAGTTGACACTGGTACAGGTTAGTCTGTAGACCCGAGATCGTCATGGAGTCTTGTGTGTTCTCCCACTGTACTTTGATTGCCACCCTACCACGGCTCTACTGAGTTGTGCAAACAGGTGGCCGTTGGGTACAGTCCTGAGACACACAAAGGCAATGAGCGATAGGAGGGGTTTCGTCTCTCCCGATATTAGGAGTTGATGCTGTACTGTGCCCGACTGGTTATATCAGTAAGTCCCTGGCCAGGGCTGCTGAGATTTGCTGATAAGTGTTATCAGTAGTTTCTCGATCTGTTATAGACCATTCACCGGCACGACTTATTGAGTTATTAGGGTCGACGTGACCATCCCTAGGCTCAATATGCAGCATATCTGACAAAGAGACCGGACTGTACGGTAGTGTTGCCGGATGGCTCGACGGGAGTTGTAGCAGGTTCGCTTGTTGTCTTCTGATCGCTCAATACCTGGATGACCGTTACGTTTAGCTGACCGCTTGCTGCTTGAGGGTACCTGATATGATCATCAACCTCTGCCGGCGTATTGACGAGTCTTAGAGTCCCACAAAGGAGTTATCCAGTCCAGGCGAAACGTTGTGGAGCGCGTATGCGATATGCGCATGCACCCGATTGAAATGTGCGTATATGATACCGAACATTGATCGGGCGGCTTGCTTTTGGTGGGGTCATATGTGATATGGCCGGATTGATGAATCAAGTGTTGATTTATCATTTAACCATTAGCTTTCTCACTTGAAACCTTTCTAGTATGTGATGGATGTATGTAAGCATGCATGTGTTTCTTTCTTTCATTCTAGTTTCATGCACATGTGGATGTGCATACATGCATACATACATACACCCATCCATCATGGTTGTTAGCATATGGAAATGGTGGCAATATAAGACTCACACCATGGATTAAATAATGGATTATTATTTGATTTTGGATTTAAAAGAAAATGAAAAGGAAAGGATAATCATTCTAGCTTCTACATTCTTCCTTTGACCTAACCATGCTCAACTACCACTAACCTAGGGTTATCCTTCTCTTTATCATTTAAAACCCAAGTTAAATTAACTATCCATCATTTAATCATGGTTGAAAGCAAGAAGGAATAAAATATAAAAGGTTATATTTCATTTCTTTGCAACTAAGGGTTATTTTTTCCACCTCTAGTTAAAAATAGCCACCATCTTCATCCTCTTTCTCATTTGCTCTCTAGCTTTTTTCTAGTGAGTAAATCACACTTAAAGAAAGGTTTTTGAAGTGAGAATCTTAAGCACAACTTCATTCTACACAAGTTTAGCCAACTTGTTTAGAGTGTTCTATTCGGTTTTACGAAGTTGCGAGCTTGGACGGCGAACTACGTGGTGGATCATCGTGGGCATAAGAAGACTTCAAGAGGACTTCCATTCAACACCCTAGAGACCAAGGAGTCCAGCGAAAGGGATCTACAAAGGTTGTAGTCTCGAAACCCTAGATTAGTTCGCTTTATTTTTCGAAACCCTAATTTTCTAGGATCGATTCCTTTGCATGTTCGTTTAGCACCATAAATATTTAAACTTTTGGACATGTGATGCTTCAAAACTATTCATAGGGTGCTAAACAAACCTTTCATTGGTATCAGAACCGACCTAGAACATTAGGCGACCTTTTTACGAAGTTAAAACTCCGATCGAACCAAAATACGGCGTTTTAGGGTGCTCTCTGGAAATTTTCTAAAAATTGACATTTTTCAGAATTAAAAATATGTAAAAAATACAGCAGGAAAAAATAAGGATTACGGTACAAAAATTATTCCATGAACAGTGATTGTTGCCGCGGAAACGCGGCCTAAGCTTGCTTAGGCCGCGGTTCCGCTGCCGTATGTATTAATTGTTGGATAATTGTTTTACAGTAATTCATTAATCTGCTTGTATAATTTTTTGGGTATTTTTAATCTGTATTTAGTTTTGAAAAGTTCTGGAGATGGTTTTGGACTCGTCGATTCGATCGGGATTTTCATTTCGTAGCTTTTCCGGGTAAATTAGAAAGTATTGAAGTGTTTGAACGAGTATCATTTACTCACAATTCACGGGGTTTAAATACTTTGGAGATATGTGCAAGTCTTTTTGCGGTGGTCCCTCTAGAAGACAACAAACCTTAACTCGATTTTGTGACCGTCTCGAACTGCCCTTTGAACCTTAGGGTTTGGGGCAGTACGGCGTGCCACATGTGAGGCGTTGGCTTGACCCTTCTACGGCTGGACCGCTACTACTGTGTCACACTCCGGATTTTTGAACCCTGCTCAAGTGTTGAGCTTTAGTGAATCTTTGGTACTTGATCGTTCGTTCGAAAACTTTAATACTGTCTGTTTGTCTGGAATGTGATACAATATGTGGAATTCATATAGTTTAGGCATGAAATACGAAATATGTGATATTTCGCATTTATGATGTCTAAAGAGAATCTGGATTCCAAATATTGTAGTTTTACACTTTCTTTTCTGTGACTGTAAGTGTAGTATGTACGATATCGCCGGTTTCGTTTCTATACATCAACGACAATCGGGGTACGCATACTTACTTACGTTGATGATATGTGATATTATGTGTTGCTGAGATATGATGTGCAGGATTGTCGCGATTGAATAGCCGGGGGGTTTTATGTGAGATGAGAGTTTTATATTTTCATTCATGTAAATTCAAATGTAATGTAATATTCTTTTATTTGGGGCACTTCCAGGTTGAGGTTGTGTCACCAGTGTTGTATATTATTTACTTTTCCGCATTAGGATGGACCCAAGGAGGGGAGCACAGGTGACCGGGTTCTGGGGTTCAGTGGGAGGCCATCTCGAGGAGTCGAGACCGGGTCTCCTAAACTCCAGAATTGGTAGGGTCACTTGCCGCTCTCGTAGGGGTCCAGGGTGTGGGCTTGGCTATTCATCGCGACTGTGGAATCCGTATTTTCTATTCTGGCTAAATACTAAATACGGACGTCCTAGGATATCCCACGTTATATCTATGTTTCTGCTGCCTGTGTTCTGTGATATCTGAGACGAATGACATATTATATATATGATATATAGTAGACGTTGCTTATGTTTTACACCCACGCTAGTCCCGTCCCGGTATGCCGTTAGTTAAGTAACCTAACGGTGCATAACGGAACATTGCGGCGAATGCGGATGGCATAAGCGTACGTGTTATTTTCGTTTCTTTTCTGTGATTGGCTTAAGGACTTAAATGATGGGATTACGTTAATGTGATTAATGTAAAGAAAATAAACCTAAAAAGATGTTGTAGAATCGGATTTGAAAACTACTCGGCTATTTATGAAAAAGCTACATTTCAAAACTGCGGAGCTTAAGCCACTCCTTTTGAAAACTGTTGGATTCTACAACGATATCAAGCTCAAAGCGTTAAAGATTTTCTTAAAAATCATTCGCAACCCTCCGTCATTTTAGGAAGTAGAGTACTTAGTATTCGTGCTACGTTTGTTGACTTTAGTTAAGGCGTAGTGTACGGTAGCTAAGTGATGTCTTCCTACACTGCATATGATGCAGATTAATTAGGACATTCATGCGACTTTGTTGACCATAGTTAAGGGTCATATGGGTGGGTCAAATTGATCAAGAAATGACGGGTAGAACTTGACTGGTACTTATGATTTGTTGACCATAATTAAGGTCATAAGTACTAGGGGTAAAAATTACATTGGGAATTTCAAGTGTTGAAATTTGTAATGAGATTGCATACCTTCCATGTGATGGTTGGATCCCGATCCCACTGTGGGCAATAGTTGCTCCTAGGAGAGTTTTACAGTTTACAATTAGCTAACTCATTAGGTGTCTAGAAAGGTGTTAACGGGGCTCCGCCTCTTGGAAAACGAGGTTTACTCTAATTAGGTCCGTGCGAAAGCACGGGGAACCTCCCTCAAAGTACCGACACTGGCCTGGCTGAACGGTTAGCGAAGTTGTAGACTGTAATTAATCCTGGCTAGTTTTTCTTTTTAAGGTTTGAAAGAAAAACTTGATAAAAAGCAGTGGGAAACATCGATTAGACAAGATAATAAACCAATCTAATATATGCAAGAGCTTTCGCTGAGTGTATTCTTTTCTCTCTCTTAATGGCAGATACCCATGACTGGACTCAAGCTTTTACTAGATAAATCCAAACTGAATGGGACCAACTATAAAGACTGGCTGAGGAATCTGAAAATCGCCTTGACTTATGATAAAGTATCATATGTCCTCACGGCTTTAGCCCCGCCCGTCCCAGGTCCAAAATCCTCAGTTGCGGACATTGAAGTCCGCAAGACATGGGACGCTGACTGTGCCACGGCAAAATGCCTCGCGCTTGCATCGATGGACAACACACATCAAAAGCAGCACGAGGACATGGACATTCACGGTATATTGCTCCATACAAAGGAGTTGTATGGGGAGCAATCCCGCGTATTACGATACGAAGCATCAAAGAAACTGTTTCAGATGCGAATGGCCCCTGGCACACCAGTAGGAGACCATGTTTTGAAGATGATAGCTCTTATAGAAGAGCTTGAGGACCTTGGATGGACAATGGATAATGAACAATATATAGATATTATTCTGCAGTCCCTCCCCTCCACCTTTGCTCAGTTCATAGTGAACTTTAACATGCATGGCATGGAAAAGGAACTCCCTGAACTCCTAAATATGTTAAGGAGTGCAGAGAGCACTATGAAGTCAGCAAAAACTCCCGTTATGACTATTGGACAGTCTTCTTCTTCTCGCCCGAAAGCTAAGGACAAGGGAAAGAAAAAGAAGAAACCCACTAATCCTAAGGGCGGAGTTAAAAAGGTGAAGGGAAAGGGAAAGTCCAAAGCTGGAGACCCGGGGAAAGGCGAGTGTTTTCATTGCCACAAGACAGGACATTGGAAGCGCAATTGCACGGAGTACTTAAGTCTCAAGAAGAAGCATGGTGATGCTTCCGCTTCAGGTGCGTTTGTGACTGAAAACTGTTTTTCTATAAACTCTGCTTCCTGGGTATTGGATACCGGTTCAGGTTCTCACATTTGCAATTCTATGCAGGGGCTGAGAAATAGCAAGGTTTTGAAGATAGGTGACCATACTCTCCGCGTTGGAAATGGTTCCGATGTACATACAGTCGCAGTGGGAGAGTATCACTTGGGGTTTCCTCTGGATGTATTTTGATTTTGAATCCATGTTATTTTGTACCAAGTATGCTATGTAATGTAATATCCGTTTCTTTGTTGGACAATGAAGGATATAATTTTGTGTTGCAGAACAATGTTATGAACATTCACCTAAATCAAATGTTGGTTGGGTATGGTACGCTAAATAACGGAATATATGTTCTAAATCAACACACAGTTTTCAGTATACAACACACTAATAAAAGAAAACTTTCAGAATTAAATGAAGCTTTTCTTTGGCACTGTAGACTTGGTCATATTAACGAAACAAGGCTAAACAAGTTACACAAAGATGGATATTTAAATTCTTTTGAATATAAATCTTATGCGACTTGCCAGTCTTGTATCAAGGGTAAAATGACCAAAACTCCGTTTACCGGACACGGAGAAAGAGCTACTCAGCTCCTCGGCCTCATACATAGTGATGTATGTGGGCCTATGTCTACACAGGCTAGAGGCGGTTTTTCATACTTCATTACATTCACTGACGATTTCTCAAGATTCGGTCATGTATTTTTATTAAAGCACAAGTCCGACGCTTTCGAGAAATTCATTGAATATAAACAAGAAGTAGAAAAACAAACCGGCTTGAGAATTAAGATGCTTCGATCAGATCGAGGTGGAGAGTATCTCAGTACAGAATTTGCAAACTTCCTAAAAGAGAATGGGATTCTCTCTCAGCTCACTCCTCCTTACACACCACAGCACAACGGTGTGTCAGAACGACGGAATAGGACCCTATTAGATATGGTCCGGTCTATGATGAGTGACGCTGAGTTACCAGTCTCGTTTTGGGGGCATGCATTGGAGATTGCAGCGTTTCTGCTAAACAGGGTTCCAACCAAAGCCGTGTCTACCACGCCATATGAGATATGGAATGGGAAGAGACCATCTCTTAAGAGAATTAAGATTTGGGGTTGCCCGGCCTATGTTAAAAAGCAGAATCCGGACAAACTCGAGACACGGTCAGTCATGTGTAACTTTGTGGGATATCCAAAGAATTCTTATGGATATCTGTTCTACCACAAAGAGGAACAAAAAGTGTTTGTTTCTCAGTATGCCACATTCTTGGAAAAAGAGTTTTTCACAGATAAAGATGATGGCAAGGTAGTAGATCTAGAAGAGGTTCTGGAGACAAAAACTACAAATGACGATTTGGTTGAACCGGCTGTTGCAACAGAAACTGAAGAACCTCGGCCACTCCGTAGGTCTGGTAGGACTTCTCGCCCACCGGAGAGGTACTACGGTTTCCTCATTGATGGTAACGGAGAAGATTGCATCATGGATGATGATGATCCTACCAGTTTTCAGCAAGCTATCACGAGTGGTGACTCTGTGAAGTGGCTGGATGCCATGAGATCCGAAATGGAGTCTATGTACACCAACAAAGTATGGACTTTGGACGTTGTACCCCCTGCGGTAAAACCTGTAGGGTGAAAATGGATCTTTAAAAGAAAGATTGGTGTGGATAGGCAGGTAGAGACCTATAAGGCAAGACTTGTGGCGAAAGGTTTTCGTCAAAGACCAGGTTTGGACTATGACGAAACCTTTTCGCCCGTAGCCATGCTTAAATCCATTCGGATCCTACTTGCTATTGCTGCTCACTACGACTATGAAATCTGGCAGATGGACGTTAAAACAGCATTTCTAAATGGAGATTTAGAAGAATGCATTTATATGGATCAGCCAGAGGGCTTCATTGACAGTGGGAGCAGCGAGAAAGCATGTAGATTGCTTAAATCCATATATGGGTTAAAGCAGGCATCTCGGAGTTGGAACATCTGTTTCGATGATGTTATCAAAGAGTTTGATTTCATCAAAAATCCAGATGAACCTTGTGTTTATAAGAAGGCTGTAGGAAGAGCTGTCACATTCCTCGTATTGTACGTGGATGACATTCTTCTGATAGGAAATGATATTCCTATGCTACAGTCGGTCAAATCATTCTTATCACTGAGGTTCTCCATGAAGGACCTGGGTGATGCCACATACATCCTGGGCATAAGGATCTATAGGGATAGATCCAAAAAGTTATTGGGATTGTCCCAAACCAGTTACATCAACACCATCCTAAAAAGGTTTAGTATGGAAGACTCCAAGCGGGGTGCCTTACCCGCTTGCCATGGAGTCACTCTCTCCAAGGATTCTTGTCCAAAGACCGATGAAGAGAGAGCTCGCATGAGCATTATACCTTATGCTTCGGTAGTAGGATATATAATGTATGCGATGTTATGTACACGCCCAGATGTAGCTTATGCACTTAGTGTTGTAAGAAGGTATCAATCCAACCCAGGGGAGAACCACTGGACAGCTGTGAAGAACATTCTTAAGTACTTACAAAGGACTAAAGAATTGTTCTTGGTGTATGGTAATACAGATCTCCAAATGGAGGCCTTTACCGATTCGAGCTTCCAGAGCGATAAGGATGACAGCAAATCTATCTCAGGGTTTGTATTTACCCTCAATGGAGGGGCGGTAAGTTGGAAGAGTTCCAAACAAGATACCGTTGCAGACTCTACGATGGAAGCCGAGTACATTGCTGTAAATGATGCCGCCAAGGAAGCCGTCTGGATGAAGAAGTTCGTCTTGGAGCTAGGAGTAGTTCCAACCATTATTGATCCAATATCCTTGTATTGTGATAATAATGGGGCTATGGCATTAGCCAAGGAGCCCAGATCCCATCAGCGGTCCAGACACATCCTGAGGCGCTTTCATTTGATCCGGGAGATTGTTGATCGCCGCGAGATCGAGATTAAGAGAGTAGACACAAAGAACAACGCCGCGGATCCACTCACCAAGGCCCTCCCTCAGCCACAGCATGAGCGACTTTTCGAGATGTTGGGTATGAGATACGCCAATAATTGGCCTTAGTGCAAGTGGGAGATTGTTGGATATATGTATGCCCTAGAGGCCATTATGTAATAGTGGATGTATCTATACATGTATATATATTCAGTTTGCATTCTTGCTCGACATGATAGTATGCTATCTGGTTCTTCTTTATCTGACATGTTGATTTGATCATGCTTTTATTCATTCATACATGCTGATAAAGCCCTGAGGATATCGGCTTGACTACTCTGATTATGATAGAGATCAAACTAGTGGGACATTTGTAGTCTATAAGCATATCCTGAAATGTCCCTAGTCGGAGGTGTATCGAGACGGGGCATCGATATACCAGAGTAGACTAGCGTATATGATACTAGACCCATGTGATGGGCGATGGATGTTCCCACATTCATCGATGTTTGACATCAAGATCATATACGGGTGCTCAGTGCTGACTGGGTACACTGGACGGACTCACCGAGAACTCCTATATGGAATTATATCTATCGTCGGATAGCAGTTCTCAGGTGACACTGGTACAGGTTAGTCTGTAGACCTGAGATCGTCATGGAGTCTTGTGTGTTCTCCCACTGTACTTTGATTGCCACCCTACCACGGCTCTACTGAGTCGTGCAAACAGGTGGCCGTTGGGTACAGTCCCGAGACACACGAAGGCAATGAGCGATAGGATGGGTTTCGTCTCTCCCAATATTGGGAGTTGATGCTGTACTGTGCCCGACTGGTTATATCAGTAAGTCCCTGGCCAGGGCTGCTGAGATTTGCTGATAAGTGTTATCAGTAGTTTCTCGATCTGTTATAGACCATTCACCGGCACGACTTATTGAGTTATTAGGGTCGACGTGACCATCCCTAGGCTCAATATGCAGCATATCTGACGAAAAGACCGGACTGTACGGTAGTGTTGCCAGATGGCTCGACGAGAGTTGTAGCAGGTTCGCTTGTTGTCTTCTGATCGCTCAATACCCTGGTGGCCGTTACGTTTAGCTGACCGCTTGCGGCTTGAGGGTACCTGATATGATCATCACCCTCTGCCGGCGTATTGACGAGTCTTAGAGTCCCATAAAGGAGTTACCCAGTCCAGGCGAAACGTTGTGGTGCGCGTATGCGATAAGCGCATGCACCCGATTGAAATGTGCGTATATGATACCGAATATTGATCGGGCGGCTTGCTTTTGGTGGGGTCATATGTGATATGGCCGGATTGATGAATCAAGTGTTGATTTATCATTTGACCATTATTTTTCTCACTTGAAACCTTTCTAGTATGTGATGGATGTATGTAAGCATGCATGTGTTTCTTTCTTTCATTCTAGTTTCATGCACATGTGGATGTGCATACATGCATACATACATACACCCATCCATCATGGTTGTTAGCATATGGAAATGGTGGCAATATAAGACTCACACCATGGATTACATAATGGATTATTATTTGATTTTGGATTTAAAAGAAAATGAAAAGGAAAGGATAATCATTCTAGCTTCTACATTCTTCGTTTGACCTAACCATGCTCAACTACCACTAACCTAGGGTTATCCTTCTCTTTATCATTTAAAACCAAAGTTAAATTAACTATCCATCATTTAATCATGGTTGAAAGCAAGAAGGAATAAAATATAAAAGGTTATATTTCATTTCTTTGCAACTAAGGGTTATTTTTTCCACCTCTAGTTAAAAATAGCCACCATCTTCATCCTCTTTCTCATTTGCTCTCTAGCTTTTTTCTAGTGAGTAAATCACACTTAAAGAAAGGTTTTTGAAGTGAGAATCTTAAGCACAACTTCATTCTACACAAGTTTAGCCAACTTGTTTAGAGTGTTCTCTTCGGTTTTACGAAGTTGCGAGCTTGGACGGCGAACTCCGTGGTGCATCGTCGTGGACGCAAGAGGACTTCAAGAGGACTTCCATTCAACACCCTAGAGACCAAGGAGTCCAGAGAAAGGGAGCTACAAAGGTTGTAGTCTCGAAACCCTAGATTAGTTCGCTTTATTTTTCGAAACCCTAATTTTCTAGGATCGATTCCTTTGCATGTTCGTTTAGCACCATAAAAATTTAAACTTTTGGACATGTGATGCTACAAAACTCTTCATAGGGTGCTAAACAAACCTTTCAATCACTATATGAACCGGTTATCGGTTTCAAATCCACCAGAATTAGAATTTCATCCGAACAACTTTCACACAATAATCGGAACCTGGTCAACAAATTTGTCATGCCCGTTGTGGTTTTACTTATGTACAGTACTTCCACAAAATACGTGCTGTCATTTCTAAATGGAAGTTTCTCAGTGCCACCATAGTAGCAGAAGATGGAATTGTTTATCGCAACTAGATTATGCTAAGCCTCGGATAGATTAGGCAAACATGATCTAGAAGAATATAATTAGCAGAGGAAAAATATAATAAAACAAAACAAAGCGTAGCAAATAAGATAAAATAAAATAAAGATATATAAAATAAAAGAGAAATAAGTTTTCGAGAGGAGAGGTGCAAGATATCATGTGCCCCGAAGAAAAGGAGGGCAAAAACAGTGTTGGCATTCATAAGAGGAAAGCTAGACTAACAAGAAGAAACATTACAAATATTACTATATTTATGAATTATCACAGAAAATCAACACAGAATCTGCAAGAAAATCAAAAGTATGGCTCAAATATGAGACGGACAAATATCTTTTCCTCTCTTATCTTTTCTTTTTGAAAACAAATACCAGAAGATGTTGACTTTCTGGATAGATAGGAGTGAATATGATAAAAACATGTAAAGGGTGCATGGAAGTGCTAACAGAGACTCTTTGTTGCAACTTTATAGTAAACGGAACAATAACTGGCATATTCAAGTTAAAAGAATTGAAAGAATAATGAACATGGCTTACAAACTTGGGTGAGAACGATGTGACACTCAGGAAAATATCTAAAAAACAAATTCATAAATGCGGTTAGGCCAAAACCGGACTAAATCCTGCCATGCGACTGATATTCCTTGATGTAGAAGTAAATATAACTGTGGCACACACGCACACATGCACACAAAAACTATGGCACAAACAAGTGGAAATATGCAAATAAACATGCATGCATGCAGACATTAAAAGATTAATATAACAGAGATGTCTACTGATGATTTGTAAGATGCTATCGCAGGTAGGACAACTGCCAATTCTATGGCTTGTGGCCACCAGCGACTGCTTTCTCACCACAGTAAAAATAATGAGGGACTATAACATATCATGAATTCGATATGCACCGTGATTTCATAGCATATGTCTTTTAACCTATAATGTACAAGTTCAGGGCGTTGATTGCAGAGGTGCATACAGTCTGAACTAGTAAATATACGTAAGAAGGAAAAAGAAGAAACGATTCATAAATATGGTTGGGCCAGAAACAGACTTAGTCACTGGATGACATATAACTGATATTCCTTGATGTAGAAGTCAATACACCTTTGATAACAAACTCATTCTTTTTTGGGAGATATATGAATAACCGACTCTGACCCTCAGCATTCCATTGAACACATGGAAATCCATCGTATCTCATATCCAGCCACCTCACTTCACCGATCCTATGATCGCCCTCTGGAGGACGCACAGCCCTAGCCGTAGCCGTAGCCCCAGCCCCAACCCTAGCCCTAGCCGCAGCCCAGCCCTAGCCCCAGCCCGCAGCCCCAGCCGTACCCCCAATAAAAAATTTGATAAATTGACCCTTCCTCGACCCCGACCCCGACCCTAACCCTACCTGAACCCGACCCCGCAGCCCAGCCCCTGCCCCAACCCTAACCCGACCCCGACTGCGACCGCGACCCCAGCCCAACCCCAACTCGCACGCCATGAACCCTAAGCTCAAAATAATCCAATAAATTCTTTAATTTACCTCGAGATTTACTCACCTGAACGGCTGCTGGGGCTGGGGAGACGACCTGAACCGCGGTGGCGATGACCTGAACCGCTGTGGCGACAAGAACTGCAGTGGCGACGAAACCGGCGGTGGCGACGAGGAGAACAACCTTGGCGGCGACGGCGTGGCGATTTGGGGCTTATTTTCGCGCGCGATCGAGAGAGAGAGAGGGAAGTGAGCGTAGGCGATCGATCTGGGATTTTGTTAAATCGATATTTACTTGCCCCTACGGACATATCCGTAGGTCCTTTGTTTGCGGCTCCGTAGGGGCAAACACCTAATTAAGAATTAATATTTTTATTCTTGGACGTCTTTGCCCGTACGGGCAACCTTTTAGCCCTACGGATTAATCCGTAGGGCCAAGTTATTTCTGCCCCTACGGATTACAATATCCGTAGGGGGAACCCCCTATTTTACTAGTGTCTCTCTCTGTCTACTCTACTTCTTCCTCATCTTTGGGACTTAACGAGCGATTTGTTCGCTGACGACATTCTATTTCTTCTTCTTTGGAATGTCGTCAGGTGTTTCGGACCTTCTAAAGACAGAGCCCATCAGTGAGGATTTGGATCAGCTATCCTTCGACCCGGAGCTCTAGATCCACTTGTACATTACATTCATTTTCATTTCTGTTATGCCACTGTTTAGGCATTGCTTTCCATTCCATGTATTTACTTTTCAGATGTATTGTAAAAACAACGTTAGTAAATAAAGTTGTTGTTTGTTTACATCATGTCTCTTGTGTACATTTCATTTTATATTGCTTAGATACGCTTAGCGTGTTTACTTCTAAGTAAATACGCAGCGGCCTCACAGCGTTCCCTTCCCGGTACACCGGGAAGCGGGGCGTGACAGTGTTCAGGAAAAACGCCTCGGCACTGTTCATGAGGTATAACCCGCATTGTTTCGCTCAACAGTCGGGTTACAATTAGGGTGTTCCCCTTGAGGCGTTCTTAGCCGAGCCGGCCGCTACAGAAGAGGGTATTCGCATCGCACTGCAGCACTTTATGCGGCTAAATACGGGGTCCGACTTTTTCATCAGCGAACCGAGCTATGTGCCAAAAGCTTCGAACGCTTACGCGGCGTGGTATCACATGCGACGGGTGCTGTTATCCGGGAAGAGAGGCGGCTATTACTTGATCATAAGGATGTTGTCCCAGCTGGTAATCCAGCAGTTCCTTTGAAGCGACGGACCGCAGTTCGTCCCTCCTTAAGAGAAGTCACTATGGTTGTGGTCCTACGCGCCTTCCCTGAGAAGCCTCAGCCTAGTGTTCCCGTAACCGCGGTAGCCATAGCATCTCCGGAACCTGGTGTTGGTACTGAAATCGGAACCCGCCATCTGAAAATGCCTGTCAAGCGCAAAATCTTGTCGTTGTCCGCCTGTGTCCGCTGGCAGAAAAGGAAGAAGTCGCTATTTTTTGCCGACGTCGTATTTGGCCAGGAGCCACATGCTCCCTACAGCGAGGGCTTGTGCGAATACGGTACCAACGAGGGTTTGTTCAATACGCCTGTGACAGACACTAATCTTCAGGCTGCCCTCGCAGCTTCCGAGCGACTGGCTCGTGAGGAAGCGTCGTTGATCACCATCGCAAAGTCAGGTATACTTCAGTTGTATTCTTCTGCGTCTATCTCTTTCCTATTATTATGCTTTCACTAACGCTCTCTTCTTTAACAGGTATTTCTGCCGAAGAGGCTCTCGCGGCTTCCATCAAGACATTCGAGGAAGAAGAGAGGCTCCGCGCTTCTTTGGGCCTTTGTATAAGTTGCTTCATTAAACCTTTATTCTTTTTATTCGTGCTATGACCCTCTCTTTCACCTTATTGTGGAGACTACCTCAACTCAGGCTATTCAAAGTGCAGTGCTGATCCCGAGTGCCGATGCAGCAAAACTTTTAGAGCAAGCCGCTATGGCCACGGCCCTCCTAAAGTCACCGCCAGAGGCTTTGCTAAAGCAGCCGATGATGGACGCAGTAGCGGCTCCAGAGGCAGAGCTTGGTTCGGATGATGACGTCCCCCTGTCAAAAGTTTTGAGGAGATAATTTCTCATGGCTCAGACCGAAAGGAAGCGCAGGAAGCATGCGGTGAAGGAGCGTGATGTCGCTTTGGCTATAGGTGTAGGCTAGAGCAATATTCCGCCTGTTGATATCCCTTCGGCGGATATTCCCTCTGCCCTGTCTACTGCCCATAGACAGGTTGCACGTGCAGTTCGGGAAGGAACTGAAAAGCCGCTTCAAGGTAACGTAACGTCCAGTATTTTATTAGAACTTGATCATTGAATTCTGACATACGCATTTTCTGCAGGGCCAAGCCTTGGTGATGGGATGGCAGACGAAACGCTGGCGATTACAGAGCCTGAAGTGGCTACTCGTTCTCGGGAATCTGGGATTATTCAGACCGCTGCTCTTTCTCCCTGTGGCTTCTTGGTATCGGCGGGCGTTGCAACCGTTACGATGACCCTCGTCAAGTCAGGGGATGAAGTTATGAGCGCAGAATCTATTCCTCCGAGAGAGAGTGAAGAAGCCGTTACACCTGGTGACGCCTCCATCATAGTTTTGGTCCATGATCTATTAGGTAGTCGCTGGGTCACTGTTTTCGAGTTTCTCAATCCTGTTCAGCCCTTCTAATGATATTTTTTTGTCTTGAATATAGGCGCGGTGAACCCTGAAGATGTGCCGTTTGAAAAAGTATCGCCAGTCGCTGCTCTGACGGTCGCTGTCCCCTCGCCTTCTTCTATGCCCCCTCAAATATTGGAAGGTGTGGGTTTTTGACTTATTTGTTTCACCGTGGGTACTATCATCCTTGTATTGAAAGTATATTGTCACAACTCTGCAGGAGTCCTTTTCGACCATCTATACCAGGTGTTGAACCCGCATTTCTCTTTTCAGTCGGAAGTCATTCCACCTTCTGGTATCGGTTAGTATATTCTTCAGCTAATGTCTGCCCCCTTTCTTTTATGGATAGACATATTGTTGCTAAGTCTTCTTTATATTGATCATAGCTTCACAGGTTGCAGGAGGAGACGAGAGAATAGCCATGCCTCCGGTACTCCTCATCCTGCCGCCTGTTGCAGTTGGTATAATAGACTTCATCCCTCGTGTATTTTCTTTATCTCCCGTGTCAATATTTGACTGTAATTCATTTTGCAACATTTGCACCGGCTCCAGCTCCTTTCGAGTCTCGCATTCCAATGCCCACAGGGCCCTTCACAAAACGCATATCTTCCAGGGGCGCCGCAAATAGCCGGTGAATGTTGAGCGAATTTATCGAAGATCTCGATGCTGAGGCCCTCAGTTCTGCTACGGATTTTGCCGTTGAAGTCAATCCGATGCTGGTGAAACTTATGAACTTCCATGATGAAGATCTCGTCGGCTCTTGGGTTGATTACTGCAGAAATATCGAGGCTTGCCTGCACGAGATTGAGCTCAAGCATTTCGCTCCTGAGGTGTTGTCTTCGAAATCCCAAAGGGATGCGTGGGTCGAGCATAGCGTTCCTTTCATTCGCCATTTTGAACAACAGGCGACCCTGGGACGAAAGGAACACAAGGTGGCTTCCAGCGAATCTTTCCGATTGCGTGCCCGGGTTGAAGCGAATGCTGCGCAGTTAAAAGCTGTTTTCGACAACCTCCAACAATGTATCTCAGATGGGCTGACGCTGAAGCGGGCGCTCGACCTCACCGAACGGGTCATGCAGGACTGTGAAGCTAACCTGCTAGAAACCAATGAAAAGCTTTCGACCTGTTTGCGGCAACGGACTCAGGTTGAAGCAGAATTGGCCGTAGTAGATGACCATATGAAAGGATTGAGAAGAGTGCACGAGCGGCTTGCTGATTTGCTGAAGATGCCTCCTTAATAACCGTCATTGTACCCTTTTTTGTACTGGCTGTAAACTTGCGATATATGAATAACATGTATTCATTTTGATTCCTTTATGAAATGTATCTTGTATTCACCTGAATATGAATAAAAGACATATTTTATTTCATATTGGCATGTAACTATGGCAAATGTGGCCCGTAGATAGTCCATATTGACCTCCTCGCAGCGCAGCGATGGCTTAGGAAATAGGTTCAGGTCTGTCGCCTAAGACTTTTCAACTTTATGATCTGTGAGGGTCTCATAAAGACTTTTCTCACTACGAGTCGTGAGGATCTCGTAGGTGTATTTTCTCCTTAGGAGTCGTGAGGACTCCTAAGTGTGTTTTCTCTTAAGAGTCGTAAGGATCTCCCAAGAGAATTTTCCCCATTACAAGTCGAGAGGACTCGTAAGTGGTTTTTTCCTTCCTTATTGATATTTGACTTTGAAGAGTGTGGCCCGTGGTTAGTATACAATAGTCCATCTTGGACCTACTTGCAGGGCCCCAGTGCTTAGAAAACAGGTTGATATCCCCATAGCCTAAGGCTTTTCCCTACGAGTCAAGACGAGTCGAGAAGTTCTCGTAGGAACATTGTTTTCCCTACGGGTCGAGACGAATCGAGTGTAGGGTTAGTATAGTACCTTGTGAAGGTTTTGGCAAGCATCAATCATGCTACTTTCAAATTTTTGGGGTGCTAAACAAACCCTAACCAAGATCTTAACTAGAGACTTAGGGTTAATATAGCAAGTAAACAACTTTACTTCTAAGAGTTTGGGATTACAACCTTTGTAGTCCGTTCCTTCACTTCATAAGCTCCGTGTTGAGGTCTCTTCGCCGCGATCATCATGTACCCGGACTCTAGAGAGGCTCCATGAAGAGAAAGATGCAAGCTTGCTTCCAATCTTCAACAACTAAGATGATCTACCTTAAAGAATCTCAAACCCAAGCTCATGCTTCACTAATAAAGTATTAGCAAAGCAAACACCCTAATCTATGTGGCTAGAATAGATGAGGATGATGAAGTAGGAATTTATTTCTCTTTTGTTTTCTTTATCTCACTCAAAATCATCACAAACCCAAAAGCTAGTAAGCTTTTCAAGAGGAAGAAGAAGAAGAAATCTATTTGTGATGAATCATGAATTATTGTTGTGGTTACAATTGCAACCATGAGTTAAGAATAAAGGGCTTAACTCATGTAGAGAATAAACCATGGTTAAAAGGTTTGGGTTGGGTTAATAAATATCAACACAAAATATTTAAGCAAAAAACAAAAGGAAGCTTCATGAAAAAGCCAACCCAAATGCTAACCCAAATCAAACCCTAACTTGTTTAATCTCTACAAATCATGTTACATTTGAAACCCTAACATGTTACAATATTATATATCACATATATAATATATTTTGTAACAAAATAAAATAATACAATTAACATATATCACATATATATCAATGTATTATCCAAGTGAGAAAAAGAATCTTTAAGTGAGCTTATATTATTTAATGTAATATAATATATCAAATATATAATTATACATTAAATTATCGAATCAACACTTGATCCGATAATCCGGCTATTTCATAAATAACCGACTAATATAATCTGTATCAGTTCATCGAATCAAAACTTGATCCGATGACCCGGCTATATCACATATACCCGGCCGATATCACATATCGCGAGAATCTAATACGGTATCGCATTCACGTATTATTCTTGGTCCTGCACATATCACATATGTGCCCCTACTCCGTTTTGCCTGAGCCAGGAAACCTCTGTGTATGACTCTAAAGAATCGTCAATACGCCGGCAGTAGGTGATGATCATATCAAACACCCACAAACTGCAAGCGGTCAGCTAAACGTAACAGCCACCCAGGTATTGAGCAATCAGAACATCAACAAGCAAGCCTATACATTCTCCTGCGAATCCAACCAGTAACACTCCCGTACAGTCCAGTCTGTTCGTCTGATATGTCGCATATCTCGCCTAGGGGTGGTAAACGTCAGACCCCAGTAACTTGATAAATCATGTCGATATGAGGTCCATAACAGTTCGAGAAACTACTGATAACACTTACCAGTAAATCTAAGCAACCCTGGCCTGGGATTTCCAGTTATAGCCAATCGAACACAGCGCAACATCAACTCCCTATATCGAGAGAAACGAAACCCCTCCTATCACTCATTGCCTCCATGTGATTCGGGTCTGTACCCAAAAGCCACCGTTTTGCATGCCCACATGGATGTGTTATGATGGAAATCAAAGCACAGTGGGAATCACACAAGACTCTATGACAATCTCGGCTCTACAGACTAACCTGTACCAGTGTCACCAGAGAACTGCCATCTGACGTGAGGTATAATACCATATGGGAGTTCTCGGCGAGTCCGTTTAGTGTACCCAGTCTCCACTGAGCACCCGTATACCTTCTCTGATGTCAAACACTAATGGATATAAGATCATCCATCGCCCATCATATGGGTCAAGAAGCGCATACGCTAGTCTACTCTGGAATATTGATGCCCTGTCTCGGTACTCCTACGACTAGGAATATTTGAAGGATGTACTTAGCGACTACACTGTCCCCACTAGTATGATCTGCATCATAGTCCTGGTAGTCAAGTACTCATCCTAAGGGCTTTATCAACATGTAACATAGAGACAATCAAAGTTCATGTTAAGATAAAGGGCAACCAGATAGCATATATCATGTCGAGTAAGAAGTCCTCCCTATATATGTCTAAGCATCCACTACAATATACATCGTATGTACAGTAATGGCCTCTAGGGCATACATATCACTAATAATCTCCCACTTGCACTAGGGTCATCTGTTGTGGTATTGCATACCTAACAATCAGCTGTGGTTGAAGTATCTCATACTCAACCATCCTATAAAAGTCTCTACTGGGAAATAGGCCTTTGTGAGTGGATCCGCGCTGTTGTCCTCTGTATCTACTCTCCTGACCCCGATCTCCCTGGAGATCATCCATCTCCATGATCAGGTGGTACTGCCTAAGAATATGTCTGGACCTATGATAGGATGGGGGTTCCTAGGCATAAGCCACAGCTCCATTGTCACACAATGGTAGGAACGAAGTTCATTTCATGAACGAATATATATCCAGACTGCCTCTTTGGTAGTATCCTTGGTAACAATGTTTATTGCCTTTAATCGTATAGTGTGTCACGGTATCTAGCTTGGAACTCTTCCAACATACCATCCCTCCACTGAGGGTAAAGATAATGCCTGCGACTGACATTCAGTCGTCCTTATCACCCTGGAACCTTTCCTGTGATTCTCCCCAGGATCGATTGATACCATCTCACTACAACTAGTGAGAATCCTAACATCCAATTAGATCTATCTCATAGATCCATAACCCAGGATTTAGGAGGTATCACCTTGATCCTATATGGAGAATTTTTGTGATAAGAGGAGATTGACCGAGCGTAGCATAGGAAACTCCTTCCCTATCAAGAGTATGTCATCCACGTACTATACGAGGATCACTACCATACACCTTACTACCTTTTTGTATATACTTGGTTCATCTACCATTTTGATGAAGTCAAACTCTTTGACTACTACATCAAAACAGACGTTCCATCTCCGTGATGCCTGATTTATCACATAAAACATCTTGCACACGTTTCCGCTACTCCCACTGTATACGAAGCCCTCTGGCTGTGTACTTATAGACTCTTTCTTCCAAATCATCATTTAGAAAAGCAGTCAGGACACCCAACCGCCAGATATCGTAGTCATGGTATGTAGCAGTGGCAAGTAGGATCTGGATGGACTTAAGCATAGCTTTGAAAGTCTCAACTTTTCCATGTACACCAAGTAATCTTCTTAAGATTTACTTGCTCCTGATGGGGATTTAACCCTTCAGATAAAGCAACCAAAGTCCATACTTTGTTGGTGTATAAGGATTCCATCTCAGATCGCTAATCATCCAGCCATACTCGCAGAGTCCTCACTCTTGATGGCCTGCTCGAAACAAGTTGAGTCATCATCTCATGATGCAATCCTCGCTCCCACTGTCATAGAGAAACCGAAGTATCTCTCAGGTGGATGAGGAACCCTACCCGATCGGCGGAGAGGCTGGAGTTCGTTGGAAACTATTGAATCCTCCGGTTCTACCAAATCATCAGCTGCAGTTTGTATAGCTGGAACTCTTTCCAGTTCTACCTCATGACCACTAATTTCTTCACAAGAAATTCCCTTTTTCTCAAAAAGGTGGCATGCCGAGAAATAAAACACCTTTTGTTCCTTGATTAGGTAGAAGATATTCCCTTACGAATGCTTGGGATATTGATCGCACGCTTTTGGCGTGTCGAATGTTCAAAGTTCTAAAATATAACCGCGATCAGGACGGTGTCGCTTTGCAGCTAGCCGGTTGAGCACGGGTCGATCCACAAGGAGATGGTTGTATGTCCTTTCTTGTTTTAGACGAGTCAATAAAGAATTTGTGTATGTTTGTTGTTTGATTCTAACCTATGTGTATTATTTGCAAGTATAAAGATGTTAAGAAAAAGATACGAGATTGTAAGCTAAAGAAATCCGTACTCAAAACCTTTGAGCCGAGTCTTGACCAATTAAAGTTAGAGCAATCGACAACAACGTGGATTAGGGGATTTAAGCGCGGTATTCGTGGAATACGGCTTATTTACCCTTGTCCTTCCGTTCTTGTCTCTTGCTTTCGCCTCCGGCCAAACCGAACGCAACCGGTCGCGGTTAGGAATCACCGTTATCTTGTTAGGGTAGGGTGCCTAACGGAGCGCTTGCGTATGGTTTGGGCGGAGTTCAATGGAAAATAACGGGAAAAGGAAATGAGAAAAGAAAATCTTAACTTACAATACCGTATTTATTCTTAACAACGATAATTACATCTATTCACAAAAACGAACCAAAAAGAGAGAACAAAAAGAAAAGAACAAAGAAAAGAAAAGATTACAAACAAGTAATTAAAGTGCATGGAATTAAATTGCAAGTAAGTAAAGCATTAATGTAAAGCAAGTAATAAAAAGCAAGAAAGAAATAAGCAAGAAAGTAATTACAAGAACATAGAACTCAAGACAAGCATGGGATCAATAGCCAACCCTTAAACTTGCAAGCTCAATCAAGAGGTTGCAAGATCAAGAGAAGGGTAAAGAACGCATGTGAAATGAAGCACTAATTCCATAAGAAAATACGACCCTTGAGATCAATAACAAACTCTTAACCTTTCAAGCTCAATGAAGAGGTTGAAAGATCAAGAGAAAGCAAGAATCTCAAGGGGAAGTTAAGCAAAAGAGAATGATACAAAAGCCCTCATCTTCATTGATCTTCCACTCAAAAAGCTCTCACTACAATTTTCATGGAGAAAAGATGAAGAAGAAGAAGAAAAAGACTAAAACCTAACAAAAAGAGGCAAAAGAATGGACATGAAATTGGACCCTTGGCTTAGCTCAGATCTGGGGTATTTATAGGAAGGGAACTGGAAACCTAGGGCAAGAATCTGCCCATAAACAAAATTACCAAACAGCCTCCAAAAGTTGACAGTGAGAGGAGCCCACATGGCCGCGGATCCGCGGCCTAAGCATGCTTAGGCCGCGGTTCCGCGTCCATATAGAGGGTTTAGGCCATAATTTTCTGTCGTGTGCCTTGGTTCCCTTTGTACTTGTGTTTGAAATCTTTAAACTGCACAAAAGTCCTCCAGAATATCTTCAGATTTCTTAGTCCAAGATTGCCTTCTTTTCTTTACTTTTGACTTTATCTCCCTCGAGCTCCGCGCACCCATTGATTCTTGTGCAGCCCCCCTCGAGCTCTGTGCATGTCCGAGACACGAATGACCACTGTCATATGTCTTGTCTCTGGAACTGGTACTCGGCACTGGACGGATATGGATGACCGGAACCCGGCTTTTATCTGCTGTGACAGATGTTCTGTATTTGGTGTAACTGTGGAGATTTTGTCTTGATTTGCAATATTTGTACTGGAAACCTGTATTCTGTAAATATGTAACAAACACGGATTACAAGCACCTACCTATAAACACACGAGCATAAGAATGGGCAGTATAAAATGCAATATTCTGGTATGAACAAATACCCCCAAACTTAACTTTTGCTCGTCCCGAGCAAAACCAATTATTCACAAAAATAAAATCCTAACCGCACTTTCGCAGGGAACGCGATTGCACTGAGCACGTGCAACAAGCCGTTAAACCTCTAGGTGTCCCTAGTAGGAGGAGTGTTGTCTCCTGAGGATTTTTAGCGGATTACACCCACAAAATCCCGTCAAGCTAGTGTCATAAGTTAACAATGATTCTACTCCTACAGTTTAGTATTTACATTAGAAACTCTATCATCCTAAGTTAGAAATATCCAACCCTTATTTTTCACACCTCCTATCTATTTAACTTTGGATCTTCTGAGTTTTCCTTCTAAAGTGCGGCCTCAAATCAGGGATTTTTATTAACTTTACAGAAAACACAAGTCTTATTCTTTATTTCTATTTTTTATCCAAACATCGATTGTATACCCCTACGTGTGTGTATATTTGCACCCCTACACTCAAGAATTCAATTCAAGCTATAATACCCTTGCCCTAATACCTAATACTACTTCTTTTCATTAAGGATGGACGGATTTGCTCACACACCTTTCATGCGACTATTAATGCTTCTTGAGGCACAAACGACCGATTACTGAATGTGTGAACTTAAAGCGTAAATAGCAGTTTCCAGGTCTTGACTTTATTCTACTTTTTTCTTTTTCTTTTTCTTTTTCAAGACCGGATATATTTTTCAATATGCTCTTTTGGTGTTTAGCTTTAAATACCGTTTTTTCTTTCATACTAGGCTTTCAGACAAGAGTATTTCTAGGTATCCTCTACTATCCCAAGTTTCAAGGTACGTGTAAGTGCAGTTTGTAGGGTATGTACTTTCTAGATTTGAACTCAAGAAAAGAAACTATTTTTCAGACTTATCCTCCAGTAAAGCTTCAATACTTTCCCTTCATCTTGACCTAGCTCAAGAACTGAACTCAACGTATACTAACCAAAGTTAGACAGAATGAGGGTTATTTTTAGGGTTTTCAATTCCTAAGACTAGAATTTAGTTATTTCTAATATATCGACTAAACTTTCGGAATAAAGATCTAAGTTACCCTATTAGCTAACTTGACGACAAAGTTTTTATATTTTTTGGAAAATTTTTCGATTTTTGTGGGTTTTTAATAAGGTATGCAAATGCAAAATATACAAATGAATGCGAAGGAAGAAAGCTTACCGAGCACACCCCCAAACTTAAACTTGACAGTGCCCTCACGGTCAGGCTACACCAAGAGGGTCAAAAGTGTCGGCGCTCCCTAAAAAAAATTATATACAAAACAAAAAGGAAAACAAAAATATATACAAAAAGTGTCCCCCCCAAACTTAAGTAAAACAGTGTTTCCACTGTTAAGCGCTGAAATTCAGGATTAGAGGGGAAAGAGAACAGTATCAAGCTATACAAGGCCTTACACAGGCCAAAAGTTAACACCAACCATTCAAAGATCTTATCGTGATAAAGCAGTGGCTGGTGAAAGAAGGCGTAGAGAAAAGAGATAGAGAATACACGAGACCATATGCGGAGAGAAGCGGGATATGGTCTCGGTATATTAGAGGAAGAAGAATGGCGGAAGGGAAAAAGAAGTGGAATACGAACTTGAGGGTGCAAATGGAGTAAATAGATTAGCACAATTTGTGATGACCGATGTGTGAAAAGCGATTGTGCTAATATATTTATCCGTCGAGAAATTGGGTCAAATCCCTCAAGATTCGTGAGAAACCATGGGTACGCCGAACTTGGCAAACCAGACATACGAAATGAAAGTGAGACGGTTTCTTGCATGGTCGGAACGATGGAAAGGGTGGGGGGAAGTGATTGAGGAAGGTTATCGGTTAAAGGTTCAGGAGGGTGTACACAGTCAGTGGAAGGGATATGATGAATTGGAAAATCCGACTCATCAATTAAAACTGTTTCATCCTCAGTACTATCCTCAATATTCTCCTCAAAATTTATCTCATCCATGCAATTTTCAACAAAATCAAGACGCATATGGGGTTCGGGAAAAACAGTTAATGACTCGGGATGATGAATTAGAGAGAAAAACTCTGCCAAATCTACAGGTTCATCATTCAAAATATTCCCGGCGTCAATATCCTTAATCAAGTGAAAATCAATATTCTCAGACACCTCATCAAAAGCATGGATTTCAATCAATTCAGGTTCTAAGATGGAGGTGTAGAGGTCAAAAGGATTGGGTGTGGGTTCACTTGGCAAGGTCCCTTCACAATCTGGCAAATCAAACACTACAAAGTCGCACAACTCATTAAACATTTAATCTTCAACTGATAATTCATTTGGGACACTTGATAGACTTTCAACACAGGAGTTATGGGATTCAATTTGAGACGGGTAGGTTTGATTTGGAAGGGTATACAGCTCACTTTCTCCACTCAAATTCTCCGCCTGTCGTACCGCCTCATCATACATTGGAAAATTTGGAGCTAGCAGGAAACTAGCTACCGGGTCAGTAGGTTGTATGAGAGCGTCCATGGACGCATTCAAATCCATCATCTGTTGGCTTGACGCTACCCTAAAGTCTTCCAACGACTGTTCTAGACTAGACATTGGTTGTGAAGGGGTTTCAGTAAAAGATTCAAAGTTGTTTGGATACTGAAAACTCCCAAATGGCGGTTCTGATGCAATGTCTAGGGAAGGTGCAAAAGTAGGGTAGGATTGGTAGGAATTGAATGGCTGGACAGGAGCAGGATCAACATTTGGATAGGAAGGTGAATGGAATTGTTGATCCCAAGAATTTGAAGTGGTGAAAGGAGTGAAAGATCGGCTACGAGATTGTTCAATACATTCTGCAATAGACATAGGTCTTGGAGTTGCAACATGACTCGAGGAAGGGGTATCAATGTAAGAAGGGGTGAATGTATGAAATGGTTGATACGAAGTGGATTGCAGAGTCAAATTGTTTGTCCTAGACGCGTCTATCCGATCTCTCAATGAAATTTTTGGCATGGAGGGATCGTTCAAAGTTCGGCCAAAGCAAGAACCGTAAGAAGTAATGTCTGGTTGTGGGTACCAAAGTTCTGCAAGAGTTTTTCGAGGTGGGGTACCCATGATATGAAGAGAGAGAAAGAAAGGTAGAGAAAAGGAGGGGAAAAAGAATGTGATATTTTTTTTTATTTTTATATTTAGCTATAAACAAAAGAATGAAATATACACACAAAAAGAATATGGACAAAAACAATCACGACACAAAAATACCACACACCTAATCGTTCTAGGGTTCACCTAGGTCAACTAGACCTGCTCCAGAACTTGATTGTCGAAGTAAAACTGTGTAGAGAAACGGGCTCAAGATACACTGATCACGAGGCCAGGTAAGTGCAGAGATAAGGGGAGGTTTTCCAACGCTTTCGTGAAGTTCCTTAATTAAATAATCCTTTCTCTTTTGGCGGTTTCGCCGTTAACACTTTCCTAGACACCCCGTAAACAATATACCGTTAAGCGAGGTTCTAAACACGGTTAACTTCTCCTAGTGAGCGCGAAGTCCTTAAGGCTTAAAGTCTAGTTTCTTTTAAATTTGGTGCGGGTAAACGTTATACTCAAGTTCGTGATTTGTGGGCCACGGAAAAGGTGATGAAATCCTTTACCGTATCTTGTGGGGTTCGCTTGCCCTTAAGTCCGTATTAATGTATGCAATGCGCAATTCAAAAAAAAATCTATAAATAATCAAACAATCGTTTTTTAGTTTAAGCACGGCACTGCAACAAATACGGGTTAGTCAATTTTTAGCGTTTGCTAGCGAACTTGCAAAGAATCCTGCAAAGAATAGTATATTGGATGCGTCGGATTTGAGAAGAAGGTGTTAGTAAAGTACGTACCGTTAAGATTTTGGGTTAGGAAACCCCCGTTGAATCAAATCCGGTAAGCTTGAAAAGTTCGCTTGCGCGGGTCAAACTACCCGGATCTTTGGCACCGTACTTTGCAATCACCTTAGCCTTGAACGTACACTTTGCTCCCCACAATCGCAGTTTGCAAATCTGCAAAAATCTGCACTCTTGCCCACAAAAATGATCAAAAAAAATAACAAAAAGATTTTTTTTATATATATACAAAAAGAATATTAACCCGAATAACAAGAAAGAAAATACGCTACTGTCTCCCCGGCAACGGCGCCATTTGATCGCACGCTTTTGGCGTGTCGGATCTTCAAAGTTCTAAAGTATAACCGCGATCAGGACGGTGTCGCTTTGCAGCTAGCCGGTTCAGCACGGGTCGATCCACAGGGAGATGGTTGTATGTCCTTTCTTGTTTTAGACGATTCAATAAAGAATTTGTGTATGTTTGTTGTTTGATTCTAACCTATGTGTATTATTTGCAAGTATAAAGTTGTTAAGAAAAAGATACGAGATTGTAAGCTAAAGAAATCCGTACTCAAAACCTTTGAGCCGAGTCTTGACCAATTGAAGCTAGAGCAATCGGCAACAACGTGGATTAGGGGATTTAAGCGCGGTATTCGCGGAATACGGATTGTTTACCCTTGTCCTTCCGTTCTTGTCTCTTGCTTTCGCCTCCGGCCAAACCGAACGCAACCGGTCGCGGTTAGGAATCACCGTTACCTTGTTAGGGTAGGGTGCCTAACGGAGCGCTTGCGTATGGTTTGGGCGGAGTTCAATGGAAAATAACGGGAAAAGGAAATGAGAAAAGAAAATCTTAACTTACATTACCGTATTTATTCTTAACAACGATAATTACATCCATTCACAAAAACGAACCAAAAAGAGAGAACAAAAAGAAAAGAACAAAGAAAAGAAAAGATTACAAACAAGTAATTAAAGTGCATGGAATTAAATTGCAAGTAAGTAAAGCATTAATGTAAAGCAAGTAATAAAAAGCAAGAAAGAAATAAGCAAGAAAGTAATTACAAGAACATAGAACTCAAGACAAGTATGGGATCAAGAGCCAACCCTTAAACTTGCAAGCTCAATCAAGAGGTTGCAAGATCAAGAGAAGGGTAAAGAACGCATGTGAAATGAAGCACTAATTCCATAAGAAAATACGACTCTTGAGATCAATAACAAACTCTTAACCTTTCAAGCTCAATGAAGAGGTTGAAAGATCAAGAGAAAGCAAGAATCTCAAGGGGAAGTTAAGCAAAAGAGAATGATACAAAAGCCCTCATCTTCATTTGATCTTCCACTCAAAAAGCTCTCACTACAATTTTCATGGAGAAAAGATGAAGAAGAAGAAGAAAAAGACTAAAACCTAACAAAAAGAGGCAAAAGAATGGACATGAAATTGGACCCTTGGCTTAGCTCAGATCTGGGGTATTTATAGGAAGGGAACTGGAAACCTAGGGCAAGAATCTGCCCATAAAAAAAATTACCAAACAGCCCCCAAAAGTTGACAGTGAGAGGAGCCCACTTGGCCGCGGATCCGCGGCCTAAGCATGCTTAGGCCGCGGTTCCGCGGCCATATAGAGGGTTTAGGCCATAATTTTCTGTCGTGTGCCCTGGTTCCCTTTGTACTTGTGTTTGAAATCTTTAAACTGCACAAAAGTCCTCCAGAATATCTTCAGATTTCTTAGTCCAAGATTGCCTTCTTTTCTTTACTTTTGACTTTATCTCCCTCGAGCTCCGCGCACCCATTGATTCTTGTGCAGCCCCCCTCATGCTATGTGCATGTCCGAGACACGAATGACCACTGTCATATGTCTTGTCTCTGGAACTGGTACTCGGCACTGGACAGATATGGATGACCCGAACCCGGTGTGACAGATGCTCTGTATTTGGTGTAACTGTGGAGATTTTGTCTTGATTTGCAATATTTGTACTGGAAACCTGTATTCTGTAAATATGTAACAAACACGGATTACAAGCACCTACCTATAAATACACGAGCATAAGAATGGGCGGTATAAAATGCAATATTCTGGTATGAACAGATATCCAACAAACTTCTACAGAACTGACCTTGTCTCGAGTTTGTCCGGATTTTTCTTTTGACATAGGCCGGACAACCCAAATCTTAACATCCTTAAGAGATGGGCTCTTCCCATACCATATCACATATGGAGTGGCAGGCACCTGATTTGATTGGAACCCTATTCAATAGGTATGCAGCTTCACAAGTGCATAGCCCCCAAAAGGAAATAGGCGACTCAGTAATACTCGTCATAGAGCACACCATATCTCATAGGGTGCGATTGCTCCGCCCCGATACAGCTACGTGCTGTGGTTTATACGAAGGAGTAATGCTGAGAGAGAATCTCATTCTCCTTTAGAATAGTCCAGGAATTTTGTGCTCAAGTATTCTCCTCCTTGATCTCATCAAAGGATATAATACTTTAACCCGTTTTTGGTTCTCTACTTCTAACTTATATTCTGTGAATATCTCAAAAGGTTCGGACTTGTGTTTCAACAGGAACATATGTCTGAATCTTGAGAGATCATCAGTGAATGTAATGAAGTACAAAGAACCAGTTCTGGCATCTGTAGACAGGGGACCTTACATACATCATCATGTATCAATCCTAAGAGTTCACTAACTCTTTCTCTGTTTCCAATAAATAGAGCTTTGGTCATCTTATCTTTGTGACATGACTGGCAAGTTTCACAAGATGTAAATTCAAACAGATTTAAATATGCAACTAAATGTAACTTAGCTAGTCAGGTCGCAGTTGATATGACCTAGTCTACAAATACCTCAAGAAGGATTTGTTCATTTCTGAACTCTTCCTCTTGTATGTGTTCTGTATATTAAGAATTGTAGTTTGATTTAGAACATATATGCTTTTAGATAACGTGCCTGAACCGATCAACTCTTGATATAGGAAATGTTCAAAACATTATCCAGAAAATACAAAATTATATCCTTCTTTACTAATAAAGAGACTGATATGATGTTGTATATCAGGTTCGGTATCTATTAACATTCGTTCAGAATCAATGTATTTGGTTATACAGGGTGATAACTGCCAATAAACTTGGCTGCAACACTTGCACCATTTCCAACTCTTGAAACTTATCATCCGTTCTCAGTTCTTTACCTATCTGTAGCCCATGTAACAGATTACATTTGCGAGATCCTGATCCAGTATCTCATACCCAAGACGTATAGGATACTGAGAAACAATTCTCGGTAATGAACACACCCTAAGAAGATGCATCAGCATGCACTTTCTTCGTTTGGGCAGCACGGGAATTCTGGTAATTCCCAATTCCTGCTCGGTCTTATAACAATTATAAGTTGGAGCGGGACCAACGTTCCCTAGCACAGTATAACAAGCGGGTTCGGTCAATACATCCATATTATTATCTTGAATAAGGCGTGACATGGTCGGTACCTGGAGAGAGAGAAAAAAACACTCAGCGTATGCTCTTGCAAGATTAGATTGGTTTTTAATATATCTAATCAGGATGTCTCCCACTGTTTTAGTCAAATCTTCCTTCAAACCCTAAAAGGTAAGACTAGCCGGGATTAATTACACTCTACAAGTTCGCCAATCTTTCAGCCATGCCAGTGTCGGTACTTTGAGGGAGGTTCCCCATGCTTTCGCACGGACCTAATTAATGTAAACCTCATTTTCCCAGAGGCATAACCCTGTTGACACCTTTCTAGACACCTACTTGATCGGCTAATTATAACGTGTAGAACTCTCCCAGTAGTAACTCTTACTCGCAGCGGGTATCGGGATCTAACTATCTCATAGGAGGTATGCAATCTCATTGCAAATTTCAACACTCGAAATTCCCAATAATATTTTACCCCTAGCGTCCTATGACCTTGACGGAGGTCAACAAATCATAGGCTGCTAGTCAAGTTCTACCCGTCATTTCCTGATTGAATCAAACCCACTCACACGACCCTTGACGGAGGTCAACAAAGCCGCACGACTACCCTAAAACCATCGCATCATATGCAGCAGATAAATACTAGACAGTTACCGCACACTACGCCTTGACGGAGGTCAACAAACGTAGCATGAATACTAAGTAGGACTTATCTGAAATGACGGAGGGCTATGACAGGTCTTTAAGAAAACCCTTTGCGTAATAAACTTGATATTGTTGTAAAATCCAGTGAATTTTAAATGGAATGTTTTTGAGGTCTTTTCTAGTTTTGCTAAAGAGGTCACTCTCGGTGAAGGGATCTCGGCTCTTTCCTTATCGAATAAGGTGCAGGATATTTCACAAATATCACTATGCAAAGCAAAAACTATAAAAACAATCAAAAGACAAACCGAGTTTGTAGCATCTGCTAGTTTCGCTAATGAGGTCACTCCCGGTGAAGAGATCTCGGCTCTTTCCTTATCGAATAAGGTGCTGGATATTCTACAAGGAATACCGCTATGCAAAGCAAAACTAGAGCTACCTGTTTTCGAGACAAGTTTCTACAACATCTTTAGGTTTCTTTTAGTTTCATTAATCTCATTAATGAAGTCCCAAATTATCATGCTTCACAAGCATCAGATATGAAACGAAAACAACAATATATAATATGCATCACATATATATAATATAAGCATTCGTCTCAGGCAGTAATATGATCTCATCACAGAACATTGCAGCAGAAGAACATATATGAAATATTGGATATACTAGGAGGTCCGTGTTTTAATACGAGCCTGTATAAAACACGGATTCCACGGTCGCGATGAATAACCAATCCCACACCCCCAGACCCCTACAAGAGCGGCAAGCAACACTGCCAATTCTAGGGTTAGGAGACCCAGTCTCGACTCCTCGAGATGGCCTTCCACTGGACCCTAGAACCCGGTTACTCGTGCTCCCCTCCTCGGGTCTATCCGAAGTAAATAATATACAATGGTGATAGCTTCCTCAACCCGGAAGTGCCCCAATAAAAGAATATTATATACAATGAATTTTACATGAATGAAAATAAAAACCCTCATCTCACATAAAAACCCCTGGCTATTCAAAACACGATGATCCAATATAACATATCATAGCAACACATAATATCACATGTCATCAACGTAAGTAAATATGCGTATCGCAATTGTCGTTGATGTATAGCAACGAAACCGGCGATACACCATATATTACACTTACGGTCGCAGAAAAGAAAGTGTAAACTACAATAGTTGGAATCCGCAACCTCTTTAGACATCACATGCCTAAACAAATGAATTCCTTAGACATCGCATGCCTAACAATTACAAACCCCGCATTTTAGTCTCAATATCGATAACACTTTTCAATATCTAGTCGGGCAATTCAACAAGATTCCCGATATCCTGATCGAATGCTCGTCGGAAACTTTAGTAGACGGTCACACCCCCGATGTCGTCGACGAAGTGCACTAAGGCGAAACACCGCTGCCGCGAGCACCCGAACTGATGCTTTTGGCGACGGGGTTCTCCTACAGTCACTTGGTCAGGGCTATGGGGCGTGGCTATCTATTAAGTTTACTCGGCGAGTATCCGCGTACGCTACGTGATTGCGACGGACCTTTGATCACATCAAAATCCCGTAGCAACCGATCAAATGAGACTAAAAACTGCTAGATTTATAACATTCAAATTAGTTATCTCATAACTACTTGTGGATTCCAAATATTGTATCACATTTCAGATAAATAAACAATGTTGAACTTTCCGATCGAATAAGCAAACACCCAAGATTTCCCAAATAGCTCAATACTTGAGCGGAGTTCAAAAAGTCCCAGAACATGTCACAGCCCCAATGAACCAGCCGTAGAAGGGTCAAACCAACGCCTCACATGTGGCAACGCTAAACTACCACAAACCCTAGGGTTCAGTAGCAGTTTTGACGGTCACATAATCGAGTTAAGGTTACTTTCTTCTAGAGGGTCCACAGATACGCTTGCATGTTTTTCCGAAATATTCAAACTCATGAAAAATCCAACACTTGAAAGTTTTCCAATACGGGAAAAATTGAGTTATTGAAATCCGTTCGAACTTTTTAACACGTTCTAAATTACCCGAAAAACTAAACGATGTCAAACTTTCCGATTGAATCAACGAATTCTTAAGATCTCCAGAACACTCAACACTTGAGTAATATTAAAAATTCCAGAAGCATGTAGTAGTACCTACGGATATTACCTAGAAACATCTATCCCTAATACCCAAGTACGGCCGCGGAACCGCCGCGCAAAGCATAGTATTGCCTCGGTTCCGCGGCGACTAGAGGGAATTAGGAGTTCGTATTTCACAGTAATCCTTAGGATTCTCTTCTTAATTTTCTGAGTATTTTTAATACGGAAAAAACCAACTTTTTAGAAAATTTCCAGAGAGGGGGTCAAAAATGATGTTTCGGGGTTCGATCGGACTTTTAACTTCGTCTAGACAACGCCTAAAACTCTATCTTGGATCTGATACCACTGTAGGGTTAGTATAGCACCTTGTAAAGTTTTTGGCAAGCATCAATCATGCTACTTTCAAATTTTTGGGGTGCTAAACAAACCCTAACTAAGATCTTAACTAGAGACTTGGGGTTAACATAGCAAGTAAACAACTTTACTTCTAAGAGTTTGGGATTACAACCTTTGTAGTCCGTTCCTTCGCTTCATAAGCTCCGTGTTGATTTCCCTTCACCACGATCATTATGTACCCGAATCTAAAGAGGCTCCATGAAGAGAAAGATGCAAGTTTGCTTCCAATCTTCAACAACTAAGATGATCAACCTTGAAGAATCTCAAACCCAAGCTCATGTTTCACTAATCAAGTATTAGCAAAGCAAACGTCCTAATCTAAGTAGCTAGAATATATAAGGATCATGAAGTAGGAATTTAGCTCTCTTTTGTTTTCTTTATCTCACTCAAAATCATCACAAACCCAAAAGCTAGTAAGCTTTTCAAGAGGAAGAAGAAGAAGAAATCTATTTGTGATGAATCATGAATTATTGTTGTGGTTACAATTGCAACCATGAGTTAAGAATGAAGGGCTTAACACATGTAGAGAATAAACCGTGGTTAAAAGGTTTGGGTTGGGTTAATAAATATCAATACAAAATATCTAAGCAAAAAACAAAATGAAGCTTCATGAAAAAGTCAGCCCAAATGCTAACCCAAATCAAACCCTAACTTGTTTAATCTCCACAAATCATGTTGTATTTATAACCCTAACATGTTACAATATTATATATCACATATATAATATATTTTGTAACAAAATAAAATAATACAATTAACATATATCACATATATATCAATGTATTATCCAAGTGAGAAAAAGAATGTTTAAATGAGCTTATATTAGTTAATTTAATATAATATATCAAATATATAATTATACATTAAATTATCGAATAATCACTTGATCCGATAATCCGGCTATTTCATAAATAACCGACTAATATAATCTGTATCAGTTCATCGAATCAACACTTGATCCGATGACCCGGCTATATCACATATACCCGGCCGATATCACATATCGCGAGAATCTAATACGGTATCGCATACACTTATTATTCTCGGTCATGCACATATCACATATGTGCCCCTACTCCGTTTTGCCTGAGCCAGGAAACCTCTGTGTTGGACTCCAAAGAATCATCAATACGCCGGCAGTAGGTGATGATCATATTAAACACCCACAAGCTGCAAGTGGTCAGCTAAACGTAACAGCCACCCAGGTATTGAGCAATCAGAAGGTCAACAAGCAAGCTTGTACATTCTCCCGCGAATCCAACTAGTAACACTCCCGTACAGTCCGGTCTCTTCGTCTGATATGTTGTATATCTCGCCTAGGGGTGGTAAACGTCAGACCCCAGTAGCTTGAAAAGTCGTGTCGATATGAGGTCTATAATAGTTCGAGAAACTACTGATAACACTTACCAGTAAATCTCAGCAACCCTGGCCAGGGATTTCCAGTTATAGCCAATCGAACACAACGCAACATCAACTCCCTATACCGGGAGAGACGAAACCCCTCCTATCGCTCATTGCCTCTATGTGATTCAGGACTGTACCCAAAAGCCATTGTTTTGCATGCCCTCTTGGACGTGGTATGATGGAAATCAAAGCATTGTGGGAATCACATAAGACTCTATGATGATCTCGGGTCTACAGAATAACCTGTACCAGTGTCACCAGAGAACTGCCATCTAACGTGAGGTATAATACCATCTGGAAGTTCTCAGCGAGTCCGTCCAGTGTACCCAGTCTCCACTGAGCACCCGTATACCTTCTCTGATGTCAAACACCAATGGATATGGGATCATCCATCGCCCATCATATGGGTCAAAAACGCATACGCTAGTCTTCTTTAGAGTATCGATGCCCTGTCTTGGTACTCCCACGACTAGGAACATTTGAAGGATGTACTTAGAGACTACACTGTCCCCACTAGTATGATCTGCATCATAGTCCTGGTAGTCAAGTACTCATCCTAAGGGCTTTATCAACATGTAACATAGAGACAATCGGAGTACATGTTATGATAAAGGGAAACCAGATAGCATACTATCATGTCGAGCAAGAAAGTCCTCCCTATATATGTCCAAGCATCCACTACAATATACATCGTATGTACAGTAATGGCCTCTACGGCATACATATCACTAACATCGAGAAGTTCTCGCAAGGATATCCTAACGTCATAGTTAACCTGCTGATAGAAGTCCGTTAGAGTCTGTGGTACTAGGGTTTTTGTCCATCGTACCGTCGCGTTGGCCGATGTATTCCCTGATACTTGATCTTGCTGTTCGAGTAGCTCCGCGACTGTCGTGTCTCTGATCCCTTCATGGGCTGGACAAGAAGTCTTCAAGTAACCTTCCACGTGATATTACCGTCGGAAGAGCAAGCGTTAAGGATATTCCATGCCGCTTCTTTACTTGAGGTTAGGCTCAGTTTGGGATTCCCGATGAGTCATGACCATTCCGCACTGGTATGGGATGATCTCCGATAGTATTTCAGGTCTCATTTGAGTTTCCGTCAAGACCCTAAAGATAAGGATCTTCCTTTTCTTCGTTTGTTGACATTGCGTCTGCAATATTGCGACAAATATCGAGGTTGTCTATGAACCGTCGAGTCTTGGAACTAGGGACTTTGCCATGGATTCGTTGTTTTGACCCTGGGGTCGGTTTTTGATGTTGCATCTGCATCCTGCTGGAGTGAGAAGGAACGCCGTTGTTGATCTCTAGGCTGTAGATGTTGTCGTCGAGACCCTGAAGCTAGGAATCTTCCTTTGCTTCGCTTGTTGACATTGTGTCTGCCATATTGCGACAAATGTCGAGGTTTGTCTCTAGGTTGTTGGTGAACCATCGAGACTTGTGTCACGACCCGAAGGTATGGAACGTGACTGGCACTTAAATTATAAAACGTCTCAAGGCGTAACGTAACCTAAGTAAGTCGAATCCCAGAAATCTAAACCATTTAAAGCAATAGAGTGAAGGAAAAACTTATTTTAAAGAAAGCGATTTAAACCAAATAAAGTCGCATTAAATATTTTAAAAATATCAAAATTTCCCGAAAATTTTGGCAGAATATCCTTTGTAAATACTGGCCCCCAAACGGGTACAACACATGAATATACATATAAATCATAATAAAAGCATCCCCAAGCGGGAAACAGCTCTTCGCCAAAGGCGGAATCACAACCACATGCAATGAATATATCATAATAATATGAAATAAGCTTAAAAGCAAAAGAAACATCACGTCTGCTCAAGTGAGTATCAACACCAAACACCACAAATACAAGTCTCAAGTCTCACCGTCTAGTCCAATATACAAGGGTAGATAGAGTATAGTAGATACAAATAAAATACACGATAGGAGCAAAAGGAAATCCTCCAAAACCCACCTATGAGCGAGCTGTGAGCCGAAGCAAACAAAGCGGAAAAGAAGGTACACCCGCCACTACTGTGCTGACGGGTCAGACCTACAAGATATTGTGGCACAACGGGGTTGAGTTGCCAACTCGTGAGTAGTAAGTAACATCTAATAAGGCTATCGTAATCGTGCACGGAAATGCGTCACAACATACATATACCGATATGATGCAATGTAGTAGTATGTGTGCAAGATGAATGCATAATCACATGAAACCTGAATATGTTTGGTACGAAAAAATCTGTATTCTTATCTTAGTAAAACTTTTGTGAAATAACTGAAGTATCATTAATGAAATCAACTAAAATCCGTGTCAAGAATCGACACTAAATATGTATATCTCAATGCCACAGTATCTCTATGTCTCGACATCTCAATGTCACAATATCTCAAAATCTCTGTATTTCGGTATCTCAATATCTCGGGCTCCGTCAGTCCGGATCGACCCATATCATCTAATCACACGACTACGGTCGGTACCCTCCAGATATCCGCCGCGTCACAAATAACCGGTAGGTAGTGCTCCCCTGCCGGGCTCAACGCCATCATCTGCGGTCCTCTTGCCCCGGGTACCATACTGGGTCCACCATATACCCGCAGACGGTGCATCCCCCTCCTCGAATTAGGTATATGATACAGCTCAAGAACCGAGAAAACTCATGGTGGGCACCACACACATCATATCACGAGAAAACCTGTAACATTTCAGAAAAATAAAATATTATTTTTAGGAATTTTTATAATTAAATAATAAATATAATGAATATTTTAATATTGCGGTATAATTAAATACCGATAAATTGGGAATAATTTGG
This sequence comes from Agapanthus africanus, assembly GCA_030015575.1. Classification (NCBI taxonomy): domain Eukaryota; kingdom Viridiplantae; phylum Streptophyta; class Magnoliopsida; order Asparagales; family Amaryllidaceae; genus Agapanthus; species Agapanthus africanus. The sequence goes on along the minus strand of JASDDO010000008.1, from coordinate 145,568,634 downwards.
AAAATTATAGAAATTACTAAAAAAGAGGGTGTTTTATTGGATTTAGGCAATTATGAAATTTTATGATTTATTATACACTATTTTAGTGCTAATCGCGATTAAAAAATCGCTAATCGCGTATTAAGCTTGTTTTGTGCAAAACATGCACCATTTTATTTTAACACTTGTGTTACATTTTCCTACATGGCTTTCTCTTCAATTTCATTCATGGTTTGGGTTTTATGTGAGAAGAGAAAAGAAAAGAAAAGGGAAAATATTAAAGTAAAAAGGTATGGACATGAGAGAGAGAGAGGGTGAGGGGTCAACCTATCATGGCTCTCATTTTGTTTTCATTCATCCATCATCCCCTTCATATTTTCTTCTCCTCCCTCACTCCCATGGCAGCACTTCATCTCCCCCTCCTCTTCAACCCACAAAACACCATTAAATATACACCAAAACACTTCATTCATTTCACAAAAATATGCACAAGCCCACTAGCAACACTTTGGACAAAGAAAAATCCAATTTTGAAGACTTGGGGAAGCTCAAGAAAATTTTTGAGTTGCCAAATATGGTAATCTCTGCACCTATAGTATAGTTTTTCTTTCATCTTAACACTTATGCATGTTTAGAAGTGATTTAGTTCGGTTTAGTGGACTTTGAAAATTCCTAGTTAGGGTTTTGTGGAATTCTTGAGTTGTGATGTGTAATTGAGCTTAGTAGAGGCCACACAAGCCTCTTAGTGATAGAATTCAGACCCAAACCTGAGACTTAACCCCAGAACGCGAACATTGAATTTCTGCCGACATTGAAATTGGGAGAATTGTGATAGGAAAACTGAATCTGCTAGCATCCGGAGACTTATAAAATTATTTAGCAAACAAAGAGGAGTTTGCAGGCACCTAGTAAGCATCACCCAAGACCCCGGACCCTAACCCTCTACCCAGGCCGCAGAAAAATTTCTTCTGGCCACAAATTGCGGCCAGACCTCGGGCATTTTGTCTCGTGTTTGTGTCATGGCTCCAGTATCTGTAATCTAGACCCCTCATGTATACAAAATTGGCTAGTTTTGCCTAGGTTAAAATCTGGGACTAAATTCAGGAGTTGTTGTTTTGATTCGGGTTTATATTTTTCGTATTTTGGATTCTGGATTTTAGTATTTGCGTTTTACCTCGATCACTTGACGTTTGTACGACGATATCGAGGGTTGTTTGGCGGTTTGAAAGGCATAGTCCGTAGGTTCTAACCTATAGGCTTTTAGCGTGTCGTTTTGGTTTTGAGTTAGTTTTTAATGCGATACAATACGTTATGATGTGCAGGTAACCCCATGAGGACTTCGAGACGACAAGCAAGCGTGTGGAGACGTCGGCAACGGAAAGCGAAGAGTAAGGTGAGTAGATTTATATCTACGGGGGAAGTCGGGTGGATGGCGTATAGCACCCCCGCAATGTCGTAAGAAATGGTACGATGTGATATAGATTTGCTTAGATGTGTTATTAAGAGATATGAACACTTAGCAAGAAAAGCTTTAGGAGATCATGGGTTAGTGTTAGCGAGAATTAAAGGAAGGATTTAGTTGGTTTATTAGTCGTGAACCCTAGAGTAAGGTTATACACATACATATATACACACGGGATTTGGTTTTGGGTGTATACGTCATATGAATATATATATATAGGTTTATGTGGATGTTTTGGTGCTTTTATATATATACATACACGTATACATGGATGTTGAGGATAATATATGATAGTTGGAGGCGAGTCGACATGATCGGGCATGATGTCGTGAGTTGTGATATGTGTTTGGGTCATGATTTGAGATGCGGAAGGATATTATAGTGGATCGTTGGGTGATGTGATTTTATTCACATGAGGACATATGTATGATGATATTGGTATCAGTTGGTACTAGACTTTAGATCAGTACCCCCCAATTCATGATATGTGATGATGATACCATATGGATGTTGTGTTATATGTGATAGTTCATGATATGTGATGATGATACCATATGGATGTTGTGTTATATGTGATAGTTCATGATATGTGATAATGATACCATATGGATGTTGTGTTATATGTGATATTCAACCCGTACCCTGATTTGGGATGCCGTACGATGGATTTACCGTACGGGATATAATTATGATGATAAATCCGCACTCTTGACTCGAGGATGTCATATTATTTATTGTATCGTATGTAATACTATTGAGGCGAGATCACCGACTACTATATATATATATATATATATATATATATATATATATATATATATATATATATCGACTCGGACTTAGGTGGATTCCCTTACCCTTTTGACTGGGCTCGAGTCATACACATTTTCAAAAGTGGAGAATTGTGAGTAATTTAAATACCAAACTGTATGACTCATATTTTGGGTAGGTATATTTTCAGGGTTGATGTTACTACATCACTTTCTGTATATTCATGATATTTCATCGCATTGCATGCTTGTACATATGTTATCTGTAATTATTATGAGACCTGCTGTCAGGACACCAGCACCATTACCGATGATGCGTAGTTCCACGTACACCTTCTTGCCGGCTCACAGACATCATTATCGGTAATTGCCATGTCACGTACACTTTAGAGAATACTATTTCATTGGCATAGCTTGCTAGCTGATAGTTGCAATATGTTATCGCTTTCATATGCTAGTTTAACTATTGCATTCATTGCTTGATATCAGATACATTCATATATTTATTAGTCATGTAGTTTTATGGAGATTTATGCCGCTATTCATTGTTTGTTGATATCGTGATTTTGATGATTTCGGACCCTTCTTGAGATTTTCTGGATTTAAAAACCGCATGTGAAAGTTTTATAAAAAGATAATTTATTTTAAAGAGAAAAATGTGGTTTTCCTTGATATGATGAGTCTTGTCCACCATGATGTTTTCTCGGTTCTGAGATGGTTTTCGAGACCCGATTCGAGGAGTTGGATGAACTGTCTACGGATACATGGTGGACCCGGTATGGGACCCCGGGGCAAGAAGCACGAGTTGTAAACGATGAGCCCGACAGGGGCAGACTGCCTACCGGTGATTGTTTGGCGCAGAGAATTTCCGGAGGATACAGTTTATGGTCGTGTGATTGATGATATGGGCCGATCCGGACCGACGGAGTCCGAGGTATTGGGATATTGGGATATTGAGATTTGAGACACTGAGATATTGAGATTTGATGATGCAGGCCAGTCCGGATTGCCGGTGCCTGAGATATTGAGATTCATGTTTTGTGTCGATACTTGACACTGATTTCTCTGTTGATTTCATTGATGATATTCGATTTATATACATACAGGAATCTCATTAAATAAAGAAAATAGTTGTCTCATTCATGATGTATTCTGTTTCCATTAGTAATGCATTCATACATCATATATCTGATATGTTGCTATCCGAGGCACTAACACGAGCACGTGGTATTGCACTTATGTGTAGATGGGTCAGGATTTTTATTTGAGGATATTACTTGATATGACATAGGATAACGTCATACATTCAATTTCTCCTCTGTGATATTTTCTACTCACGAGTTGGCAACTCACCCCCGTCGTGCCACAGTTTCTTACAAGTTTTGTCGTACAGGTATCTTGACGGTTTACTGGCACACTGCTTTCATTTTGGGTGATTGCTTTGTTAGGTGGGTTCACTTGCATCGTGACCACCATTGTACATTTATTATTTCAGTTGTATCTAGTAAACTCCATCAACCAGACTTGTATATTTGATAAAGATAGATGATCAGTGTATATTCTTTCGACCTTGGAGTCGCACGCTGTATTATTATGGTTTTCCTCTGGTTTTCTTGATGATGTTGGATTTTTATCCTGAGTTTGATCCTCGCCGTTCGGCGTTGTATATTTTACTGCATTGTGTGGTTTTGTCCGCCGGTTGGCGAAGAGCTAGCTCCCGCTTGGGGATGCCTTTATTCATTATATATGCTTTATCAGGTTTGTACCCATTTGGGGTCAGTTTTTACAAAGGAAACTCTGCCGAAATTTTCAGAAAAGACTTGAGATTTTAAAAATACATATTTCGTGTTGTTAAACTTCTTGCTTAAAATTTGTTTTTCCTTCACTCTACTGCTTTACTTATTTTGGATTTCTGGGTTTTGGCTTTACTTAGATTACGTACACCTCGAAACATTTCGTCGTTTAAGTGCCGGTCATGTTCCATACTTTTCGGGTCGTGAGAAAACCGCAAATTTCTATTTTTAAAATTCTAATAGGTTTATAAAATTCTTGCGGTTTTCCCCCAAATCCAGAAATCTAAGTACAGAAATCCTCATGAAGGATCACAATATGAAAACATGTCGATGATGATGGAAATCTATGATACGGTAGTATATACCATGCGAAGTACGGCCCGAAGCTATACATGAATCATGATGCGATAAGATATGTATAAATGACTAACAATCCTACGTATCCATTTAATTAAATCAATATACAAGTACGTTCTACGGATCATATGTGATGCAAATGCTCAGTAACCAATTTTATAAAGTTCTATAGTGTTCGTGACATAGCAATTTCCAAAGGCGCGTGTGTTCGCATGAATAGTGCATGTGCGGCATGTACCAATGGTAATGATGTAAGTGTCCTACGATGATGTCACATATATATATGTATATATACGATGATGCAATGCAATGGGATGCATAACTAGAAAACTATGCATATAATGCAAGTACTACAAATAATACTAAACCATCGGGCAGCTCGCGCCATCCAGACGATCCTCCTATAGATGTATACATCTACTCACCGGGACGCCTCGGCTAATCTGATCCGATCTCAGCTATGCCTTTTCCGCGCCACATCCGACAGCTCTGCACCCGATCCTAGAATCGCACACAAGCAATTAAGAGGACAAATAAAAGATAGTCGCGGATACAAACGAGACAAGTCAATCCACGCGCACAACAAAACGCGCACAGACTTGGTGCACAAAATGCGCTTGCGACAATGCCACAAACTACAACTAGGGTCTCTATACGTGATAAACCCTAAACCTAGAACCCAATCGCACCACTCGTGCATTCATAACACACTAATTACATTAAGAATTAGGTTGTATATCACCAAAATCTCAACTTTATTTAAATCGATTTATTTCAAAAATACCTAGTAAGCATCAATTTCCATTTTTATTCAAAACTTGATATTTTAACAAATCTAGTGGCCAAAATAATCGCTTAATATCTTAATTAAACCACACATACCCTAACTAAATTTTTATCTCACCAAATTATATTAATCCTAACAATCTAGTTTGCAAAATTTTCTAATTTAAACAATTTTAAAGTAACAATTTACAATTTAACAACTAGACTAGAATTTGCATAACTTAAGATGTTAAACTACAAATTTAAACCATGAGCAAGTAATAAAAGCCTTAACTTTAATCTAACCCTTCTCTTGAATTTTCAAAACTTACAATTTGAACCATTTAAAATACCTAGTTAAGTTTATTTAAAGTAATTAACCAACAATTTAACTATGGGTTTAAGATTTATACCTCAAAGATTGTAGATCAAATATGAAAACATACCTCCAAAAGAATGGTTTCATGCTCCAAGATCCATGCTAGATTGGTTAAAGAATAATGGGTAAAGATCTGATTTAGAGTTTGTGGGATTTTGTATTGATTTTTGATGGATTTTTGGAGATTTAAGAAGTGGGAATGGGGTGAGAAAAATTTAGGGCTGCTCATGGGAGGCTCGGCCATGAAAGAAATGAGAGGGAGAGTGTGAGAATGTGAGGTGTGTGTGTGTGGAAGCATCTTTAATTAATACATATATTAAGTCTTGTCTTAATTATTTTGCTTTATTTTATTTTTCTAAACAATCCTAGAATTAGGGAGACAAGTGTAGAAAGAATGAGCATGTTACAAACTTGATTCTAAGTTGTCATGATTCACATTTGTAAAATTAACCCATTCCAATTTGCAATTTACACTAATTTAATGTATAAATGAAAGCGTAAAATATTATTTAAAATAATTAATTAAGGAAAAGTATTTAATTAAACTAACAATTTATAAGTGACCAAATAAAAACTAATTACAAGCAATACATAGTTAAAATAGGCGTATTTAAGTCTATCATAAAAAATAATTATAGTTACGATTTACAGTAAATACAATTTATTTATTAATTATCAGAAAATTCTCCTAAATGATTTATTTATTTATTTATTTATTTTTAAAACGTTACAGCTTGGAACTAGGGACTTTGCCATGGCTCCGTTGTTTTGACCCTAGGGTCGGTTGTTGACGTTGCATCAACATCCTGCCGGAGTGAGAAGGAACGCCGTTGTTGATCTCTAGGCTGTAGATGTTGCCGTCGAAACCTTGAAGCTAGGGATCTTCCTTTGCTTCGCTTATTGACATTGTGTCCACCATATTGCGACGAATGTCGAGATTGTCTCTAGGTTGTTAATGAACTGTCGAGTATTAGAACTAGGGACTTTGCTATGGCTCCGTTGTTTTGACCCTGGGATCGGTTGTTGACGTTGCATCTGCATCCTGCTGGAGTGAGAAGGAATGCCGTTGTTGATCTCTAGACTGTAGATGTTGCCGTCAAGACCTGGCTCTCCTTCTGATGGAGCCTGGTGGGAAAATGTGGTTTCCTTTTTCGTTTGCGCCCATGGATTGTATATAGGGGTCGATGTGGACTCTCCTGCAGGGCAGAAATTTTATTTTTTATTGTTTCTTTCCGTGATGCTCTATCATTTCACCTTTTATATCGTGAAAGTCGCGATTGCCCAATCATTTTGGCTATTTTTCGCGGTGCCCATTCATTTCGGCTATTTTTCTTTTTACTCGCTGTTTTTTATTATGAGTTTTCCAATCATTTCAGCTATTTTTATATGCATTTTTGCTTGCTGATTTTTAATGCGAGTATGGGACTTGAGATCTGATACCGATCTTAGCATCAGTATCGCTGCGACTGGAATATTGCCAGGAACGAATCATCATTTGCCTTGAGAAGACTTGGAATTTGATACCTATTTAGGCATCAGCATCGCTACAACTAGGATTTTGCCAGGAGTGAATCATCATTTTCCTTTGTCAATTTGAAAAAAGTTGGCTTAGCAAACAGGTTTAGGATCCTGTTGACTAAGGCTTTTCGACTTTACGAGTCGTAAGAGTCTCACAAAGGTATTTCTCCCTCCTAGTTGTGAAGATCTCGTAGGTGTATTTTCTCCCTAGAAGTCGTGAGGACTCCTAAGTGATATTTTCTCTTGTAAGTCGTAAGGATCTTACAAGAGTGTTTTCTCCTTATAAGTCGAGAAGACTTATAAGTGCCTTTCACTACATGGGGACACTCCTCGTCATTGGTGGAATTTGGTGAGGGAACGTTTGTTTGTGCTTGTGGATTGTATACAAGGTTCAATATTGGACCGCTTATAGGGCAACTTGGGGAATGTGATGGCTTAAGAACGGGTTCAGATCCCTGTAGCTTAAGGATTTTGAATCGTATGACCCGTGAGGGTCTCACAGAGGGAATTCTCCTTAAGAGTCATGAGGATCTCGTAAGTGTAATTTCTCCTTAGGAATCATGGGGATCCTTAAGTGTGTTGCTCCCTTATGAGTCGTAAGGATCTCACGCAGGTGTTTTTCCCTTATAAGGTCGAGAGGACCGTGCAAGTGTTTTTTTTATTTTAGCAAGAATGCATCCTTTCGGGTTTTCATAAACTCACTGGTATCCCTGTCGTTTTTACTCACGGAGCTCTTCTGGGTTTTCATCTGAGCCCATTTTGCTTGCGGACGTACCGTTTTTTTTACCCCTCTATTCGCCAATGGAACTTATAGGGACTCCGCTACTGTGGCAGCTACGTAGCCAGTAGGAATTGAGTTGCAATCCTTGACGCTGGGACTTGTGGACTTGAATTCCGCCGTCACCGTATTTGATGTGGCGTATTTAGTTTATGGACATTACGGTCCATTGTTAGTTTAGAGACATTTCAATCCATATTTAGTTTAAGGACGTTGCGGTCTGTGGGGATTTTGAGGCGAAGTTTTGCCGGATACTACTTACAAAGTCTTGACTCAAGGAGATAGCCAGTGGACACGAGCGTCGTCATATATCGTTATCCTGAGTTGTGACTCTTCATGGGTAGTATTTCTTAAGGAATTGGCCGTTTATTGGACGGAAGGGTCTTTTCCCATACATGTTCATGAGCAAGTAGGCCCCACCTTGGTAGACCTTTTCTATGATGTACGGGCCCTCGTAGTTTGTCTTGAATTTTCGCCGTTTTGCACGGTTGGGGATCATAGGTCTTTTGAAAACTAGCATGGGTCCGCCTTGGCGGAATGTTCTTGGCCTAGTTAGTCTTTCGTATGAGCTCGTCATCATTTCTTTGTAAGCTTCCAGTTTTTTCTGCACTATAAGGCGAGTTTCATCGAGGGCATCGAGCTCCTCGAGCCGAAGATGGGCATTTTCTTCACCCGTTAGCTCGTATCGAACAACTACTCGTAGAGAGGGTAGCTCTATCTCTAAGGGAAGTACCGCTTCTGTGCCGAATACCAACGCGAATGGCGTTGTGTTCGTGGCCATTTTGAACGTAGTTCAATACGCCCAAAGAGCTTCATGCAGCCTCTCGTGCCAGTCCTTTTTATTCCTGGACACCGTTTACTTTATGATCTTCGTCAGGGTCTTGTTGAAAGCCTCAGCTAGACCGTTAGCTCGAGGATTATAGACTGAAGAGTATCTTTAATCTATATTATGCTGTTGTGCGAAGCGGCTGATCTTATGGCTCCTGTATGATGACCCATTATCCGAGATGATTCGCCGCAGGGTGCCGAACCGGTAGATGACATGTGTCCGGAAGAAATGGAGAATGTTCTTCGTCTTCACTACTCTTAGCGGTACTACTTCTGCCCACTTGGAGAAGTAATCGGTCGTTGCCAATATGAACCGATGTCCCCTAGATGATGCCGGCTCTATGGTCCCGATTATACCGGTCTCCCACATTTCGAACGGCCAACTAGCCAATGTTGGGTGTAGCGGATTTAAATGTTGGTGGATGAAGTCCCCATGAATTTGGCACGAGTAACACTGCTTCGCATATTCGAGACAGTCCTGAATCATTGTGGGTCAATAGTAATCCATACTTTTGATCTTCAGCTTCATCTTTGGCCCGGCCTGATGTGAATCGCAAAGTCAATCGTGAATTTCTTGGACGACCCTTTTTGCTTCTTCTGGTCCCAGGCATCTCAGCCACAGACAGTCGAACGAGCTCTTATATAGAGTATCATTGACGAAGGCGAAGGACGGGGCTCACTTCATGAGCTGATGTCTTGACGATGCATCTTCGGGTGTTTGACGAGATTTGAAGTAGTCTATGAAGACTTCTCTCCAATCCCTAGCCTTTTCTTTGTCTTTTATTTGACAGGCTGATTGTTTTGTCGCTTCCTTTCATTCAGATGACTCTGGAGATATTTTTGCTGGCGCGAGAATCCAACGGCTTTGCACAATGATCCTTACGTCATCGAGATTTTCGTAGGCCAGTTCTTTAGCAAGTTTGGCTAACGCATCCGCCTTGCTATTTTTCTCCCGCGGTATGCTTTCCAGGACGTAGGATGGAATTTGAGTTAGTAGTTGCTGCACCCTTTCGCCATCTTTTACCAACTCTGGCTTGCACATCTGGTAGTCGCCATTTACTTGGCTAACGACCAGCTGAGAGTCTCCATATATGAGGAGGTTTTCGATTCCCATGTCAATAGCGATCTTAAGACCCGATATCAAAGCTTCATATTCCGCTTCGTTGTTTGTTCTTGGCTCTATTAAGGAAAGGGAGAAACGCATTATCCCTCCTCGTGGAGTCACAAAGATAAAGCCTGCCCTAGCTTTGATTATGGGGGTGTTGTGCTTTTGCTTCTTCATGGAAGATGCTCTATCGAAGTAAAGTTCCCATTGGACATTATTTTCCTCCATCTTCCCTTCGATTGCATCGAACGCGTGTTCATCCCGTAGCTCGCAATTTAAGGGAGAGTCGGCTGGTATTGGATGTTCAGCAAGAAATTCCGCAATAGCCTCGCCTTTTACTGCCTTGAGGGGTCGATATATTATCGAGAACTCCATCAAGAGGAGGGCCCATTTGGCAAGACTTCCTGTTAGTATGGCTCTTGACATCAAATATTTGAGAGGATCCACCTTTGATATGAGATGGACCTCATGTGCTAAGGCATAGTGCCTGAGCTTCGTTATCGCGAAGATTAGTGCCAGGAAATGCTTTTCAATGGAGGAGTAGTTATTTTCTGCTCCCAGAAGGACTTGACTCAAATAATAGAGAGCTCTCTCTTTCTTCTGGTCGTTCTCATGTGCCCATAGCGCGCCCAGAGAACCTTCAAGAGCTGTTGTGTACAAGATGAGGGGATTTCCCTTGACCGGAGCGGTCAGTACTGGCGGGTTCTGCAGATATTGCTTGATTTTGTCCAGTGCACTTTGGTATTTACAATCCCAAACGAATGGGGTCTCCTTCTTCATTAGATGGCTGTAGGGACGGCATTTGCCGGAGAGGTTAGCTATGAACAGGAGGATATACGCGAGCTTTTCTTGGAGAGACCGCTGTTGCTTTAGAGTTCTTGGTGAAGGAATTTCCATAATCGCCTTGATCTTTGACGGGTCTATTTCGATACCCCGATGTCGTACAATGAATCCTAGGAATTTACCTGAGGAGACTCCAAACGCGCATTTCAGAGAGTTCATCTTCAGATTATATTTCCGAAGACGCTGAAACACTACCTTCAAATGCTTCTAGTGCTTCTCGTACGATTTTCTTTTCACCACGAGGTCGTTAATGTAACATTCGACAATCTCGTGTATGAGATCAACAAAGATCTTCTTCATGGCCCCCTTGTAGGTAGCGCCAGCATTCTTCAAGCCGAATGGCATCACCTTATAGCAGAATATGCCTAGCGGAGTCCGGAAGGCAGTATGCTTTTGGTCTTCAGGATACATTTTTATTTGATTGTACCCTGAAGACCCATCCATGAAGGAGAAGACCTCGTGAGTGGACGTGTTATCGTTCATAAGCTCGGTAACCGATACGGGGAAGTCATCCTTTGGACAAGCTTTATTGAGGTCCCGGAAGTCCACGCAGATGCGCACTGTCCCATTTTTCTTCATCACTGGGACAATGTTGGCGATCCAGTCGGGATATTGAACTTCTTGGATGAAGCCGGAGTCAATTATCTTCTTGATTTCGGCGTTGATACGCATCTCAAGTTCGAGCCGCATTCTTCTTGGCGCTTGCTTGACTGGCTTAGAATCCGGCGATATAGCCAGTTTCTGCACCGCTATTTCTGGATCTAGTCCCGGCATCTCGGAATAATTCCATGTGAAGCAGTCTTTATACTGCATAAGTACGCCCTTTAGCGTGGCCACCTATTTTTCAGACAGTAGCTCACTGACGAACATTGGCCTTAGCTCGTTTTCTGTCCCCAAGTCAATTTTCTTCAGATTGTCTGCTGTGGTGTGTATCCCATCTTCCAACTCTTTTGGTTCCGGTGGAAATTCTAAGATCACCCCATCCTCATCTTTAGAGGTTGTCCACATTCTCATGCCCCCCCTCCTCTGAGAATGTTATCATGTGGCAGGTACGAGCTCGTTTCCAAGCTCGATGTTAATCTAGACTTGCCGTCATATTGTAGGCTGCTCTTGGCTCATGCTTTCGTGGTGGGGCTACCTTCCAATTGTCGGACAGAGCGAACATGCCTTGCTGATACTGGTCTTCCACCCAGTCTTTGAAGGTGAAGCAATCTTCAAGAGGATATCCTAATTCTTGGTGGTAGGGGCAATAAGCCAGATGATGGACCTCGTTTATTTGCTCAGGGTGCTGAGACTCCGGAAGCGTCATCATTTGAAACTTTATGACAAGGTTGAATATTTTCCATGTCTTTTCTTGAGGGAAAGAGTACTCTCGACCCATCTTCTTCATAAAAGACGGGTTCCAGCTGACCTTTTCTTGATAGCGTGGCTTCTTGGATCCCCTTCGCTGTTTTTGAACGGTAATCCCGTTCTTGATCTTGTTGTTGCTTCTGCGTCAGGCTTTCTTCTTGCCACGGTAGCGCACAGCGGGCTGAGAGTGAAGGGCATCGTCATCCTCCGTGGCCTGATGAATGATACGTTGCGTCCTGGTTTTCTCGTAAATAGCCATTTCGCGACTGTGGTCATCCTAAACCTTCTGACCCGCTTCCCTTATTAGCTTGTCAATTTGTTCTTTGAATGATGGGCTTGGTATTTTTACGGCAGAATCCCGCTTATCGGCACTATCTGGAAAAGCATTCCCTTCTCCTCTAGGATTATTTATGATGTGGCAGCCATAGAATCGCTCCGGTTCCTTGGACTGAACGTATCCAAGCCCGGTCGTCTCCATCCTCCCGTTGGGCATCTTTCGCCGAGTCCTGGGAACGTCCTAAATCTTGTTGTAGAATTGGGCTTGTCGAGCAGTTTGTTTGAAGGGCACACCCTGGCATTTTAGTAGCCTTTTCAATCTTTTTGCGTAATATCTAGGAAGACGGATCGGTTTAAGCCTGTCAAGCGCAAGATCGGCACTATGCCAAACTTCTTTCTCCACTTTAGTCTCCGTTAATCGATAGAAGAGGACCGCCTTTTCATTTCTCCGTCTAGGAGGAACGTAGAAGGTCTGCAGCTCTTGCATGCCGTATGTATCGAGCGCATGAAGTTCCCTGTAATACTATTGCGGAACCATGGTGATTAGCAAACCTTGATCAGTTCCAATGAAGGTTTGTATTGATGGACGAGTGGAGAACACGGCGTTGACCTCATCTTCAGAGTCGCTGCAAAAGACCAAAATAGGAGTAGATGGTCCTGGCCTTCCGCCTTGGGATTGCCCCGAGCAGACTATCTCTTCATCTTCCTCGGTATCGCTCCCAAAGACCGGGATGGTGGTGACGGTGTTTTGTTGGTTCTCCGGTTTACGACATCTTTCTGTGTCTTCGAAGTCTGATAGGAAGTACTTGGCGTCTTCATATTTGCGGACTTCATTTACGGAGAATGGGTTTAGCTCCCCTGTAACTGTGTACTCGAGGCCGTCTTTGAAGTACTTCATACACTGATATTGTGTAGAAAGGATGTTGTTATATTCATGTAACCAAGGCCGGCCGAGCAAAGCGTTATACCAAGACTTGGCGTCGATGACATGAAACTTGATTTCAGTGACGAGCATCCGGAAGTGTAATGTCAGTATTACGGACCCGAGCGTTCGTGATGACTGGGAATCAAACCCGGAGATGGTAATTTTGTCCCGCGCCAGGTGTTGAACGTTCATGCAAATCTCCTTCAGTACTCTCACATTAAGAAGGTTGACGGATGACCTGTTGTCAACCAGGACCTTCTCTATCTTGATGCCATGGCAGTACACAGTAACATACAGAAGACGGCTGTGATCGCACGTTCGGAAGAGGAGATATTCATTGCCGAATGTGATGTCAGCCGTGTGAACTTCTTCCAACTCTTCCTTCATCTTTTCTTCTGCCAGGAAGGATTGAAATTGATCGGGCTCCTTTAGCGCCTTGATCAGAGAATCTCATGCCTCTTTGGACAGGAGGAGAGCATCCATCATGCTCAGTTGTGAAGGTATCTTTCTCAGGTGTGCCAGGACATTGTAATCCACCTTATTTTTCTTAGACGGGTCCTTAGCTGTGAGCTCTTCGACGACTCTATCATCGAGGGCAATTTCCTTGGGGACTTTTTCCTTCCCCTTGTCTCTTTTGTTCGGACCCCTGTTTGTAGGCCCGAGGTTCTTTTCAGGCAACGTACGGTTACGCAGCTGAATGTTCTCACAGTTTTTCGCCTCTTCTTCTTTTCCACAGGTGAATTCCTTGAAGAGAGGGCCGAGGTCTATTTCTTCGTCAGAATCGCCCCTGAAGGTAAGAACTTGAGATTTCCCTTTTTTCGAAATGTCATCAACCATATGACAGCTACCGGCTGTTCCTTTACGCTCATCCATCGTGCATCTCTGTTCTCGATGGGCTTTACGCTTCATTTGCTTGAAGTGTTGTCGGTGAGCAACGTATCCCTGCCACCACTTCTTGAAGGCATTGCCTCTTCTGTAGGGTGTATGACCCTCCGATGGTATAAGCAGTATTTCGGATGTACATCCGCTTCGTCAATGCACGTACTTCCGGGAGTATTTCCTTCGAAAGGTGGCAGCTTCATTCTCATCGATAGAGCTTTGGCGAACCGTTTCACCATCTTAAACCTGCTTTTGTCTGCCGCGGATGTGCTTCGACTTGGTTGGAGTACCGTGTGACTCTTCCTCACCGCAGCTTCTTCGTCCTGACGGCGATGCTTATCTTTTTGTATATGCCCATTTTACGCTCTTGGTCAGCTTTGCTCTTTTGAAGGGGTCCGTTCAGCAGTTTATCGATCAAGTTGTCTAACGGTTCCAGGGATTTTGACGCCTGTCCTGCCCCTAGTTCCTCTGCGTTGCTTTCCGACGCCGAGGGAGCTTCTTTGTCTTTTATCGACAGGTGAGAGATCATGTGGCAACTCGCTACATAATCCTCGGGTTCTTCTGACAAGCCATCTCCTTCATCAATGTCACTGTTTCTGTTCTCAAGAATCTGCTTGAGGAACTCTTCGAGAGTGACCGGGGTCCGTGCCTTTTTGTTGTATTCTTCCATCGCGTCAATGTACTTTTGCAGGTCCATGTGCTTTTCGTCAGGCTGCACAGGCTTCTTGGTCTTATTCTTTTTCTCCGAAGACTTTGAAGGCTTGACCTAGGTGTTTTTCCCATTGTTACCGACGTTCGGTGTCGAGCGCGGTTTAAGCTTCCCCTCAAAGATCTCAGGCTCTAGCGGGCTTTTCAATCTGATCGCCTGGCATGCTTGAATATCTTTCAGCATTCTTTTAGTTTTAGCCGAAAGGATAATTTCCTACGGGGCTTGTTCTATAAATGAGCATGATGCCCCCGGCGTATCCACCTTTCTAGGAGCCTGCTGCTGTGGCGGGTTTACCTTCCAGTTTTTGGACAGCACGAACTTGCCTAGCTGGTACTGCTCCTCAACCCAGTTTTTGAAGACGTAGCAATCTTCAATTGGGTGGCCCATTACTCGGTGATAGGGGCAGTAGTTAGGACTATTTACGTCCCCAGGCTGCTGTGGGCGTCTCGCATCCGGCAGAGTGATGAGCCTGTTGCGCACTGCCAGTTGGAACAGTCTCCTCATTTTATACTATGGAAATGAGTAAGGTCATCTCAACTTCTCTTCGAGGGATCGGCTTACGTTGCTTTGGCGAATGACCAGTTTCAGGTCACCTGGTTGTTGTTGAGCGTTGGCAACGAAGGCTGCTTTCCCCTTGCCCTTTTCGTTCCGGAGATCCTTTTTTGAAGTGGACGGCCTATGGCCTATCTGGTCCATTTGGGACAGCTTGTCAATCAAGGCCTGGAAGGTGGTCGGCTTGAAGAACATCATAAATTGGGATATATTCGCCTGAGGATCAAGGGTTCCTATGAACATACCCACGGCAGGAGCTTCTTCTATGCGTTGTTCGCATTTTGACCATAGGTTCCGCCACCGAATTGCGTGTTGAACCCATATTTCTCTCGGCTTCACCTTGGCATTGATTAATGCAGTGATCGGGGTGCGCTCGCTTGCGCTTGCAAAAAGCTGTGTGAATAGTAGCTCCATTTCTGTAAATGTTTTGATGGAGTCATTCGGAACCTCCGAGTACCATTCAAATGCTGTCTCCGCCAAGCTACCGACGAATTGGCGAAGCAGCAGTTTGTCGTCGCCTCCAGTATTGCCGCATAAAGCTCCAAACTGAGTGACGTGTTGACGGGGATTGCTTGTCCCTTTATATACGTGGAATTTAGGGATCATATGCCCCGTCGGGTACTTGATTTGATCGTACCAGCCTGGATAAGGTCACTTAGTTCTGACGACATGGCCAGCCGCTTCGCTTGCCTGATGAGCTCGTATTTGTTGATCTATGTAGTCATCAAGAGCAGCTTTGGAGATCGTCTCCTCCCTGGCTGCTGATAGAGCCGGAGGAGGGTTTGACCTCTGTCTTCTTCAATGATTATTGGAAGGTCTTCGGCTGGAGAATCTGGCTAGATCATCATCCCCACCATGTCTTGGAATAGAAGCGTCATTTGTTTTATATTAGCCGCTTGTTCCGCTGCCTCCTTATCCTTCTTTTCCAGCACCTTTCGCAGAAACTCGGTGTCGGTCTCCTGCTCCAGACGTTGTTCGAACGATGCTACCGGGCTTTCTTTCTGTCCAGTGAGTGCTGACATTTTCATCAGCATTTTTTAATATTTCAAAAAAATAAAATATTATTTTTGGGAATTTTTATAATTAAATAATAAATATAATGAATATTTTAATAAGGTGGTATAATTAAATACCGATAAATTGGGAAAAATTTGGAAAATTATGGAAATTACTAAAAAGAGGGTGCTTTATGTAATTTATGCAAATTATGAAATTTTACGATTTATTATACACTAATTTTGTGCTAATCGTGATTAAAAATCGCTAATCGGATTTTAAGCATGTTTTGTGAACATGTCATTTTTTTCACACTTGTTACATTTTTCCTACATGATTTTTTTGTGTATGGTTATTGTTTTGGGTTTACTATTGCCAAGAGAAGAAAAGAAAAGATAAAGAAAAAGGATAAGTCAAAGGGACATCATGATTGCAAGGGGGATAGGCATGAGAGAGAGAGGGTGAGGGATCAAACCATAGGCATGGCTCATTCTTCTCTCTTCATCTCTTCATCTTTTCTTCTACTTCTTCTTTCATGGAAACACCCCCCTCCCTCTTCCACAAAACACCTCACTTCACCACCAAAACAAACCCAAAACCCCATCTCCTCTTCACAAAAATTGTGCACAAGCTCAAGGGAAGCACATTGGACCAAGCAAAATGGGATTTTGACAACTTTGGGGAACTAGGGTGGTCTTGAGTGGCCTAAAGGAGGTATAAATTCTTCCATTTAGTTTAGTTTTAGATTTTTTGTATTCTAAATTAGTTTAGAATGTGTTTGGTTAGGGTATGTTGTGTTT